>CAUJNA010000914.1:0-42500 GCA_963377175.1 Effrenium voratum | reverse complement strand
CATTGACATTAAATTGGTGGTTGACATTAAATGGGTGTGGTTTTGGACATGGTGGTTTTCGTTGTGGTGAGCCACCCAAAAAGAAGTATCTCCAAAACAACAAGGGGTACCAACTGCAAAAAAGGGACACCCGAATGGTTCGGTGTTCGCCAACCGGAAAAAGGAAACACTCAGCAGGAATGGGTGTGTCTCACAAGAGCCATTTTTTGGGGCTGGTGTTCAAGGAGACCTTTAAAGGAGACCAACCACTGGACTTTCGAGAAACGCGAACCCCTCAAATGGTTTTCCCTTTGACTTCACTTTCGCAAAAAGGTGCCCCCTTTAGTTTGAGTGGGGCATTGCCCCGGAATTTTGATTCTGCAGCAGGATTCCGATTTGGGAATCATGACCATGGGCGGCACACGCGTGGACCACAGCAGAGAAACGAGCACATGGTAAGACTGTGGCCCGTACAACCCCCCAAATGGGCTTTGGATAAAGCTCCGCGCCGTCAACAAAATGGCCCGAAAGTGAGTAAAGTGGTTTGCAGGGATTTCCATATTGAACCCTTGGAAAATTGTTGTGGGGGTCCATTCCTCGGCTTTTTTCGGCTCTGGTGAGTTCTTACCGTGGATTATTGGATGTTTTCCGTTGACATGCGGAATCTTGCTTGAGCAGAGAGGTAGCGAGCACGTTTGCAGAAAGAGAAGAGGTGTGGCGCAAAGTGAGGCACCCAGGGATTTGGCCGTTGCAAGCTAGGGGAGCTGGAGGTTCTTCAACCCTGCGTTTTGGGCTTTCTGTTGTACAAACTGGGAGGCTACTGGGGGGGTGAAGCCAAACAAGGGTGTGTGTCTTTGAGTTGGCCCCCTTTTTGCCGAGAAACCAGAACCCATTCCATTTCTGGGGCGCAAACCCCTCTTCGCCATAGCCAAAACCACAAGACCCCCGGGGGGTGTTCGGTTTTTTCCAGCTGAGGCTGACCCCAACGTGGCTGCGCCAGTTCCTGCGCACCATGGGCTCCTCCGAGTCGCGGAAAGCCAGCCCGCCTGCCCTGGCTTCGAGCGCTGGCGAGTTGCTACCACTCCCCTGGGAAAAATCTGCGTGGCGACCCAAAAGGACATCCCCCCAAGGTGGTTTCTTCAATCAAAAAGGGCAGCTTTCCAAGCTCCATGTGGGTCTTCTCGGGAGTAGTGCTTTTTTGTGAGTCGACTGGTCTTGGTTGATACGTGAGCAGTTGTACCTTCAGAAGATGGATGGCCTGTTTCGGCTCCCTGTGTACACCCTGCGAAGCCCAGCCCAGCCAAGCCAAGCAACGCAAATCCAATACATAATATGCAAGGCCACACAAAGCAATGCAAAGCCAAGGCTGCACAGCCGCAATGCAGCGCAGAGGAAGGCATGCATTGAAGCAGGCTTGCAAGCATGAAGCAGGCAGCAGACAAAGAAAAGAGCAATGGCCAGGGTTGGCTAGTGAAGAAGCCAGGATAGTTCAAGCAAACAGCGAAGCAGGAAGGAGGCAACCAATACCGCTGCTTGCGTGCACAGCGGCAAGCATCACATGTAGACCGAGCCACGTAAAAACGAAGACTTGCACAGCACGCGCGTGGCATGACTATTAGGGGGCATGAAGAATGTTCAGGGCTATAACCTTCCCATCCCCTAGTGGCTGCGAATGAATATTGGAGACATCTCGGCTGCTTCTCGTGGCAGGCCCTGGGTTTCCCTTAGCCACCGGCGAGACGGTGCAAAGCTTAGTCCATGCGTGCGATTTTTGGCGTGAGCCCTGGTTGGAGGACGTTTTGCAGGGAAAACCGGTTTGGGGGTTCGCCACCCAGCAACAATATGGGTTCTGTCTCTTTTGTTTCTTGAGGCAACCCTGTTTGGACTGCTTTTTCAGACAGACCACCAAAAAGAACACAGGGAAACCACTGGTCTGAGGGTTCTGTTTGGAGACAAACCCATGCTTTGCATTGAGAACCAACCCCCGTTCTTTGTCGCACTCCAAGGAGACGGACAGCACCGAGAAGAGGGGCCAGGATGCCTCGATTCCGTACCTGCGCGTGGACGAGGCAGGGGGTTTTTGGGCGCTCCGAGGCAAGCCCGCCGCTTGGGCGCTTGGCAGCGGTCCGAAAAACCGCAGGCATACAGTCCGCCCAGGGGCAGTGGAACGGAGGTACATGACTTATTATGCTTAGATATCCAATGATACTAAGTACTTACTTGGTGGGTATGCGTCCAAACTACGGAAACTTCCAAACTTGTGACTGTTTCATGCGAGTTCTCTTTTAAAAGCAGTCCCTTTGCCCTTGTGTTCTGACCAACAGGGCGGCAAGGATCGCCAGATGAATGCAGTTCAAGGGCAGTTCTCTTGGGTCATGGACAGTCAATCCGATGGACCACGCTTTCATTTTCATCAGGCTCTTTGTTTTAAGAAAGGGGTACCCTAAACCAAGTTGAAAGGTACTTCGAAATGCACACCCCACACACACACACACACACACACACACACACACACACACACACACACACACACACACACACACACACACACACACACACACACACACACACACATTTGGACTTATGGAAGATCAGTTTGGCAAAACCTTCATTCAATTTGAAGAGCCTCCCTTCCAAAGAGATGACCTCCAACTGGGGTATTGACTCTCTTTGTTTCTGGGCGTTCTTAAAGGGGCTGGTTCCCTTTAAACTTTCAACTCTACCACTTAGGCGGTCACCTTGGGAATTGTCAAACAATTCGGGGGGGGGGGGCAGTCCAAGATGCTTCCTTTTTTGGGAGGGACCCCCTTCAAACTCAACAAACAAAGATGCGCCCCTTTTTTGCCTCTGCAACTCCTCTGCAGGTCCGGGTCAAGATATGAATGTGTCTTATTTTTCAGGGGGAGTACCCCTTTTGCTTGGGCAGGGCTCCTTAAAAGATACAATTTGCCAATTTGAAACATGGCATTGTCCACCAAAATAAAGGGAAACCGCCATTTACAAGGCAATGTTCAGGTGTATAATGTAAGGATCCCTGTTGGGGGTGTTGTTTAAATGGCCACCAAAAAAGCACCCCGAACGCCCATTGTTGGATGTTCCATATGAAGGGAGTGGCTTACACGGCACGCGCTTCGAGTCGCGCAGGCTGTGGCCTTTCTGGACTTCGCGCTGGCGGACGGCGACCACGGGGACTTGGAAGGCGTCCCGCTCCTCTTCACCGAGGCACGCGCGCTGGCGCACCTTTTTTGTTCCTTTTTTGTTTTGCCTCTCGATCCACGTGTTGGGCGCCGTTTTTTGTTTTGTTTGCTACTTGTGTTTCTTATTTAGCAGCATTGTTTTTGGTTTTTGGTTGTTTGTGTTGTTTTGTTTTTTTCCTTTCTTGGGCAGTTGGAACCGTGTTTGCTTTCACCTTGGACGAGGGTGTGTGTGCGTGTGTGAGAGAGTGTGTGACCCCCCTCCCGGAAGTTGCAGCTTGGCCCCAGACGAAACGAAGCTGGAGCCGGGCAACACAGCTTTCGGTGGCTAGAAAAATCGAAAGTATGGGAATCTGGAACCCAAAAGAGGAACCCAAGCTGGAGGGTTCCCAATTTTGAGAAACACATGGCAATCGAGAATAGTCAGAGTCACGTTGGCCCGGACATGGTCACGGGCGCAGTAAACGCCCGTCATGAATTTGCGCTACCAAAGCCGCAAACACAAGGGGGCCAGCCCATGTGGGCGTGGCTCCTTTGTTTGCAAGCAACCCACAAGATGAGTTGCTTTACACGAAAACCAAAGAAGCAAACCGTTTGAGGGGTCCCCAATTTAAACAAATCCAATGTGAGGGTTCCCCCAGTCGGAGCAGATCGGAGGACGTCAGTGTGGGAACCATGGCGTTCGCGAGCGGGCTGAAGACTGTCTTCATGCCCGAGGACGCTTTGTTGAGCACATGGCATCGTGTTTTGACTTTGGAAAGGAACCACTCCCCTGCAAATTAATTTCCGTGGAAACCCAAAGCGCATGTTTAGACGACTCTCTTATAGTATAGTCCTTCTTTCTTTCTTGAGGACTCTTTTTATTGGAGACCTCCATTTTGTTCCACGCCAGTTAGAGAGCTCAATCACCAAACCATTTGGGCAGATTGGAGCACGGTGTGCTTTGGATTTCCAGCAGGTACGAGTTGCCTACACTTGTGCTGATCGGCGGGTCTTGGGAGTAGCCCTGTTAGTTTTTGTCGGGGTGAAATGAAAGGGGAAAGACCAAGCCTCTGCTTGTTCGCAAAGGGAACCATCAAGCAGAAGCAGCAACAGACTTAGTGCGGCATTGGTGACAGGTTGACGCATGAGCAGCGCCCTAAATCCTTGGCGGCCATTCAGCAGTGAGTGTGTGTGTGTGTGTGTGTCTGTGCTTTTTGAGGGTACTCAGCTCGGTTTAAGGACAAGGGACACCACCCCAGTTTAGGCGGCCCCGTATTTTCATGCAGTACAAGCCTTCATAGCCATTTTGGTTGAGTTTGACGTCAATTGGTTTTGGGCCAACCCAATCTTCATCCCGAGAGGACGAGGAAGAGTACCAACTGCTGCCAAAGGCTGCGCTGAGACACTTCTTTCGCGGGGTGCGGCTGGATGTCCAAATTGTTGCACAGGTGCACATAGGAACCAGCCTCCTGTCAAACTTCCTTTCTTGGACCGCGTTTTGGGTCTCAGCCTACCCTTAGTTGGTGCTTCCGGGGTTGGCGGGATTTGACCCCTGGCTCGTGCAGAGGACAAATGGTTGAAACCAGCTCCTAAGCTCCAAGTCCTTAATCCCAACCACCAAAGAAGCTGAGTATTGCGGCGGTTTCTGCGGCGGTTAGGAGGTGTGCCGGCGCCGACCAGCATGACAGCTGTCAAGATCCTTGAAAAAACAACAGTAGCACTCCTGAGGCTTCTAGATGTGCTTGTTCCGCTTGGTGAGATCCTGTGTTTGGTGCGGATTGCTTGCTTTAGGGGACACTTTGAAGAAGTGAGGGGGTTATTCATCAGGGGTCACTGTCAAAACACCAACCCAAAGGGATTCCATGAGGTTTGGTCCACATCGTTGAGAAACGGCAAGCCAGCGTCAAACCCGTTTTTCTGCATGTCCTGAGAGGGAGCCGCACATGACTCTGGCTGGTTGGAGTTGTTGATGCTTGTGTCTAAAACGGTCTCACCCAAACCACTCCGAAGGGAAACCAGGGTAGAAACATGTAGAAACCCTTTTGTATAGGCGATACAGTGGTTCACGGCCTTTGGACTGTGTGGTTTGGGTGTAGAAGCCTTGGGTGTTCCCTTTTTGGAGTTGGTGCCCTTTTTGGGATTTGCTTTTTTGAAGGAACACCAAAGGGAGAACCACCATCTTGGGGTCCCTGAATAAAAGGCATGTACCAGCAGCCCGGGACTCGCCCGCCGCTCGCCGCTCGCCGCCGCAGGCTCCGGCGCGGCTCCTCTCCAAGGAGATCCGCAAGCAGCGGCCCTGGGCGGCGGCCCCATGGAGTCGGGCGGCGCGCCTCGAGGTTTCGGCATCGGACGCCCCAACGATCAGCCAAGTTGTCACCCAGTGCCAGTAGTGCCCTTTTACCGTTTCTTTTTTGGTTGGGAGGGTTCCCCTACTAAAATAGACTACAGAAAAAGGGGTACCCTTTTCCTAACCTTTCTACTGGAAGACCTAGTAGCAGTTCGGTGTGCTCTGGGTTTCCCTTTAGGACCAAGCTGACTCGCGGAAAGTTTGCGGAAAGTTTGCGGAAACACGGGAACCACAAGTCGAACTAGAGTTGAAAGCCAAACACAAGGGAGCATGTAGGTAACATAGACAAGCAAAAACAGACAGATGTTTAAAGCAAGACTCACAATGTGTTTGTCTCGAAATAGTGAACCCTTTTAATGGTAGGTATTTTTTGGGTTTCTCTGTAAACCAGTCGCGAAAAGGCCACCGAGCCACAACAGACAGTCGGCAAGCCTAGAGAATGCGGGAATGACCCCTTTCCTGCGTTGCTCCACTTTGGTTTCTCTTTTCGGCTTCCAATTGTCTGCCCTTGTGCCAAGGACTTTAGAGCATCAATTGGGGGTCTGCGGACTAGCTTCGCCCCCCCCCTCCCCAATTCTTACTCTAGTGATCAGGTCCCCGTTCTTTCCAAGGATGCTTCTTTCCGGAAAGCTGCGTTTCACACCCAGAAGAAACGGCGAGTATTGAAACAACGATGAGTAGACCGAAGAAAGATCGACCCATGCCCAGGCAAGTCTCCAATCCCCCAAAAAGGGCACCCTATAGGCAGGGCCATGATACAGTTGGGCGAGTCAAAAGAAGAGAAAATCTCCTTGGTTTCAGCGGTTTTTGGAGGTATCCTTTTGCTGCATACCAACCTCGAAATGATCGGCTTGACCTAACAAACGAGGTCTGGGTGAACCTGCAGCAAATGGCCAGCAGCGAAGCCGCAGGACCGTCGGAAAAGACATGCGCGGAGGGCCGAGGGTGTGTCTTTTTGGGAGGGACCCCTTGTTAGTGGGCAAAGGGAAAGCAAGCAGGATAAAGATCCAGGTTTTAGGAGCTACGCTAATTTTGAGATTCTGAGACAAACCCATGCGTATGTAGGTGTCCTAAACTGACCACCATCGAATGCGGGTTTGCCCTCAACTATGTTGGTTGATATTGAGTCCCCATGTGATTGAGGTCCGCTGATTGACAATTTTTCCCACACCAAGAAACACATGTGTAAGTTGGAGCAGCGGCCAGAATGCGTCTGCTATTCTTCCTTCGAACTGGGGAGGGGGAAGAATAGAAATTGAAAAGCAAGCCTGGTAGGTGCCTTGGTCAAAACAACCTTTTGCTCCTTTTGCTTGGGGTTGGTATAAATCCTTATGGGCACCTTAGGGAATGTTCGATGGCAAGGATTCGGTTTTGAGACCAACATCCAACATGGCCATGGCCTTTTTGGGAGTGACCACAGAACAAAACCGGCTGGATTTTGTTAGGAGGCACTCCCCATTTAGTTCAGTCAACTTCCCCTTGGATGCTTGAAAGGCAACTGAGAGGATTTGCAGTTCTCATGAGGTCTCCAAATGCATCCGCCAAGGGTCCCCTTTTTTTTCTGGAGTTCTTCGCATGAGGCACTCTTGCGGTGCTTCATTGCAAGGCAGATGATTTGATAGCCACCCTAGTTATGTCAGAAAAAGGGGGACCCGCAAATGTACCCCCTATCTATGTGAGGAAAAGGGGGGGGACCCTCCGCAAATTTTAGGGCCGCCAAGTCTTTCTCGCTCTTCTCGACACCTCTCGAAAGGGCCGTATGGCAACCTTGCATCCCCCTGCAAACCAGCCAACTCAAGCCTTCCTCGGGCCCCCCTTCCTCATGTTCAATGACCACATCTTTTCTGGAATGCACAAGTAATATGAGGGGCTAAAGAGTTGCCATCACTAGTTCATTAAAATCTCCAAATAGGGCTTTAAAGTACCTGGGCCCATTCTTGTTTAGGCCCTTATGTCGCCCTAGACAGGTCCCCCCCAAGCTTCTGGACCGATCCGAGCACCGCTAGACTGCCAAGAAGTTGCCGACTCTCCGATTTCAAGTCTGAGATGTTCACCGGTTGGTTGCCCTTGGGCGTGCCCAAGCAACCAGTTGTGCTGTCCCACTTTTGTGCGCGATCAGGAGATGCCAAGAGCTTCCAGCAGGACGCCGAGTTGGGTGTCCTCCAGAGCTTGTCGTCTTTTTGCGAACGAGTTGCAAGACCCTTTTCCAAAAGGACCCCGAAAAGTGCAAGCACTTTTCTTCAGGCTGCTCTGGCAAAGTGTCAACATGTCGGTCTGCTCAGATTGGACCCCCAGGTTCACACGAAAAGCGGACAGCAAACACCCCCTTTCAGGCCTGTGAGGGATCCAAACCACCCAAGCCACCCAAAGTTCTCGAAAAGCTGGTGCAAAGGTCCCAAGATGTTCCATGTTTGATGGCTTTAAGCACCCTTTTAGCCCAATAGGCAAGTTTCTCTAGGGGTGATGTTTTGAGGGGAAGTAAAGGGAACCTGTTTTCTTTTTGAACAAAAACGGTTTTGAAAGGACGCCAACATCACGCCGATCATTTTGCGGGGTTCAACTCGTTTTGATGTTCATTCGTTGGACTCGCAAAGCACGGATGGAGGCTCGATCCTGTAGCAGGTTGTTTGTAAACCTTGCATTTGAGTATTCCCTAACATCCCTTTTCAAAAAGGCTTTAATGGGAAAGCCAAGGGTATACCAACCAGAAGGCCATTGAACAAGCACGTAGCTGAACCCTGTTTCGCTTAGGCCTCTCCGAGAATTTCTGGAGCCCCCCAAAATGGCAATGGCCTTGGTTGCCTTTTTGGTTTTCGGCCATGCCCGCTTAGAGGACCCCAAAACCACTGAAATCCAAACACGCGGCTTCTCAGGCTCCGACGGATGACAGCGGCGCCCCTGATGTCCGCGCTGCAGGAGAGCGCAGCGTGTTCCCCTTTTGAGGTGCCCCCTCTTGTTTGGGTCAAAACGCACAGGTATGGGATTGGAAAAACAAAGAATTCCCAGAGAAGAATGACCTAAGTCCAGGTGACTTCTGCTCACAGCCCCATGGTGTGTGTGTGTGTACCTGTTTGAGGCTCCCTTTTGGGTTTGGTTTCCCACGCAACGGACAGCTCCCCTTCCGCGGTTTTCCGCGGAGAGCATTTTGCGATTGCCACGCCCATGGCTGGCGGTTGCCCGCCCCGGTGGCCAGGTTTCGGGTCGTAAGGGAACTTCCTGCGGTCGAAACCCATCAACGTTGGGCCCTTGTGACGTTTGAGTACAGGGTAATGTCATCTCACTTCCTGAGTTCATGAACTTTAAACTTTTTGGGAAGACCATTTTAGTGGTAAATCTAAAGTTTGAACTCTTTTTGGGCCATCCACTCAGCCAGTGAGTCATTGACCAAATCTTTCTGCTTTTGAGCACCAGAAGGTCAATCAACCGTTCAAGCACAAAACAAAAAGCATGCAGCATTTAAAACAGTGAACCAGCAATTGTGCCCAAGGCGAGTCCAAGCAGTTTGACCACATCATGGCAACTCCACGCACGAGTTCGACACCTCCCTCGCGCAAGTGTGTCCAACTGTCATGCGCACTTGCTCGGCTTTTTACAGGGACGCCAGCAGGTTGCCAACCAGTAGGGGGCCAGACTTCAAGCAGTATTTACCCTTTATACAAGTGGTACATCAAGCAGTATTTACCCCTTAGAATATATATATATATATGCATGTGGTATATAGCCGCACCTCTCAAACCCATACTTGGACTGAAAAGCCAAAAGGGAATGGCAGGAGCTGCTGCCCAAGAGCTGGAACGTGGCTGTGCCCGAGGTCCCCACGGCCGAGTGGGAAGGCGCGGGCCGGACCGAAGGGACCGAAGGTCGTCTTGGAGCGGTGAGGCTAGGAAGACCTGGGCTTGAGAGCGTCTTTGGAGCTCCCAGAGAAAGCCAGGGCTCAAAAGCAGGTTCCCAAACTGGGTGAAACCCTTTGAGGCTTTTAGGTTTCCCTTTGCGCCCACCTGAAGCTCAAAAGGCCACCCCTGGTCTTTCGAAATCGGCAGCTTCTTCCGAGTCTGCCTACCCCGAGGCTGGGTAGAAGGCTGGCTACGCGCCCTGCGGCTCGGCCAGCAATTGGCGCGTCCATTGGGGCCACCTTGGTGGGGCAGGTGGCCTGACTCGACCCGCCTGGAGTCTGCAAGACCCCAACACCAAACATGGGCTCATGATCCCTTCATTTCATTTCGGCTATGCGATGTTTTTTTTGAAGGGCTCGGGGTAGAAACCGTTTCTTTGCCTTTGGGTTCCCCTAGAAGTATCTAATCAAACAGGACACGCAACCAAACTAGCATGATAGGTTGCCATTTGGTTTACCCTAGAGACGCTCTCTAATGCTAGGGGTTGCGCACACATATGTTGATTTTGGGATAGGGCAACCCAAAGAAACCGTTCACTCCTTTTTGAGTGGACACCAAGAAGGAAGCCCATCATTTCACTCTAAAGCCAAGAGGAAACCAACCTTTCTGGGGTCCCATTTTTCGGACTCTTGGGAGCCTATTTTGGCGCTTTTCTTTCGGTTCCAGCCCCCTGGGTAACCGTGATTGCTTTAACGCAGGCATTTGTGTGTGTGCGTCTGTGTTTGCTTTGTGAGGCTACCCTAAGGGGAAACGAAGAGGAAGATCCATCCATTTTGGGGGGTCTTTGGTATTTTAAGACATACCCATTGATTGTCTTTTTGTTTGTGGTTCCCAGTTGCTTCCAGTTGCCCTTGTAGGTAACCAGCTGAGATCATCACTTGGCATTTGCGGCAAAACGGGCTTATTCAGCTTATAGCAGGCAACCAGCTTCGGTTACCTTTAAAGTTACCTGCCATACTCCATACCTACCTCCATCGAGCCGGGTCAATGGCTCGCCCACCGGGCTTAGGTGGAGCTGGATGAGCAGGATGGATGCTTGGCACTGAGCAGATCGGTGTCGGATGTGCGGGATGGGGATGGGGATATGGGGCGGATCGTCGGCCGTCGCTCAATGGGTTCTCATAAAATCGGGGACCCCTTTTTGGCGTTTTTTTTTTTTTTTGGGGGGGGGGGAATTAAAGGAAACCACCTGGAGGGGTCCTTAATTTTGAGAAACGCGAAGCTCCGTGGTCTTATTTGGTTTCCCTTTTAAAGCCACTCCAAGACAATTACTATAGTACCTTCAACGAAAGAGACCCCAGTAGTTATAAGGCAAAGGAACCGTTTGGAATGCCGGCGTTTGGCATCCATCTCTAGTTGTGGCTGGTATCTTCCGGCACCTCTTGAGCCTTGAAGGGGGGATGATTTTGGCCATGGAGATCAAAATCAGAGACTGGGGTCCCTATCCTTGAAACCACGCGTAACTTATCTATGTTTAGATGACGTTGTTGCTGCCGCCGCCGCTGCCCTTTTGCAAGCAGCCCTCGTGCAAGCTACCAGCAAAACTCTCATTTTTGTTGGTTTCACCAGTGGGCAAAGCCCTGGTTTATGATGGGCGATGGCCCCGTGTGGTTTCCTTAGCAGTCAACTCCAAAGCTGAGCCACGTGGCCTCAGGTCCCAGCCAAGAACATGCTCCAGTGGCCGATCGTACCAAGTCTTCAGAAGCTCGGCAAAGGCGGACGCCGGCAATTTGTTGCCTCAGTACCCTTTGGGTAAGCATCTGCTTTTAGGGGGTGCCCTTTTCGAACCTTTTGGGTTGCGACCAATAGCCATGCCCCACTTCGGAGTTTTGACGTGCGGGTGTCTCAACATTGCGCGCACCCCGCGGGTTTTCAAACTCCTGCGTGGCTTGGTGATTTGAAGGGAACCACAATTTTTGTCCAACCCGAAAATGTAGCTTTGATTCCCGTGTTTCGGCGTCCGCGATACGCGACCCCCGAACGTGCCGCTCGGGGCGAGTGTGCCGGTTGTGCTGTTTTGGCTAGCAATGCTTGGATTTCTGGCTTGCAACCGTTGTCACTGCAATGTGGTGTCTCTGCAGCTGCGCACTACCTGCGGTGTCTACTTACCTGTCTGTTTGCTTGGTCTATTGGTGCATTGTGAGTTTTAATGCGAGAACCGAGAACCTCTCAAAAATGGTTGGTGAACATAAACACCCTTCTATCCCTTCTCAACAATGGTGGGCGGGCATACAAACCCCATGTAATCAATGTCCACAAAGGGTCCCTTTGAGTTTAGGATTCGCACCCATGTCTCACAATTTCACCTGGTTGCTCTGGCAAGCCGTAACGCTTGTCTCATGGGTTTCCCTGTTGTCCATGTGGTTGCCCTGCAAGAAACCCAAACATAACTACTCCCAACTACAGGTAACGAAGTTGAAGCATCAATTATGCTGGCTCATTTGGGGTAAGCCCCCAAAAGCGAATAGTTCCATCCACAATGCGACACAAAACCCTCAACTCTTGGCCCCAAACTCTATTGATCACATCGATACATAGGGGTTATCCATGGCATTATTGACGTCCCAACCCCTTAGTCAACCAGATCGAGGTTCATGAATCTGTGCTTTGAGGCCTCCCGCAAGCTCTACTTCCGGCTTCAATGGCTGGAAAACAATACCCCCGCACTCATACGCGAGATGCGTGCAGGAACCAACAATGGGATGCAAGATGTAGAGGCAAACTGTTTCTGTCGGTTGAAACGAACCAAGCAGGCTTCGCCTTTGTTGTAAGTGCGGACTATTGAAATGACCTGCTTTCAGCCACAAATGACTCCTCGTAGTGAATGGTTGGTGTTGCCAAGAAGCAAGACAACCATACAAGCACTTGCCTATGTTGCCCTTCCGCCAAGGAACGAGGCTGACGAAGACAAGGCCGGTTTTCCAGTTTGTCGCGACCAGAGGAGTTCTGGTTATCGACCATGTTGGCGCGCGGTTGGTCCAACACCTTGCCTGTGGAAAAGCTGTCTGGGCCGTCCCCTGGTGTGTTCCGGCTGCCAGCTGCATCATGTCAGTCTTCATTGAAGGAAGTGCGTTTGGCCAGAGACGAAGGACATGATGGCAGGGGAAGTAGTGAAGTAGGAGAGCCACGCTCCAGTCATTGCCTCCCTGAACCAGATGTGTTTTGCAAGTCACATCGATGAAAGGCCCAACCACGTGGCCCTAGCCCTTCTACGTACCTAATATCAAAACCCGGGTAGATGAAGGTTAGTAACGGGCAGTCCCAGCCAGAAATAGTTGCGGCCGCCTTCGTAATTCTTTACATGGGTAGACCATTTTAATACCGGGTTTTGATTGTGACTCATATTAGCTTTGGGCTGGTGCGGAGGACCAGACGAATCAGATTTGGTTCCCTTTTAGATTGATTCAGAAGCGTTCGTCGGAGCAATGAAGTCTGGCCCTCCTTTCGACTCCGAAGTTGAGATTTTTCCCCCCATCCCAAAAGCATGGAATCTGACAGGTGGGGGGGGGGACCTTGTCCTGGCTTGGGCAATTGTCCTTCAAAGAAAGGCCTCAAAGGTGGGTACCTGGACCCAAGTTCGAGGGCCCAGGCAACCCCAGCGAGTTGACCCGAAATGACCTTTGGATTTTCGTTTGTTGGTCCAAATGTTTGGTGGGCCGAAAAGGTTCACTCTGTATTTCTCTAATTTTGGGGCAATAACCCATTTTCAGGGTATGTTGAGGGTCTGGGTGCGGTTTCTGCCTGCAGGGGTACGGAACCACAGTGCCTGCGCGACTTTACAGGCCGTGTATAGACAGAGTCAGGGCTGGGCGTGCTGGACATGAGTTATGAGGGAAGTTCATCTATAATGATACATAATTTATGTACACAATGCATTTACGTGCTTTTATACATATATTATATAGTATGTGTGTATGCATGCCTGCATGCATCCACATAAGTTAAGCAATGTAGAGTATACGGGTAAATGTCCATAATATGTGAAATCCCCCCGGACGGAGCACTCTTCTGGTCTACTTGTGCGAAGGTGAATATCTGAGGAGGCGGAATCACGCCTATCCATGTCCTACAAAGTTGTGGTGGCAAAGGGGGTCGGGCTTTCTTTCCTCTCTTCAACCAGGACGCTGTTTCATTTGGCTCAAAGGAGAATGCTATTTTGAGATATTAATTACCTTAAAGCTGGAAGGATGTTCAGTCGAGAGACCCTCCCCGCTCACGTTTTTTTTGGCCCCCCGCAACACTTTTTTTTTGTCACATTTGGCCGGGAGAAGCCACGGGCTCGCTGGTTCATGATCCCTCGGATTTCCTCAAAAACAGGGTGTCCAGTTCATGAACGAAGTTCTTTCTCTTCTTCCTTGAAGCGCCAATGCGCCAATGGCCTTGCTAAATGAGGGAAACACCCGGAAATCCCTGTACACAAGTTGAGCTTGGAGCAGTTGGATTGCTTTTCAATGGAACATGCGTCTCCCGCAGATCTTTGGACACGCACATCCGTTGCGGGTTTGAACCCCTGGGCTTAGAGGCGAAATGGAAACCACCCAGAAAACAGAACCAGATACCAGACAGTGACATCTTTTGACACAGAGTTGGTGGTTTGGGTTGGTGGTTTGGATTGATTTGAACCCCTGGTTCTAGGGGATAAGTAGGAAGCCGCCTCAGTTCCAAACCAATCGAAGCCAAACCAATTGCACGGAAGCTGAGATGTTGCCTGCGAGGCTTCAGCCAGATGCCGCGCTCTTTTCGCACAAGGGCGATGCAGCGAGGCATCGCAAGTCGCGTCGCGGCCGAGAAGTGGACGCAATGGGGGGAATTGGATCACAGCCTCAACAAACTTGATATTGTCCCAAGATTATTGGGTGGTTTCCCACTTGCAAGGCCAGCTGCTGCTCCACATTCACAAGGGACTCCTTTTGAAAATCGGACCCCCGTTTTGGATTCCATGTGAGTTTGCAAGGGTGTAAAGGATCGAAGGGTTCGAAGGGTTTCTTTTTGTCACAGCCACAGGTACTCTCTGGACACGTGTGACCTTTGGCAGGCGATGAACGAAACAAATGGCACCTAATGGGGGCTCAGTTGTATAAGAACCAAGTATTGACGCATTTTTACGCCTATATATATATACATACATATGGTTACCCCCCCTAGGGCCTACTTACCTGGAAGGATTCGTGCTGGACATATATATATATATACACTGGCCATATATATATATATATATACAAACATCGATATGTATTTGACGCCTGATGTGGGCCGTTTGATTTTAACTGGCGGGTGTGGCGCCAACGAAACCGCGTCTTTTTACTCGCGGGAGTCACGGGACCCGCGAGGCCGGGCATTCTGGAAGGCCCCTTCGCCGGGCCTCTGGCCGCGGGCCCGGATCGATCGGATCGGATCGGCGAGCCGATGGGTCGGGGGCTGCTGAAACCGAGACCTTGCCGCGGGAAAAAAAGGTTTCTCTTTGTTTTTTAGAAACGGAAAAAGGGAAGGACGGGTTCTGCGTTTTGTGAAAGTCTGGAGAGGATTCGATATGCCTGTTTCACGGCGAGCTGTGGGCGTAAACCCAGCAGGTTTTGGAAGTACACCAAACTTTGCGCCGGGTTCTAGGGCTTAATGTTCTTTTCTTTTCTTGCAACCCCTCGTTCTTTTCACAAGCCAGCCGTTTTTCCCCGGGATTCCGGGGGTTTTCTAGAAAGGATCCCTGGGTTCAGAGTGGGGAAGCTACCGACCCGCTCCTGCAGCTCAGGTGAAGCTACTGGAGCGTGTGGGCTGCACACCTGCCCGCCGGCCCGGCTGTGGCGGCTTTTTTTTTTTCCCCACGCCCACAGCCCGTGTCTCCAACTTGGTTCAACTCCCGGCGGCCCTTTTGGGGGTCTTTTGGGTTCCGACTCTGCAGTTTTCTGTTAACGTTGCTGTTGGTAAAACCGGAACACAAAACGGAAGATGGTCGGCAACAGAAATCCAGCAAAAACGAAGAGACATCTCACGCCCATCTCTAGCCGCTAAAGTTTGCCGAGAGTGCTTTTTTTTGGAGGATGCCCCTTTTTCGGCGGTTCCGAGGGGAAGCGGCTCTTCGAGGTACCACTTTGGGTGTTGTCCATTTTGCCCAGTTTGCCACGAGCCTTGCAATTCCAGTCTCTTTCTTTTCAACTTTCGGGCGGCTCCACCCGGGCATGACGGATGTCCCCGATCGGATCGTCCACGAAGGGACACCTGACAAGTGGCGTGTTTCCAAATAGGGGCCGCCCAACGAAGGCAAACCCCTCCGACTTCCCTGAAAACGCCCCCCCCCCCCCCACCCGCATGTGAATCAAAAAACACCGGTTTTCTCGAGGCTAGAAGGGATGGTCAGGGATGAGATCCGCACAGATCCTCCAATAAGGAATTGTTGCAAGGATCTAAAGCCGCCGCGCAAAAGTCCCATGACGAATGGAGTTTCCGAGTTTCCCCACGGCACCTTCATCTAACCTCGGAACTTTCGTTTTAACCACCTGCTTCGTCTCAGGTATGCCTATGCTTCCGAGCGAGCTTTTCGGAAGTTTTTCGGAGGGGGTTTTCCAAGGTGGCCGGGGGAATTTGAGGGAGGGTTTCGGATTTCACAGGCCAACCAAAAGGAACCCCCTTGAGAGACTGAAAGATGGGGACCTCGTCTAACAAAATCGTGGACCCAACTTGTTTTTCCTTGGGCTCTTCAAACCAACCCACAACCTGTTAAGACTCCCAGGGCTTTCCTTTGGGGTGAACACCTTTTCGGGCTTCCCGGGAGCTTGGGGCCATTTTGAAAGGACGTGTCCCAATTGCCCGACCTATCTAGTAGTATGCCCCAAAACCCCTAAAAAAATAAAGAAAAATAAACAGCTTTAGGCGGGCAAACGCTGAAAAAACAACATCATGAGCAATCGGTCAAAGACGGTTCCAAAAGCAGTACAGACAACATGAATAGAATTCGTTATGCTCGAAACATTGAACAAATGAAAGGTCAACGAAGAAAGTATGTGATTATTGGACGGTGTTGACTCGACCCCTTTTTCCTGTCAAAGCAACATGTTTGTGTTTGTTCACCCAAGCTTCATTTTATAAGATCCTAACTTAGGACCCAACCTCGAAGCCACAGGAAAAAGAGATCGAGACTGGCAGATTCAATTTTTGTTTACCAGTCTGTTTCTGATGCAACTGACAAATTGGGTCTGCCCAAAACAACACATTCTAAAACGAGCGTTTTTACTATTGGTTTCCCTTTAGAACCCAGGCAAAAGGTGGTTCCAAAAACGACCGACCCATACATAATTGTGGAGTTTCCGGGGTGGGGATGAACCAGTGTGCTTTCCTGTAGCCACCAAAAACACGGGTTTCCTGTCTTGCTCTTTGGTTCGCTATCAGAATCAACAGGGCTTTGGGAATGTATGCTTGAAATTCCAGTGGGTGGTTTCTATGACGCCCAAAACAGGGGGCTTCCCCCGAGCACGTTTTTGTTTTTTTGTGCCAACGGTTTTTGTTTTTTTAATGCCAACTGTTTTTTTTGCCAACTGAATTTTGCCAACTGTCTTTTTTGCCAACGGATTTTATGCCGACTGTTTTGTTTTAAACCTCGTGGCGCAAGCGTCGAGGTGCGCCTGCCCGTGTGGCTCCACGAGCGTCTGCTGCTTGGCTTCGTGCATCCCGGCACCGCGGACGGCTTGATGAAGGCGTGGCGGGAACTCGGCGGGAATTCGGCGGATTCGGCGGATTCGGCGCAAGGCGCCCTTTTTCTTTGGCTCTTCGAGTCTCCTCTTTGAATTATCGGATTCCCTTTGGATTTCCTCTTTGGAGTTTCCCCTTTGGGTTTCCTCTTTGGATTTCCTCTTTGGATTTCCCCTTTGGGTTTCCTCTTTGGATTTCCCTTTGCTTTGGGTTTCCCTTTGGGTTTCCCTCTGGGTTTCCTCCTTGGATTTCCTTTGGATTTCCCCTTTAGGTTTCCCTTGGACTTTCCCCTTTAAGTCTCCGCTTTGGGTTGCCCTTCGGATTTCCCTGTGGGTTTCCTCCTTGGATTTCCTTTGGATTTCCCTTTAGGTTTCTCTTTGGGTTTTCCTTTCCTTTGGGTTTCCCCTTTGGATTTCCTCTTTGGATTTTCTTTTGGAGTTCCTCTTGTTTTTCCTCTTTTGATTTCCTCGTTGGATTTGGATTTTCCTTTGGGATTCCTCTTTGAGTTCTCTCTTCGGATTTACCTTCGGGTTTCTGCTTTGGATTTGCTCTTTGTTTTTTTGTTTCTTTTTGGTTTCTCCTTTGGGTTTCTGTGGTTTTGTCTTTGAGTGTTTCCTCTTTGGCTTTTCTCTTTGGATTTCTCTTTGGTTTCTTCTTTGAGTTTCCCCTGTGGAATTTTCTTTGAGAGTTTTCTCTGTAGATTTCCTCGTTAAGTTTTTCTTTGGGCTTCGCCTTTGATTATTCCCTGCGGATTTTTCCTTTGAGTTTTCCTGTGGATTCTCCCTGCAAAACGCCAGTTTTGGGACACATCCGGGGACCCATCCCGGGTGTTGTTGGACACGGTTGATCTTTCGGGGAAAGTTTGCTTGGATGTTAGGACTTCAACTTCTTGCAAACCATTCGGGTTTCCATTAAACCACTAAAAGCTAAACTTTTGGCAGGGGAGCAGAAAGCAACCGAGCTTTGATGGTGCGATAAGTAGAGGGTTTGGCAATGACTCGTTTTGGGATTCCCAAATAGAGGAAACCAGAAGCGACGGTTTATAATTTGGTCATGTCCTCATTCCCTGCTGAGAGTCAAGTTTTCACGGTGGTTTACAGGATTTGACAAAAGGAAACCAAGCAGTTTTGAGGGTTCACTCATATGGCTATGTTGCTGTTTGTGTTGTGTTTTTCAACGAGGGGGGAACCACCTCAACAGTGGTGGGCATGAGTCCAAATCCACCAAATTCTGATGTCCATCAATGATCCCCTTATTAAAAATTAGAGGCCGGAAGTGATGGGCGGTTGTGTTTTTGCTAGCACAATGCCTTTCAAGTATTCTTAAGTACAGTATGGTTGTTTAAGACTACAGATATTGTGATTGCTTGAAAGTAGACATAAGAAGTCACCGTGTTTGGCTGGATAGTTCCTTGGCTCGAACGCTGCCAGACATTAGCTACCACTATAACAAGTACATGCCGGACATAGGACCAACACATAATAAGTAGTTGAACACGAAAATTACATGAAACATAAGTATGTTTGTTAGGTACATGCTTCAAATAAAGTAGATGCACACTATACAGACATTTACACTTGGGGTGTGTTAATTATGCTGGGCAAATATAGGCGTGTGCTAGTTCTA
Organism: Effrenium voratum; assembly: GCA_963377175.1. Taxonomy (NCBI): domain Eukaryota; class Dinophyceae; order Suessiales; family Symbiodiniaceae; genus Effrenium; species Effrenium voratum. The sequence continues at coordinate 23,799 of CAUJNA010000914.1, read as the reverse complement.
GGAACTCTTCTAGGTCTATATTAGGCATTGCTAGATAATAATATAGAAACATGTGACGTGTGATAGACAAGTGTTAGGGGAAATTGTCACATACACCTCGAGAGAACCCCCAAAAAACGAGCACCGCCAAAAAATAAAGGATTGTAGACCCCACCCCCCTCGGGCCTACCCCCCCTTGGGGGTCTGCAATCTTGTTGTCTTTTGGCTTTCTTGATTTTGCTGGTTTTCTAGAGGTGTTTGCTGAATTTCATTCCAAAGTGCAACATTTCGAGAAACAGCAGAAAACACAATAACACCCAAAATAGCAAAATCATACCAAACAAAACAAGATTGCAGACCCGAACCTGCTTGGGCCTACCCGCTTGGGGTCTGCAATCTTTGTTTTTGTTTTCTCGAGGTTTTGGCACTTTGGTGTGAAATCCAGCAAAGCCTCGAGGAATCCAAACAGACACCCACTATCACACAAGACTGCAGACCTCCAACCCCCCTTGCCCTCCCCCTTCAAGTTTGCAAGTTTTGTCTCTGTTGTTTGGGGTTTCTGGCTTACCTCTACAAAAAAACATACATCAAGAAACTTGGGGAAGGTAAACTCCCAAAACATGGAAGCGCGCAGACCTCTTTTGGAAATCGATTTTTCTTCTGGAAAAAGGGCCTTGCTTTTCCATGTTTGTTGGTTGGAGGGTAGTTTGATGGTCCAGGCTGCCTTGTTCTAGACGCCGCCAGGCCTGCCACAACCGCCTCCGAGCCTTGCTCGACAAGGATGCGAAGGCGGACATTGGGGACAACGAAGCTCGATGTAGAGTGTTGTTAAGTGTGTGCTGAGGAGCCATCCTTTCCGCTGGACGTTCTTGCTGGAGCTGCACCATTGGCCCAAGTTGGCGAAAATAGCGAAAATCGCCTGAAGTTCCGGAGGGGACCCTAAAAGTGGTCAGGGTTTTCTTGAACACCAACTTAACAAGGGCGCCTTCAAGCAAGCAAGCAAGCAAGCAATCAAGCACACGTACATACAAACGTATAACCATACTAAAGAAAGCACGTCCGAGCACACTTGTGTAACACGGTAATTGCAATTATTTAACACTTGAGCCACAATCATAGCCCGGGTAGATGAAGGTTAGTGAGGGACAATCCCAGCCATAAATGGTTGCAGCCGCCTTTTTACTTCCTTACATGGTTCTGGGTTTACCAAGTTTGTACCAGGGTTGTGATTCTGACTCACTTGTTTTACTGCTTAGTTCACCGTTGGTCACAGCTACATGTTGGTTCTCAGAAGAATCACCGCCAATCTGAAACTGTGTTCCTCTTTGGGTTCCCCTTGCGGTTTCCCGTGGGGTGTTCCTTTGAGCGTTCCCTTTGGATTTATTTTTCCCCGCATCTTTGTGTGGGGTTCTTACTTTTTCCGCTCGTCGTCCGCGCGCCGCGTCTCCTCCTCCTCCTCCTCCTCCCGCTCGTCTCCGTCTCACTCACTCACTCACTCACTCACTCACTCACTCACTCTCACTCACTCACTTACACTCACTCAACTCACACTCACTCACTCACACTCACTCACACTCAGTCACTCACACTCACTCACACTCACTCACACTCACTCACTCACACTCAGTCACTCACACTCACTCACACTCACTCACTCACACTCACTCACACTCACTCACTCACTCACTCACGCTCACTCACACTCACTCACTCACACTCACTCTCATTCACTCACTCTCATTCACTCACTCACTCACTCACTCGCTCACTCACTCACTCACACTCGCTGACTCACGGCAGCTGTCTAGAGGGACAGGATGTTGTCGCGCGCGCGGCGGGGGGCGTGCGAAATCGTGGCAGGCGCAGCACTTTGGCGATGCCGTTGCGAAATCGTGGCAGGCGCAGCACTTTGGCGATGCCGTTGCCGAAGTCGTGGCAGGCGCAGCATTCTGTGCATCTGGGTGTGTGTTTGTGTGGCAGGGGTCGCATTCGGCAGCTGTCTAGAGGGACAGGATGTTGTCGCGCGCGCGGCGGGGGGTGTGCGAAATCGTGGCAGGCGCAGCACTTTGGCGATGCCGTTGCGAAATCGTGGCAGGCGCAGCACTTTGGCGATGCCGTTGCCGAAGTCGTGGCAGGCGCAGCATTCTGTGCATCTGGGTGTGTGTTTGTGTGGCAGGGGTCGCATTCGGCAGCTGTCTAGAGGGACAGGATGTTGTCGCGCGCGCGGCGGGGGGCGTGCGAAATCGTGGCAGGCGCAGCACTTTGGCGATGCCGTTGCGAAATCGTGGCAGGCGCAGCACTTTGGCGATGCCGTTGCCGAAGTCGTGGCAGGCGCAGCATTCTGTGCATCTGGGTGTGTGTTTGTGTGGCAGGGGTCGCATTCGGCAGCTGTCTAGAGGGACAGGATGTTGTCGCGCGCGCGGCGGGGGGCGTGCGAAATCGTGGCAGGCGCAGCACTTTGGCGATGCCGTTGCGAAATCGTGGCAGGCGCAGCACTTTGGCGATGCCGTTGCCGAAGTCGTGGCAGGCGCAGCATTCTGTGCATCTGGGTGTGTGTTTGTGTGGCAGGGGTCGCATTCGGCAGCTGTCTAGAGGGACAGGATGTTGTCGCGCGCGCGGCGGGGGGCGTGCGAAATCGTGGCAGGCGCAGCACTTTGGCGATGCCGTTGCGAAATCGTGGCAGGCGCAGCACTTTGGCGATGCCGTTGCCGAAGTCGTGGCAGGCGCAGCATTCTGTGCATCTGGGTGTGTGTTTGTGTGGCAGGGGTCGCATTCGGCAGCTGTCTAGAGGGACAGGATGTTGTCGCGCGCGCGGCGGGGGGCGTGCGAAATCGTGGCAGCGCGCAGCACTTTGGCAGGCGCAGCACTTTGGCGATGCCGTTGCCGAAGTCGTGGCAGGCGCAGCATTCTGTGCATCTGGGTGTGTGTTTGTGTGGCAGGGGTCGCATTCGGCAGCTGTCTAGAGGGACAGGATGTTGTCGCGCGCGCGGCGGGGGGCGTGCGAAATCGTGGCAGGCGCAGCACTTTGGCGATGCCGTTGCGAAATCGTGGCAGGCGCAGCACTTTGGCGATGCCGTTGCCGAAGTCGTGGCAGGCGCAGCATTCTGTGCATCTGGGTGTGTGTTTGTGTGGCAGGGGTCGCATTCGGCAGCTGTCTAGAGGGACAGGATGTTGTCGCGCGCGCGGCGGGGGGCGTGCGAAATCGTGGCAGGCGCAGCACTTTGGCGATGCCGTTGCGAAATCGTGGCAGGCGCAGCACTTTGGCGATGCCGTTGCCGAAGTCGTGGCAGGCGCAGCATTCTGTGCATCTGGGTGTGTGTTTGTGTGGCAGGGGTCGCATTCGGCAGCTGTCTAGAGGGACAGGATGTTGTCGCGCGCGCGGCGGGGGGCGTGCGAAATCGTGGCAGGCGCAGCACTTTGGCGATGCCGTTGCGAAATCGTGGCAGGCGCAGCACTTTGGCGATGCCGTTGCCGAAGTCGTGGCAGGCGCAGCATTCTGTGCATCTGGGTGTGTGTTTGTGTGGCAGGGGTCGCATTCGGCAGCTGTCTAGAGGGACAGGATGTTGTCGCGCGCGCGGCGGGGGGCGTGCGAAATCGTGGCAGGCGCAGCACTTTGGCGATGCCGTTGCCGAAGTCGTGGCAGGCGCTGCATTCTGTGCATCTGGGTGCTCTGTAATCGCATCCATACAAGGGGCGCACGGTACATGTGTGTGGACATTTGAACTCACATCCTTGGGAAAAACATAGCATGTGGGGTTATCCGGTCCTTTAATTAGTTTCTCCCTTTGGGTTTCCTCTTTGGATTGTTTTTTGGCTTTCCCTTTGGGTTTCCTTTAGGTTTTTTGCTTCAGGTGTACCTTGGAGTTTTCCCTGCGAGTTTCCCATTGGGCTTCCCCATGGATTTTTTTTGGACTCTGGGTTCCTCGGTTCCCTTTTGCATTTCCGTTTGGGGTTTGCTTTTGGATGTCGTTTTGGGTTTCGTTTTTGGGTCCCCATGGTCCCCCTTGGGATTTTCCTTTGGGTTTCCCTTTGGGTTCCCTCTCTATTTCCGTTTGGATGGTGTATTGGGTTTTCCCCGTGGATGTAGGTGCAGATGCAAACATTTTGGTGGCATCGGCATTCGGCATAGTGCATTTGGCCTCACAGCGACGGCCATAGGCACAGGGCCGGGACAACAACACATCACCTTGGCTTCCATTTGCTTAAGAATATTTTTCCGTTGTTGGCTTTCAAGGGAATTTAACACTGGAAATATTGTTTTTTCCAGGGGTCTTAATCAAATGGAAGATTGGGAGAGGGGGTCACGTGCAAGGCGGGGGATCGCCTGTTGGTTGAGTTCTTTGAACAAAAGTGACCCCCTTACTTGCAGTCCCCCCCCTTCTCCCCCGCTCACACAACAAGCACGTTGGGAAAAGACCGAAGTAGTCCGAAGTTCGAAGCGGTTGAACAGGGTCCAACGTGAGGATTGTGAGGGTCACTTCAGTGCCTTCCAGGGAAGCCGCCATTTGGAGGACGCGCCTCAGGCCACCCCGTCACCCCGTCAGGACCGCTCCGCCGGCGCGCGGAAGTTCCGGACACTGCGAAGGGCTCAGCTGGGATCGATCGCTAGGCCGTGGGTTGGACTTGGGGAGGTGTCATCCTTCCAATTTTCGCAGTCTAAAGAACAACTGCATGCCGAGTTTTGACGTGTTCGGCGAAGAGTTCCAACCATTTTCGGACGGCCGTTTTTGGGGGTCCCCGTAGTTTGACACATGCATACATGTTGTGGCTAACAGGTTGGATCACCAAAACAGCGCTTGGTGAAAGTTTGCTTGCAGATTTGCGGAATGAACGCCAAGAACCAACCCAACACCAGGGAAACCCTATGAGCGGAACCTTTATCGGGTTTCGGTCGCCCCAGACAGTGAGGTAGCTGTGGTGACTTGCCCCCAACGGTTTGAGGTTTAGTTAAAAACATGTTTCCAGAACAAAGGCGACAGTCGTGTTCCCTCGAGAAAGGTTGCTTGGACCCTCCTACCCTTGAACGTGAGATATAGCTCCCCAAATTTATGCGTGACAGGATGACGGTGATGTTTTTTCAGATCACTGAGAGCTGCTTGTAATGCCGAGCTTCCCTTTGCGGGCCTTGCTGTGGGGTGTTCAGTTGGCAATCTTGTTGGGGGCATTTCAAACAGATAGGGAAGCAGGCTTAGCTTGTTTATCGGGGAATCCAGATCCCATTTGGAAACAACACCCATCAAAATTCCATTCAACTGAGCTGGGGTCTTTATGTTGACTTTTTCGCGCGCTCAAAGAAAGAAGCCGGTTGGTGGTGTCCCTTTAACCCACTCCAGAGGCACTCCGGGTGACTTTGATGACTCCTATCTCCGAGCTTTGCTCACACGGTTTCCGACGTCAGAAGTGGCCAGCTGATACCACGCAAAGCGCCCACTTTGCTCGGCAACACACATGCTTGTTGCTGCCCGGATGTTCTTCGGGGCAAAACCGCGCCGGGCAAATACAGATTGCAAATATATCTATTTATCTATATATATATATATATTATGTATATATATATATGTACACCTAAAAGAGAGAGGAAGGGAAACAAACCATGACAAACCCCGAGCCCTTGTTTTCCTTTTGCTTTTCTTGCCAAAAAAAAACTCTTGCAGAAAAACCCGTTCCTTTCGATTCGGTTTTGCCAAAAAAGACGACTCCCCCAAAGCTCCCTGCAGTGAAACCACAAACCATCAATCACCGAGTGCTTGTTTTCCTTTTGAATGACTCCAACCAAGCTCCCTACAGTTAAACCAACCATTAAAGACCCAGTCCTTGTTCCTTTTGACGGGTTTTGCACAAAAACAAGCCGAAACTCGCTGTGTTCCTTGTGATGGGTTTTGCAAAAGACCCCCCCAAAGCTGCCTGCAGTGAAACCACAAACCATGAATCACCGAGTGCTTGTTTTCCTTTTGATTTGGTTTCGCAAAAAAAACAGAAGATTAAAAAACAAAACAAAAACACACACACACAAAAACAACCCAACGCTCCCTGCAGTCGCGCCGCTGGATCCGTTGGACTGAGGCTGGGGCAGCTGGGCCCGGAGCAGCAGGGCGCCGTGGCGGCCTGGCTGGTGGCCGCCGGCCGCGAGAGCTGCGCCCAGAGCCTCAGAGCTGCCGCTGCCGGGCGCGTTGGGCGGCGGGGCGTCGGTTTGCTTGGGGTTCTGGAGGTAGGAAGACTCGGACTCCTCCGCCCCCAAATATATATATATATATATATATATGAGAGAAACACATGCAAGATAAAGGGGTTTTGTCAATCTTAAGATAGGACGAACCCCCCCCAAAAAACAGCTCAGGTGATATCCCCAAGAGCATGCGGTGCTCTTTTTAGTGCTCGCGCCAGCCAGCCCTCGCAGAAACCTCGTGGAACCCTGGTGGAACCCTTGTGGAACCTTACCTCAAGGCCGCCCCGGACCACCCCGGAGCCTATCTGGGCTGAGACCCCAAAGCTTTCAGCTGTTGGGGAAAAATATGAGAAACATGCAAGATAAGGGGTTTTGTCTTAAACTAGGTGGGTAATGAATAAAATTGAGAATGGAGGAAGGGTGCTTTTGTTTGTTTCAACCCGGACCCATGAAGTGACATGGGTGTGACTTTTCTTGCCCCGGACCACTCAGAGTCCTGGATTCCATGTCCACGTCGACTCTTTTACCGGTTGCCTTTGTGGCTGTCTTGCCGTTTGGTTTTCACCGACTCGAAAAGTTGGCGCCTGGCGAAGGAAAACTGAGCGGAAAACCTCCTCGGGGTCGCTTCATTTTGACGGGGCAGTGGTCCAATCGAAGGGTCCACGACATGAAGGGCAAAACTTACCAGCGGAATGCTTGGGGCACGGGGCTACGTGGTTGTGCCGAATCCAAACAAAAAGACGGCGCCCCTTTTCGGACCCTTTTGGACGAATGGATGGATGCCCGAAATATTGCAAGTCACGGAACAACGGAACCCCCTGATCACCCTCCTACAAATAGGCATGGAGCCCAGACAAGCCATCATGTTTAGAGGAATCCCCTTTCGGGGACCAGCTTTTTGGCTTCCATGTTAATTTGAGGGGAGCAACGGTCACTTTTCCCACGGGGTTCCCATGCGTTCCTGAGGATTGCGGCTTGACTCCGTGCGCCGGGGCCGCGGAATCTCGCGGATCGCTTTCCGACCCCATCCGGGCAGGTGACCATGGTCACCCTTTGGTAGTGTTTGGTTTGGGGATGGTTCAAGAAACCTGGTAGCCTCCCACCAGCTAGCATGGAAGTGCACAGAATTGTGTATAAAGACGACTTTCTTCTTGGAAGGGCCTTTTGCACTTCCATGTTAGTTGGTGGGAGGGTAAATCGTTGAAACCGCCCATCCAAGCCACCAATCCAAACCCAAAATCGAGGGACGCTCGGAGTTCAGGCCAGTAGCCCGTCGGCGTTTTTTTTGTTTGTGTATGTTAAAACAACAAATTGGGGACCCTTAAAATGAGGCGAAGGGGCGACTCTGTCCGGTGGCTTCTAAAGTAAAACGCCCACGCCCAAAACGACCAGGAAACCAAAACGCCTAAAAGGCCGGAGAATGCATCTCCAGGTTGTTATCCCGGGACAATGATTTGTTCAGTTTGTTTTTTCAGGCAATGAGCAGACTTGCGCATACCGGGGACTGCTGGTGGAAAGCGGAAGGGATTAGTTGTGAGCTTAGAGCACCATAAGAACCATAGGGCAAGACCCCTTCTAATGAAACCAATGGCCAGTGGAGCTTCAATTGTTACGGCCATGGCCCATTCCGTTCGGTCTGAGTGTCTCTATCCGCTGACAGTCAAGTGTGTATATGTATGTATGTGTCAAAATGGGGGGGGGAACACCTCCCCGCCCCAAAGTCGTGTTTTCCCTTTGGTTTCCCTTGAAACCAACCTGAAAAGGGTGCCCCCCTGAAAACAGGCCAACTGGGGGCTTTCCTTCGGGTGCGTCTGGCTGAGGCCAACGACGACGTGGCGCGGAAGTGGAGGCGGGGCTCCCAGAGTCAGGCATCAACTTGGCCGGTTTGGACGGAGGCTCAGGAAACGGTTTCCTGAGGTCAGGTGACTTAAGGTAACTCTTAGTTGGTGATTTGGGTCGGCAATTCGGAAGATTCTTGAAGGCTTCGGAGTTTCGCATCCCATTGGAATGTGGCGGGGAATTTAGGGTCGCTGGATGGCTGGTGAAGCAATCGCCGCCTTTGGCACGTGTTTTTTTGTTGGGATGGCCGGGAGCGCTGCGACTGGGCGGAGGGGTGTGGTGGGGCGGCGGGTGAGGTCCTTTGTTCTTTTCCCGAAGTGCATTTTTTTCGTAAATATGTGTCCCAATTGATGAATCGGCAACCGGCAGCTTCTATTGCACCTTTCAACAGACGTCAAATTTGTGTTTTCTCATCCAGGATGTTTAGGAATTCCAAAGAGCTTGGGGCGGAAAATCTGCAGGTGGGAGTGCGATGTGATCCGCTCGGCGCCGGTGCTACAGCCCTTTGGTCGACAGGACCGTGAAGCAGTGACCTTGAGTAATGGGATCCAGCGTTGCTTTCCCTTGTTGGGTCAAAGGAGTCGTGTTTTTCAGGAGTGGTCCAGATTGAAGTGATCAAGTAGTCATGAAAATGGGCCTTTGGCATCACTGACACCTGGGTGTGCTTTTCTGTTGAGGCTACCCCCTTTTACTTGGTTTTGAACAAATGACGCATCCCCCTAGCACGCGCAGCTGGCGGGCTTGAAAATCGTTTCCCACGCCGAACGGGCCGGGCCCACGGCACCTCGATAGCGCTCAGGACCAGGTCGCTCTGGTGGATAGTGCCCCGGGCAAGCCATGGTCTTTGCTGCCCGAGGCGCGCAAAGGAGGGGGAGGGGGGCATCGTTAGCTTAAATTTGCTTCAGAATATGCGTTTCATGTCTGTATTGCTTGTTGAGGGGCATCTATCACTTCTTGATAGTTGATCATGATTTCCGGGGACTTAAGCAAGTGGAAGTCAATCGACAGATAGCGGCAGTGTTTTTGCATGATACATGGGTGCGTCTTTTTGTTTCAAGCCACACAGCTCTGCAATATCATGTTTTATCTGTTTTTTCTTCTTTTTTTCGGAACCCTCCGAAGGGTGGTTTCTCTTTGGTTCCACGGATGAAAAGAGCCCACAAAACTGGCTGCCTCATGTTCAGAGAGACCAAGCAAAACCTGGTTTCGAGGCATAGGATCGGGACATCGATGCATCCAACTTGGAGCTGTTTGTCTTTTTTGTTTGTTATATAATGTTGAAACGCATGTGGAAACATGAACTGTGTTTGAAATGCTTGACCATAATGGCCCCGGCCATTTTGGCTCAAGCTTTGCTCTTGGGTTCTCTGAACCCAACTTTGTGGAAAAATTTGAGGGGAATCACTTCCGAACCAACCCCGAACCAGCAATGGCCTCCTCGGCGACTTCGGCAACTTCCTTCGAGTTGATTGAGGACCAGGCACTCACCGCGGAGGAGGTGGAAATGGCCAGCCAGGAGGCCCAGGAAGTCCGCACACGCGAGGCGGCTGTGGCGGCCGGCCTGGTGTTGGATGAGCCCGAGGCGCCCCCGTCGGCATCGGCCACCGATGTGATGAACGACCTCTCCAGTGCACTGGAGCGGCTCCGTGTGGCCTTCTCCACACCGACTCCCGGCCTGGGTGCCCCTGGCCCCGCCGAGGACGAGGACAAGGAGATGGGCGATGCGGTCACCACGGAGCGGGCTACTCCACCAACGAAGAGGCTGAAGGGCTTCGTGGCGGCCTCCCAGAAGACCACGGCCCCGGTGAACAAACCGGTCTCCCTGGTGCCGGTGGATGGCCGTCCTGGCTATTTCAAGCTAGTGGACCTCCCAGACCTCTTCCCGGTCCTTCCGGCATCGGCGGCCACGTTGCTGAGGGACGTCACGGTGGAGGAGGCGGTCTCCCTGTTCCACAAGTTTGTCGGTAAGAATCTCACGGAGGACTTGGTGGTTCGCATCCTGGAGGCCTATGTTCCGATGAAGATCCAGATCCGGCAGGAGGAGGTCTGGGCCTCACAGTTCCAGCGGAATAAGGCATGCATTGGCACCCAGCGGATGCACAGACTCGATGCCGGCCACTCGGACTACAAATTCATGTGTAAGGCATGCGGCACGGGGTGGCCGGAGGCAGCCAATCAATGCTGGGTCTGCCCGGGCAAGGAGTTTGTCCCCTTCCAGGCACCCTCTGCTACCTACGAGGCGGACGGCGTCACGTACAACCTGCTCATTGTGGAGGGCAAGCCGACCTGGATCCAGCAGCGGGATGGGGGAAGCCTGGGTGCCGCTGGCCCCGGTGGTACCCGGGGAGAGCTGCTCCGAAAACGGACTGGCTGACGTGGTCCCGCTAACAGGCGGGTGGATATCCGGCAGGAGATCCTGTCCATGGTCAAGGTCAAGGTGCAGCGGTCCCTGCAGGAGGCAGAGGCTCAGAGCTTCCAGCTCTACCACCCCCAGGTGGACCAGGCGATTCGGAAGAAGGAAGAGCTGCACAAGGCCTTGAGGGAGCACCGGGAACCGACCCCGGAGGAGTCCTCGGCCAGGCAGCGGCACAAGGAGTTGGTCACGGATGAGATGCTGGACAATGAGATGGCAATCCTGGCGCCTCTCCAGGAGGGCATGCAGGCCCTGCCGGCAGAGGAGGTGGCCAATGAGGGAGCCCGGCCCTCAGGAGCGATTCAAGGCCAAGCTGCGAGATCAGTACCTGGAGGGTAAGGGTGTCGACGCCAGCCAGGCACTGGCTGATGCGATGATCTCCATTCAGGAGGCGCAGGAGGCGAACAAGCGCACCCAGGACACCAACCAGGCATGGATGCTTAACCACACCCTCCAGCCCTTGGAGGTGGGCCAGATGATCTCAGGCAGGCTCTGGAGAGGGGGCTGTTCTGCCCCCTGGAGCTGGATGACCCCGAGGACATCCCCAACGTGGGGGACATCAAGGAGAAGTACGTCCCCTACATCCGGAGGCGCAGAGAGGCACAGAACCCGTGGAACCAGGAGGCGTTGCTGGAGGAGATGCCCGATCTGGCCAAGGGTGCCACTGGCCCCGGGGGGGACCAGCCAATGCCACCGCAGGACCTGGACTCGGAGGAGGGTAAGCTGTCCTTGCTCCTCTGGGCGATGAAGAGGCACCAAGGGGAGCTACGGATGTTTGGGGGGATCTGGAAGAAGCACTCCAGCGGCGAGATCCCCAAGGGCGCGGACCAGCAATTCAAGCTCTCGCCGGAGGAGCTCCTGGCCCTGGAGCGCAGGACCCACCCACTCACGTGTGAGCGGGACCACATCGACCCGATCATCTACTCGGCCTTGGAGATCCGAGCGCAGGTGAACCGGGGTGAGCGCCCGGCGCCGGAGCAGGTGGTGGGGATCTTCTGGGCTAAGGGCGATGGCGTGTTTTGGACAAGGCAGACTCGCACGTGGGACCTGCCGAGCTTGACGGGGGTGTACGCCCACCGATTCACCTTCAAGTACATCTACTCGGCTTGGACCACATTCCCGCTGGTCGTGAAGACGCAGCGACGGGGCCGCAATGCGGAGGGCTCGGCTTCGGATAAGTGGATGGGGAACATCCTGCAGATGCGGAAGGAGGCGGTCCCCTTCCTGGAGAGCCTGGGAATCCCCAAACCGCGCAGTAAGGCGGAATGGAGCCACATCTTTAAGGAGATGGGGACGTTTCTGGCAGCCAAGAACTTCATCGTCAATTGCCCATTGCCGGTGATGGAGCTCCCAGTGGCCCCCGTCCACGACAGCAAGGAGGCCCTGCGTTTCAGGGCGGTCTGTGACGAGCGCATCACGCTCCCGCTGTCATCGTTGAGGGCTTTTGACTCGGTGTACACCAAACTGGTGGCAGGCCTGAGTAAGTCCTCCATGGTGGAGATCAAGGTCAACTGGCGTTGCAACGTGGTCCATGACTGGGTGGAGCCGGTCCCGCAGGAGGCGGCGGGGCTCCCGGACCTGATCAGGCAGCTGGGCTGCTCCCCCCCCTTGGGTGCCTCTGGCCCCGGGGGCGGGGCGGCCAAGGAATCGGACCCCAAGGCCAAGATTCTGGCGGGAGCGGACACCACGCTCCGCACGCCGGACCAGGGCACCAGAAGGTACCCCCCGATCACCACGTCCACTGTCACGGCGGTCGCGGGCAAGAAGTACATCAACAAGCACTTCTCGACGGGAACCAAGCACGTGTTCTGGGCCTCGGTGGAGTGCGGCCTGGTCCTGCCCAGCATCAGCGCATGGGAAGTGGTGGGCAAGGAGAAGTTCAAGACCACCGGGGGCTACATGTGCAGGTTCTGCAAGGGCTTCTGGAAGGCGAGCCGTGGGGGGACCCGGCTGCTCCAGATTACGGGGTGGCACAAGGACAAGGCCACCTGCCTGCAGCTGGTGATGGACGAGCCCCCGGAGCAGCTATATAATCAGTGGATCCGGGACAGGATGGAGTTCTACAAGCGGGTGGAGCCGACGGAGCCCCCCAGGGACGAGCGGCTAGTCCTTGGAGATGCGAGCACCCCGCGCATGCGCTTCAGCTCTTCGAACGGCCTGGGGGATGTCTCCACTGCCCTGTGGTCGGTCATCCTGAGCAACCCGGAGAAGTCAGGGCTGGCGGCCATCCACTCGGTGGCAAAGGAGGCGATCTTGAAGGGTGAGAGCCGCTAGGTCGTGTCTCACTACCCTTTTGGATGTGGCGTGGTATGTTCTCTCCCCACCGGGACTTGGGTGCCTCTGGCCCCGTCTTGGGTGGGGGGAGGTGTTGGGGTGTTTCCCTTATTTTGGGGTTCTTTGTTCACCTTGGTTTCCCCCCTGTTTCAACACGCCACGACTGCCGGTTGCCTCGAACCGGAGGCTGCGCAATTTGGCTGCTCCAAGGACGGGCCGTATCGGCCACTGTTTGAAGAAAGTGGTCCCCTGGGGGTTTTGGGGAATCCCCCGCTGGGTTGGTCTTCCCCCTCCGTGGTTCCTGTTGGGGATTTCCGGGGGGTTTGACTTTTGGGCCCTGTTGGGCTGCGTGTGGCCTGCCTGCCCCATGTGCATTCGGCATACTGTGGGGTTGGAACATTCGTGCAGTTTGCCGCGGTTGGGTCCCGGCCGTTCGATAGGAGGCTCGAACCCTTGTTTTCAGCATGGCTAGGGTCTCTACACAGTTTCTGTTGCGCCCGCCTTACACTCGTCTTTGGGACCGCATCCCAAGGGTCCTTTGGGACACGCTGGCGGATGAGTCTATCTCCCCGAGACAGACAGACGGGGAGCTGCTGGTCCTGATGTGCCTGCGCCATGGCACGGCGGAGGAGGGGAGGCAGCTGGGCGGGGAGCCGGCCCTCCGATTCGCTCAGCTCCTGGAACTCTCGGGCATTCCGGTGGACCAGGCGGACCAAGTGGTACCAACGGACTACTTCAACGGCCTGGTGGCGTCGGCGGCGGGCAGGCTTCCCCAGCCTTTGTCCGCGGGGGACCTGGCCGACCTTTGGGATAGCCTATGGCTCCTCCTCATGGCGGCTGCGGACGGCAAGCTCAGCGAGAACTTTTCCCCGCTGGAGAATGAGTGGGACCGCCAGGACCAACTGAGGTGGTTCTCGCGAGATGACCCACCCCCACTCCAACAGCCGGAGCTTCTGAAGTGGCGGCACTGGAGGCCCGGGAAGATCAGGGAAATGGAACCCACGACTCAGCGAGCACTGGAACTCCATATGCGCGGGAAATGGGCGGAACGGCTCCTTGCCCACTTCGCCCCCTTTGCGGAGCACATTGCATACATGCAGGACATCCTGGGGGAGGACTTCCGCAAGGAAGCACTGGACCTCTTGGGGGATAGCAGGTTCCGGACGCTCAGGCAACACTGCCTGGTCTACGAGAGTCTCCGCAAGAGAGGCTTCACCGTCATCCCATGGCAGGAACGACATGTCCGTTCTCTCCTCAACCAGCTCACCGATGAGGAGGTCACCCCGTGCAAGTTGCGGCAGGTGTGGAACACCCTCAAGTGGTTTTCCAAGACCTTCGGACTGCTGAAAATAGACAAGCTCCATCGCCTCAAGTCCAAAAAGAGCTCATTGGAAGAGGCGCTCACGGACACGGTCACCAGGCCACAGCGTAAGGCGGTGGTCCCCAGCAAGGAGGTCATTTGGGCTCTGGAGGAGGGGGCCGGCTACGATCGCCTGGGTGCCACCGGCCCCGGCACGCAGGAGGCCCCGGGCAAGAACAGACACGAGGTGCTGGACGCTTTCATCCTGGGGTTCGCCCGGTTCCAGGTGGGGTGCAGTGCTCGCTTCAATGACCTTCAGCATGTTCACCCCAAGGACCTCATCCACACCAGCAACACGGTGGAACTGAAGGCCTGGCAGACGAAGACGGTCTCCGCAGCACGAATCAACCGCAACCCGGTCCCCTTGATTGCTCCGAAGTACAGCTTCACGGGAATCCCCTGGTGGACCACCTGGGTGGCCTCGGTCAGGCGGTTGGTATCTGAGGAGGCATTCCAGGACATGGATTACTTGCTCCCGACGGTAAGCAAGGACTTTGCAGGGCTGATTCCACGGCCGTCCACACCGGAAAGGGCTCTGAGATGGCTCAAAGATGCTATTCTCCGCCGGGGTGTCACCCCGGGGTTGGTGAAGCCGCTGTCGTGGCACTCGTTCCGGGTGTTCATCCCGGACTGCGCCTTCCAGATGGGGATCCCCCGGGAGCGCCGCATGTACCTGGGCAACTGGCTCACGGAGAGCACGGCAGATGTCTACGTGCGGGAGAAGCGCAACGTGGTTGTGGAGATCTGGGGCCAGGTAGCGCAGAAGGTCCCCAACCTGAACCTCGGGCCAGGCAGGGAATGTAGGGAGGACTTGAATCACCCGGACTGGGCGGACCCGCTCCCGCCACCAGCAGTGGACATCACGGACGCAGGTCCGGAGGGCCGCGAGGACCAAATTGAAAGGGAAGGGGAAGCATCCCCTTCGGTACCCTCGGGGAGCGCACCATCGGCTCGATCATGGTCAGTGGTGGAACACGAACCTGGGGACACACCAGTGAAGGCCAAGGACCTGTTTCCAGCCACCCCGGACCTCCCCCTTCGGGTGGTGGCGGCGGTCAAACGCACGGGCAACGCCGGCCAGTCCAGAATCCACCTGCTGAATGTTGAGGGCACGGCCGTGGGATGTGGCTGGCGACCAGCGGCCTCTAAGGTCCAGAGCTCTCGGTGCTGGATTAGCAGGAGGCCTATGGCAAGTGCGAACGCTGCTTCAAGCGGCATGGGTTCCCGGCGGACTGGGCACTGGAGCCGGCAGAGGTCCCCACGCTGCAGGAGGACTCGGACTCCTTGGCGGACTCAGGCTCCGAAACGGATGACTCGGTGGACACCCAGTCGGAGACTGAGGTGGTGGCCCTACCTTTGGTTGCCTAGGTGCCCCCGGCCCTGGCGACCAAGGGGATGGGAGGCCCGGAGAGGGGCCATGGCCAGGGCCCTCAGCACAGACTGGCATCCTTCGGAAATGGCGGGTGTGCCAGACTGTCCTTCGGAAATGGCGCTATCAGTCTGCACACCCGTTCTTCAGTTTTTGAGAATTGTGAGTTGGGTGGCCCATGAGGCCCACCCAGCGTTGGTCATCTGACAGGGGAAGATGAGTCCCTGGCACCAACACACTGCTCGGATGAAAGAGTTATCGCGTGCTCGTGTGTGGTGCCGTTTGGTTAGCTTGCATACACTTTGTTAATGTTGAAACGCATGTGGAAACATGAACTGTGTTTGAAATGCTTGACCATAATGGCCCCGGCCATTTTGGCTCAAGCTTTGCTCTTGGGTTCTCTGAACCCAACTTTGTGGAAAAACCCACCCACCCACACCAAGGTCGGGGGTCATGGCGGCCAAACCCCCGGATGAGGTCCCAGACGAGTTCAAGGAGGACGTGGCCAAGCTGCACAAGCCACTGGCGGCCATCCTGGTTGGGAAGGAGATCCCCTGGGCAGCCCAGGCAGCTTTGGGCGCATCGGGATACGTCACGGTGGAAGACCTGGCGGATCGCTGGGACACCCCAGCGGCGGCGAGGGAGAATGCCCCCGGGACCTGGGATTCCGGGATGGGGAGAACGGGTTCAATGTCCAGACCTCGGCCTTCACGGCGATGCGCCTCCTTCAGGCAGTCCGGGTGGCAGCCAGCTTGGTCTGGGGGGGCAACCAAGCGGATCACCCGACGGGCCAGGCGGGCCCGACAAAGGCGCCCCTGGAGGTCCTGTGTGACAGGCGCCAGCTGGAGGATGCTTACGTGGCCACTCATGGAACCCCGAAGCCGAGGTTGGAGTTCCAAGGGAGTGATGGCTACCTCAAGAAGCAGTGGCGTTTGATTGCCAAGGGTGAGCTGGGCTACATCCCGGCAAAACACATCGTGAGCGCGCTCCCGGAAGAAGGGGAACGCCCCTCATCCACCCATAAGAAGATCACGGTGGACGGCTGGGACAGAGAGGATGAAGAAGAGGTGAGGAGCCACCCCACATCTCGGCGCCAGTTGGAACGTTTGCGCCAAACTTTCAGGACGACGCTCCTGATGTGCACGGCGGCGCTGCCACAGTTTGGCAACCTGAAGGTCACCAAGGCGGAGCTGGACGATTGGTATGACTGGTTCTATGGGGAGGACATCGCTGGCAGAAGGCCTCCCCCGAGTGACACCACCTTGCTGTTTGCAGAGCGCAATGCGTGGAGGAAGATCCACGAGATGGTGCACCAGGGCACCACCCTCTCCGATGCCCTCAAGAATATCAGGGGCGACTTCCTCTTCGGGAGGTCTATGAGCACCTCAACAGGGCGCCGGAGAAGGGGAAGAACAAGGGCAAGGCACCTAAGGTGTGGCAGACTCAGTGGGAGAAGCCGAAGAAGGGGGGGAAAGGCGCCTGGCCCTCGGGGCCGACCCGGTCCAAGCCGAAGGGCAAGGGCGGCAAGGGGAAGTCCCCCAACTCCCCCTCAGTTCCATGGCCGGACCACTGGGCTTTCAAGAATCCCAAAGGGGTGGCGTACTGCAGAGATCATCACCTCCACAACAAGTGCTCGGGATCGTGCGGCCGTTCCCACAACTGCCCGGTCAGGAAGGATGGGTGGGTGTGTGATGCCCCCCATCGAAGCATGCGCCACAGGCATGCCCTCACCTTCCCAAGTGACAGGAGGCCACCCAGGGTGCCATAGGCCCCGTGGCTTCCCAGTCTCAGTTGGGATCACAGGCCACCAGTGCGAGAGCGCACACAGAGGGGGAGAGCCAGCCCCACCAGAGCCGCAGACAGAGCGGGGGAGGCCAGGATGGGGGGGGACTTCTCCAGGGTGCCACCGGCCCGGGGACAGATGACGGGGATCAGACAAAGGTCACACGGAATCCCTAGGGGGGCAAGCCCCACCTTCCCATGGATGCAGGACATCCCGGAAAGACTGAGGCTCAGACTGGGGTGGACGCCGAGGCCAGTGCCGGGTCTTCAAAGCCGTCCCTCATCCTGCTGTACGCTGGGAAGGATGATGCGGGGGCCCTGGATGCCTACCTCCATGCCTACAACCCGGCCTTCTCGGAGTACATTTGGGCGGTGGATATCAGGAGAAAGGGCGGAGACCTGGGCCAGGACATGCTGGGCGAGGAGCCTTACTCGACGATGTGCTCCATGGCCATGGCGGGCAAGGTCGCATTGGTGGGAGGTGGCCCCAACTGCAGGACGTGGAGCATCCTCAGGTGGTTCCCCAAACCGGGCCCGCCGCCGGTGAGGGGCAGAGCAGAGCAGACCTTGTGGGGCTTAGAGGACTTGGAGCCCCGGGTTATGGAGGACACGGACAATGACAGCGTGCTCATGCTCCGTCAGATGTACCTGACCTCGCTGGCCTACAAGGGGCTAGGTCAGCTGACGGTCCTGCAGGTTGGCTCCTCTTTCCTGGAGCACCCGATGGACCCGATGGAGTGCAGCAAGAGCCCGAGCGCAGCGAGGTGCTCATCGATCTGGGTCACGCGGGCCTACGTTCAATGGGCGAGTGCACTCCACCACTCCCTCATCAAGTTCGATGAGTGCCGCCTGGGCCAGGTGGTTGTGAAGTCCACGGCATTGTCAACGGACCTTCCTCTCCACCATTGGCATGACCTGCGTTGCAATTACGGGTCGCACCCCAGGGGAGAAAAGCTCAACTCCAGTGACCTCAGCCGGTACCCGGAGCAGATGATGCAGGGTCTAGCAGCGGCCATCCTTTGCCGAGCGGGACCCGTCCTGGAGGCGCTGAGGCCGGGGGGCATGGCGCCCCAGGCTAAAACGACCCCCCCGAGGCGTCCAAGGGAACCTTCCAGCACGCCGGGGGACAACAAGCGCCAGTCCCGGAGGCTGAAGGCGGGCCAACAAGCGTTGGCAGGTCTGACCTTGGGCTCACTTCCGCTCTCGGCCTCGGACACTCCAGAGGCTGGGACATCGACACAGAGGACTGGCGAGGTGGAGGAACTTGGGGGGGGAACTCTTCCCCTGGACCCATGGGCACACCAGGGCATGGAGATTTCGGATCGGCCTACCATCCTGCCGATCACTCACGACCCCAATATCTCTGACAAGGTCATGTACCTCCAGATGGCTTTCAAGCAGCGTCCCTTAAGAGACGGTGGAGGAAAGCCCTCATTGGGACGGTTGGCCCCGTGGGCCCGACCGCTGTCCAAAGCAGCAGCGCTGGGGGCCAAGATCTGTGTCCTCACTTCGTTGTGGGGGACAAGCTCCAGGAGTCGCTCTCGTTGGGGGATGGGTCACATCCCTTCCCGCTGGAGGACATCAGGGAGATTTCTGGCGCCGGGGGCAGGCCGACCAGCGGACGGCCAACCCTTCTTCCTGGACATTTTGCACAGCGTGGCTCTGAACATTCCACCAGTTTCCCCGGGACCTGGAGCAAGGGGTCCCGCTGGGGGTCACGGACCCGCTCCTGACCTCGCCGGGCATCTGGCCACTCAAGAAGGAGCTGAAAGGGGAGGAACCGGAGTTCCAGGAACTCCCCCACCCAACGGGCAGGGGTAACTACCCCTCGGCGGATCACTTCAGCGAGCTCATCCGGGGCACATTTCTGGAGGAGGTCCCCATGGGCATGGTGGAGGGCCCCTTCAGTAAGGAGGCGACAGCATCGCGATGTGGCTGCGACAGCGACAACCTTTGTCCCGGCCCCCTGGCGGGCATCGACGAGGGGGACAAGATCCGCACGATCTACGATGGCTCGGTGGGAGGGGCCAATGACACCATCAGGAACCAGACGGTGGAGAGGACGACGGCTCCGACGGTGTTGGACGGGGTCCAAGCTCTCCATTGCTGAACTGGCAATTGTTCATGTTTTTAAAGTTTTTTTTTGCATTTTGCATTTTTCCAGTTTTTCGCGGGCATTTGTTGCTCGATTTATGTCGCTGAGGTTGACTTTAGAGAAGTTAATTGTTTGGGTTTCAAGTTGTTTTTCGGTGGGAAGGGGGGGGGGCAGGACGGGACAATAATAATGCGCCTGTGTGCCCATTGTTGCGAAAGGCTTGATTCCTGCAGCATCGTTTTTCGCTGGCTGCTCGCCTTCGGAGAGTCGGAACGGAATTATCTTTTTTCATCTCGTTTGTTGTTTGAGGGCTCGGTGGCTTGCCCCGCCCCACCCCCCCTCCTCCCAAGCCCATCAATGATTGACGTTGTTGCGTTTGCTTGCGCGGGTTCGGTGGCTTGCCCCGCCCGGCCCCCTTAAACAAATCCTTTCGCTGGTTTTGGCGGCATGCCCCATCCAGCAATAGGGTGCCCAGCTCCCCCTTCCTCCAAAGTGAAGCCCGCCAACGATTGAAGTTGTTGCATGTGCTTGTGCTTGCGGGTTCGGTGGCTTGCCCCGCCCGGCCCCTACGCCTTCTGCAAGCAAGAGGGAAGGCGTCTCAGGGCAAAAGAGTCTCACAGGAAAGCTGTGAGCTGACGAACGGACATGCGTGATGCGACGCAAGAGCCGCCCAAGTCGTATGTTTCTTGCGGATCATTTTTTTCAAGCGGATAGATGTGTTTTTGCAGAGCAGATATGCTTGTTGCGGTGTGCGCTTGCGGGTTCGGTGGCTTGCCCCGCCCGGATCATTTTTTTCAAGCGGATAGATGTGTTTTTGCAGAGCAGATATGCTTGTTGCGGTGTGCGCTTGCGGGTTCGGTGGCTTGCCCCGCCCGGCGCCCACAATGACTTACGCTGGTTTCGGTGGCATGCCCCATCCAGCAGTAAGGATTCAGAAGGGGCGCTTCTGAAACCGCCCTTTTCCGGAAGCGTTCTCAGAAAGGCTTTCGTGTGTAAGGGCGGCTCGAAAAACAAGACTTTCGTGGGAAGTCTGCCTGCAGCTGCGGGCGCGCGCATTGTTACTACCAGACTTTTAGTGGGGCCTGGCCCCACGCCAAATCTGGACTAGTGACCTTAAAGTTTTCCTGATTGTGCGGTTACACAGACTCAATGGCGACAGCTCAGAAGGCAGTTGTTTTCTATTGCTTCCAAGGTTTGGTCACTGCGGCCCGCTTGCAAAACCATCCGTGCTTGGCAAGTCAAGACGCGCTGTGTTCGCTTGGCGGCTCTTAGACAAGTTAGCAGGCGCGGCCGTGTTTTGGTGGCTTGCCCCATCACTGGCGTGAAAGCTGCAGCCATGTCGATTGCGCTCGTTGCTGGCGTCATCGTAGGTTTCTTCATGGGCGTGGTTGTGCCAATTGGCGGGAAGGGCCTCAAAGGCGGCAGCGCGGCGGGTGACGAGCAAGGCAGCCGCAGCAGCGACGGCGTTGGCGGCTTACCTCAGCCTGGAAAATAGTCTTCACAGGAATGTCGTGCGGCAGTACCTCTTCGGCCGCTTGTGGGCACACATGCAGAGCCCAAGCAGTCAGTATTACGCTGCAGAGCTGCGCGACGCTCTGCAGGCCAGTGCTTTGTTTTATGCGCAGACGCAGTGTTTATTCTGCTGCTTTAATATTTCAAACCAGTCTGAAACCAAGTGGTCTCGCCGTGCCTGCCAACCACGACGCAGGCGGACAGCGGTGACAGCAACTTGACGAGGGGCAAGGCCGGAGGAAAAGCACCGCCGGTGAGCAAAGCCAGGCTGGGCAGCTTGGCCCAGTGCCTCCTCCTGCCAAGAACAGGGCCGCCGAACAGTGGCTCGGCGCTGGTCGACCTGGTGGAGAACATGCTGAAAGCTGCGCCGCCTGCTCCAGGCGCCGGACCAGCCCCCAAGCAGCAGACGAGTCAAGGCTAAGGCTGCCGCGCCGCCGGCCACTGAAGACCCAGCCGAGGAAGAGGAGGACGACCCCACGGACAGGGAGCCCAACTGAGCCGCAACGCTGGGCTTTTGCGCGCTCTGCCGCGTAAGTTTGTGAGTTTGGTAACCATGATGTGGCTCAGGCGGCGTTGGTGGCTTGCCCCAGCACATTGGATTTGTGTCGGCGGCGTGCCCCCGCTGCTGCTGCAGAGAGATGTCAAACGCAGATCGAACGGTGCTTAAAACATGCGGCCA
This sequence comes from Effrenium voratum, assembly GCA_963377175.1. NCBI lineage: Eukaryota > Dinophyceae > Suessiales > Symbiodiniaceae > Effrenium > Effrenium voratum. The sequence continues at coordinate 2,331 of CAUJNA010000914.1, read as the reverse complement.
GCCAAGGACATTGAATCAGGACGTCCGGCGTCATGAAGTGCTGAGGATCAAGGGTTGCCGAGAGACAGTCCGGTCACGTCCATCCAGTTTCCCACATGACACGTACGCTCGCCCGATCAGCTTGGTCCGCGGAAAAAAAACTTAAGTTTTTTCCACAGACCCCATTTGTCCAGAGGGTCTCCGGTTTCCATAAGTTGTCTCCACAAACCACAGCGCTGCGGACCGTCGAGTGGGCTACAATTCTTGGATTTCGGGGAACGCAAAATTCCCGCTGTTCGAACGTTTCTAGTTCTTTGGACAGTCCACAGCGCTGCGGCTTGTTGAGTCGACCTTCGGATTCCAGAGGCCCTCTGGACAGGAACTTCGTGCGTAAACTTAAGTTTTTTTCCGCAAGCGCCCTCTGGACAGAGCTCTGGCCCAAGCTGCCCGGAATGTCCGCGCAGAGCGCATGGGCCCGCTTTGGCAGGCGGTGGACCGAGCAGTTCCCGTGGCTGGAGGCTGTGCAGTGGGACACAGGCGACTTCTCCGTCAGCTGTGCTGCCTGCAAAGCTGCTGGGCATGTGTCAGCGGAGTTTCGAACCATTGCTTCATTGCAGGTCAGCCACTTCCGAGACCATGAGAAAACCAAAAGGCACCAGGCCGCAGCATCAAATGAAGACATCCGACTGCGTCTGATGGCCCCATCTCTCAAAGAGTTCATCGCAGTTCTGCGAGCTACACGCAAGGCAAAAGATGGCGGTGATGATGGGATTGCCTGGTCCGGCGGCAAGATCCTTCGCCGCCGAGCCCAGAAGCTCAAGTTTTGCTTGGCCGAGTCGCTGCGGGCTCGCACGCGACAAACGCTCAACGCTGCCTCCTGCGTCACTGTGCACTCGGACTGCTCAAAGACGATCCTTGTCTTGCGAGGGCAAACGTGCGCAGAGGATTTGCGTCCTCAGCACATGCTTCTGGGCGCACGGAAGCTTCATGACTTCTCTGCGGTCGGAGTTGCCACGGCTGTTGTGCATTTGCTTCATGATTTGGCCACCCCTTTTGCTGGCAGAAGAATTCAAGGACTGCCTGAAGCCAACTGTGCCAGCTCAGGTGGCTTGTCCCCAGCTGGACGCAGTTGCGTTTCAGCAGTGGCTTGGGCGCGTTGAGGTGTTCAACGCCGACGCAGCAGCCGACGAGCAGCTGGCGGGACAACTCTTGTCGTCGGAGCACGAAGCTTTTGCTCAGCTATACTGCGATTTGGCAGACATGGACACGGGCACGCTGCAAGTCTTTCCGAACCTGAAGTTTGTAAACAAAGACAAGCCCCACGCAGCCCGCAGGACCCTTTTTTGTTTGTGGCCACGGCCTAGCTCCACCAAGGTTTGAAAAAGACTGGCCAGTTGCTGCGTGTCCAGAGCTTCCCTTCCAACGGGTGGAGCTTTTTTCTTTTTTGAGGCAGGCGTCTAAATGCGTTTGACCACAGAACTTTACAGTCTGACAGTGGCTTCTTAAGGGCCGACATTGCTCAAGATCCACTTCCTCACGGCGAGCTGTGTGGCACTTGTTCTTCGCGTCCTTCTTGGCTCTGCACTTCTTGTAGGAGCAAAGCTGCTTCACTGCGCTGCCTTTTTTGCGAGCAGGCCCCCGTGCCATTGGTAGACTTTCTCACGCTATTTCCCTTCTACGAGCAGTTCAACATGTCAGAGCCGAAACTTCAAAAAACCAAACACGACTTGCAGGCAGACTTCCCACGAAAGTCTTGTTTTTCGAGCCGCCCTTACACACGAAAGCCTTTCTGAGAACGCTTCCGGAAAAGGGCGGTTTCAGAAGCGCCCCTTCTGAATCCTTACTGCTGGATGGGGCATGCCACCGAAACCAGCGTAAGTCACTGTGGGCGCCGGGCGGGGCAAGCCACCGAACCCGCAAGCGCACACCGCAACAAGCATATATGCTCTGCAAAAACACATCTATCCGCTTGAAAAAAATGATCCGGGCGGGGCAAGCCACCGAACCCGCAAGCGCACACCGCAACAAGCACATCTGCTCTGCAAAAACACCTCTATCCGCTTGAAAAAAATGATCCGCAAGAAACATACGACTTGGGCGGCTCTTGCGTCGCATCACGCATGTCCGTTCGTCAGCTCACAGCTTTCCTGTGAGACTCTTTTGCCCTGAGACGCCTTCCCTCATGCTTGCAGAAGGCGTAGGGGCCGGGCGGGGCAAGCCACCGAACCCGCAAGCACAAGCACATGCAACAACTTCAATCGTTGGCGGGCTTCACTTTGGAGGAAGGGGGAGCTGGGCACCCTATTGCTGGATGGGGCATGCCGCCAAAACCAGCGAAAGGATTTGTTTAAG
>CAUJNA010000913.1:1177800-1195053 GCA_963377175.1 Effrenium voratum | reverse complement strand
CACGCACGCACAGACACGCACGCACAGACACGCACGCACAGACACGCACGCACAGACACGCACGCACAGACACGCACGCACAGACACGCACGCACAGACACGCACGCACAGACAGGCACGCACAGACAGGCACGCACGCACAGGCACGCACGCACAGACACGCACGCACAGACACGCACGCACGCACGCACGCACGCACGCACGCACAGACACGCACACACAGACACGCACACACAGACACGCACACACAGACACGCACACACAGACACGCACACACAGACACGCACACACGCACGCACGCACAGACACGCACACACAGACACACACACACACACAGATCCACACACCCACACACCCACTACACGCACGCACACAGACACACACACACACAGACACCCACGGACACACAGACACAGACACAGACACAGACACAGACACACACACACGTACACACACGTACGCACACACACACACACGTACACACACGTACGCACACACTTGTACGCACATATACACATACACAGATACACACACACACATGCGGCAGAACGAAAAACGGGCGTGAAGGTAGCCCCTAGGTACACAATAAGTGACACTAATGGAACATCGCCCACGTTAGTCGATGGTTGTGGAAGAAGCAGAAACAGCCGTGTATACGTTCGACGGCTTGGAGGCGTCATGTTAAAGGACTTTGTTGGCCCCGGCCCCAATTTGTGGCCACATCTCACCAAATTGAAGCCGCGTTTCCGGGTCGTAGGACATGGACGGAGACCACACCATCAGCGTGGAGGACAGAGATGTCCAAAAAAGGCGATGGATGTGCCGCACCAGTTCCGAAAAATAAAGCAAGCACAATCATCTCTCTTTCCCGATCGAGGTGCCGGACATGGGCCACTTTTTTTGGTGGAAGACCATGTTAGCGCGGTTTGGAAGAAGGGGAAATCCAGTGACCCCTGTGGCACATAAAAGTTTCACGACTACTCCCGAATCTTGTTCGGAAGCGAGTGACGACAGGTGGCAGATCGCGAGTGCCGGCTTTTTGGGCCTTGGGCTTTGGGCTTTGGGTGAGCTTCTCAGCCCCCATTCAACGGCTTTGGCCCGAGTTGCGCAATGTCTGGGGGGACATTTCCATTCTTTCCAGGGATCCGAATCTTTTCAATAGACCATCAGAACCCCAAGGGAAACCGCTGGGTTTTTGAAAAAAAACGATGGTTCAAAAGAAAGGAAAAGGAATCAACCCCCAGAACATGTCATTTCCAGGTCCTTGGGGGTCACTCTGCTGCCGGGGCTCTTCCGCGGGGAGAAGTTTCGGTTGATCCACTGGTCAAAGGAACCGCCGGAAGCCGAACTGGGGCCATACGCATGTCCTGCCAAATCAATGGCTCAGCCCCTCATCCAATTGCCTCGGGCTTCCAAACCCCTGGATCTTTGGACTGTAAGTCTTGGTTGAAACAGGTTTGATTTGCCGAATTGGACCCAGAAACACTTATAAACTATTTGCAGAGAGGTCACCAGCAACCAAGCCTCTAACTGGTGTTTTGCATTGGTGGTTTGGTGGTTGCAAGAACCATGAAATCCCCAGAGCCGCTGAATTGTGGGCTGAGAAAAAAAGAGTGGTTTGTCCGTTTGGTATGATAATCAATCCACAAAAAGGGGGCCTCAACAAAACACACAGAATCCCACCACAACGCATGCAGAGCCCTCCAGTCAGTTCTGAATGGGTGGCTAGGCGGGGATTTCATTTCTTGTAGAGGGTGGACAGGAACTCAGACCCAGCGGACGGATCGATCCCGAAAGGCGGCAGGGGGAAGCGCGCGATTCCCGCGGGGCGCGGGGGTCGGGGCGATTCGGCCCGCGTCGTCAGGAGTTCACGGAGCGCTGCCTGCAGCTGCACGGCCCGGCCAGGTCCGCGGACTTGTTCGCCCTGCGCCAGCAGAGCGCCCCTCGGGCCTCGAAATCTCGGGGCAAGCATGGCTTGGTGCGGCCAACTATTTGGTCTGGTTCAACAACTCGAATAATCTGCTTTGACCACTACCTTTGCTTCAGCGTCTCAAGCGTTTCATGGTCGCAAACTCACATGTTGTTCCGGGGTCTTTGGGGCCTCGGGAACCTTTTGCGGGTCTTTTTGGGACTTTGGGACGGACGGCTCGGGCGCGACAAAAGGCGGACACCCCAAATTCCCCCCACCACTGGCTGTTGCTAATGGTGACAACTGATTAGTAAACCCCTCCCCCTCCCCCGCCCTCCCCCCCCTCCCTTCAAGGTCGACAAGGTTTGGACAAGTCCCCAAAACTGAGAGATTTTTGGGAGGAGCCCCCTGACTAATCTCGGGGCCCTGCGGTCCTGGTCCTCTTGCTTCTGGCCCCTTCGCACTAGGACTTGAAAAGGCAAAAGCGGGTTTGGTTTTTTGGTTTTGAGCCCAAAAGGGTCCTGATTAATCGCGGAGGGGTTTGTGTTAATGAGGGGGGGCTGGCCTTGAAGGGGGGTCCCCTTTGCCTCGGCCGCTGTTCTTTTTTGGGTGAGGCGGAAATGATCATTGGCAGGCTTCCCTAGATGTAAACCCCGAAATCGCCTTTGCGAACGGCCGACGGAAGTGAGTTTTCTTGAGCGATGATTGGGTATTCTTTTCGGAAGGTAGGGCACAAGAAAGAAAGATGCTTGTAACCCTTAGTTGGCGGTTTGGACGCGTGGTTTGGGGGGTGGAACCCCTGGTTCTTGAAAGGACAAATGGGAATACACTCCTTAACCACCCAAGCGCCTGGCTCCAAACCACCAATCAGAGGGAATTATAGCGACCTCACACGCCCGAATGTTTTTGTTTTTTTGTTTTTTGAGGGGAGTAGCTCCCAAACCGCCGCAAGTTTCAGGCTGGTGAAATATTAGAATTCACCCAGACCAATCAAGGTGTCCGATCCCGGCCGCTGAGTCAAAGATCAGCAAGCAGCTGCAGAAGCTCGAGAGCCGCTTGCAGCGGCAGCGCGCGGATTCGAGCGCCACATGAGAGCCGGAGCCGCGGAAGCTGCAGTGCAAAGCCGGCGAAGGAGTGGATGTCCATCGGGGAGAGGGATGGCTGAGACGCCTCAACTTACATCCGGCCCGTTGAATGTGGCGGAATCGAGAGCTCGCAGTTTTGAGGGGCTGAGGTAGAAGGGATCTAACAGAATCCCCAAGTGATCTGAAGCATCCCTTGGTTCGAGTTGTTTTGCAGGTTTCGGGAAGTCTATGTGGGCATGGGTCAAAATTAAACCACCAGGATATGGACCGCAGGTTTTGGTCCATGTTTCCACTTATCAGGGTCCCATTTTGGGGTTACCCTATTTTTGACCCATGTGGCTGCTGTGGCTCAAAATTCAAGAGCTGGGGTTACGGGGTTTTAGTCATTGGTTCCATTTACCAAGGTGCCATTTTGGTACCACTTTTTTGAGCCACAGCCACATGTGGACGGCAGCCTTATGGACCTTCCACTCCGATCTTCCCCTCGCATCTAGGTGCCCGGCGCCCTGAATGAATCCTTTCCGCTTTCGGCGGAGATCCGGGAATGCCGAAAAGCGGAAACCATGGGTGTCCCTTTTTGGTGGTTCTGCTCGAAAAATAATTCAGCTTGCTCATCTACCAGGGGCACCTCTGGCTGAAACTTTATTCCGAGTGCTCCACCTGGAGCTCTTCAAAGCCGCATGCCAAAGCGCAGCGGCTGGAAATCCATCCGCATGCCACGTGAGGGGCACAGCAAGTTATGGCCCTGGGTCATAACCTATGCCTCCATTTTGAAGCGGATGAACACCCAATGACCACCAATCTTGATGTTCACAAGGGGTTTCCTGGGTTTTGACCCACAGCCTTATGGCTACGAACAGTATGTTGGTTGCAGATGGGGGCTACACTTTCGCCTCCTTTGCTTCATTCAGGCGGTCGGTCCAGCAAAGCGAGCAAACATAGCTGACTGACAGCGTGCTTGTCCACCACTTTCTTCGATCTCGGCCCCTTGCTGGAGAGTGATTGCACCTTCTCGACCTCCTTTTTCGGCAGAATGGAGCTCCTCAAAAAAGGGGTTCAACTTCTACCAGGCTTGGAATGCTGCAGTAGTGCTGCAACAGCCCAGCCGGGTTTTTTTCACATGCGTGGTGCGTCGAACCCGCGCTCCCTCGCTTGGAGCGTTCCGAGCCTTCCAATGGAAGCATTCGGAGCTGAGCGCCTACGGTCCCAGCGGCTAGCGATCAGGGCGGCCAGACAAATGGAATAAGATTTGGTCTCGAGGGCGTAAGAGCTTCGATTTGAGTCCAGGGCTCCTTAAAAGATCTCCATTTTGCAACCGCTTGAAACATGTTGCTTTTTCAACACCAAAATAAAGGGACACCTCCATTTACAAGGCAATGTTCAGGTGTATAATGTACGGTGGTGGTGCCTTTTTTGGAAGTGTTTTCCAGGGCTGGCGCTGGTGACGAGGCGAGCATGAAAGGAGCCGCCGCCGCAGATTCCAGATTGGACTGATCATGCTTGGGTGGGCGTTGCCAGCGACCTTGACAACGCAAGGCAATCGCCAAAGGTGATAGGTCTCAGAGCCTTTCGGAGAAAAATAATCGCGGCGTTGTGACACTGCCACCGAGCTCTTGGACTAAATCACGGTGTAAAGAAAGAGTGGTCATAAGGAGCCCTCGGGCAAGCGGGCACAAGGAAATCGTCCGGTCGGCTGTTTTCGGGGGGAGGAGCCATTGCCGTGTTGCGATGGGGGCAACCTGTGGGTTTTCCACAGGCTTGGTGCGCGCTTTCCTCGATGATTTGCACGTCCAAAGCGGCGGACACATCGGAGAGAGGTTCCGTTCGATTTCCCTTCAGAGTCACTTGAAAAGGTAGCCTCAACACACACACACACACCAAGCAAGCGAGCCAGCGAGCGAGTGAGCGAGCGAGAAAGCGAGAAAGCGAGAAAGGGAGAAAGCGAGAAAGCGAGGAAGCAAGCAAGCAAGCAAGCAAGCCAGCCAGCCAGCCAGCCAGCCAGCCAGCCAGCCAGCAAGCAAGCAAGCAAGCAAGCAAGCAAGCAAGCAAGCAAGCAAGCAAGCCAGGCAGCAAGCCAGGCAGCAAGCCAGGCAGCAAGCCAGGCAGGCAGGCAGGCAGGCAGGCCAGGCAGGCCAGGCAGGCAAGGCAGGCAAGGCAGGCAAGGCAGGCAGGCAAGGCAGGCAGGCAAGGCAGGCATAGCAGGCAAAGCAGGCAAAGCAAGGCAAAGCAAAGCAAAGCAAAGCGAGCAAAGCAAGGAAACAAAGTAAAGCAGAAAAAAAACAAAGCAAATCAAAGCAAAACAAATCAAACCAAGCAAGCAGGCAACCGCACAAACAGCCAAGCACAAACTCAAGACAATACACGCACAAGCACACAAACACAAAAACACAAACACGCAAAGACACACAAACACAAACACAAGCTGACACACACACACACACACACAGAGGCTTCTTTAGAAAAGGGGCCAAAGTGCACCACATCATTTTTGCTGGGCGGGGCGCACACTTTCTCACACGATTCTGCCTCGGGCTGGGGCACCTGGTGTATCTCGCGCGGGTGTTTTGGGTGTTCCCTTCCATCAGTTTGATCACCTCGCTGAGTTACTTGCGGTTAGCAGGCTGGTCACCTTCAAAGGCCTGCTCGAAGCAAAGTCGATCTAAGATCTGGGCGACAGTCATGAGGACGGGCAGCATGCCATGACACGACGGTGAGGTGTGCATTGTGCATCAAACCCGAATCTGCTTTTCCGCACTATGGCGGTTCCGGCCGCTGCATGTTCATTTTGCATCTAGGTATGCTGCTGGCGGGGTGGGGGTGGAGGGGGTTGGAGGGTATTATATGTGGTGTACCTCTTTCCCTGCCGATGGACCCAGGCGATGTACGTTTTTGTGGTTGCAGACGGGGGCAGCCCACCAGCCCCAAAACCGCCGCTTTTAGGGCTCTCAGCTCCGTCTGCGGCAGCCCGCGGTGCCCCACAAACGAAAGCAAAGGTGGCCAGCGGTTCTTTGAACGACCGTGGGCAACCGCACTCGCAACTTGCCGTCGGGCGGTTCGCAAAGACCGACCGCCTGCGGCTGTGGGTGCGCGGCTTGTTCGCCCGCGCTTCCCATGGCGAAGCTGGAGGAAGGGCCGGAGAGTTGGGTGGTTTAACTAGGTCCCCCAGCCAGTAGTGCCCTTTTTGAGCCCTTTTTTGGTTGGGAGGGTTCCCCTACAGAAAAAAAGGTACCCTTATTCTAACCTCCTCTCTGCGTTTGGGGGACTCCAAGCCGAATTGGGACTTTTTCGTTCCCGCGCCAGGACAGGATGGAGCAGGTGCTGGAGAGGCAACGGCTGGAATCCGAAGAACCAGTCGTTCAACGGCCCAACCCCCGTTAGGGCGTGAGGGCAGGGCCGAGCTAAGAGCCAACGGCGATGTGCGTCGCGACCCATGCCTTGGCTAGCGCGCGCATACCCAGCAACGCAACGCAACGGTTGTGGAGAGCTAGGTGTTTAACGTCAATCGACGGCATGTTGAGAGCCAGACAAATTCAGGCAAGGCAGATTTGCTGCAAATCAAGCTGGTGTTTCTTTTTGATTTGCAAGGCAAGCAATGAGGTATCCCCGAATTGTGGATTGGTGTGGGGATTTGAGCCCCTGGTTCTTGTAGAGATTTGTAGAGGGTAAATGGGAAACTGTCCAAACCACCAATTGGAAGGAAGCTCATTGCGCACCAAACCAGCGATTCGGCTTCAACTTCACTAAAGAACGAGCTTCCATTTGCTTAGGATTGTTTTTTCCCCTGTTGGTGTTAAAGGGAATCATCTATCACTAGTGGAATGGAGGTGAGAGAAGCCTTGGTAGCTGAAGCCAGGCGGTTGCAGTGCAAGTCTCGTAGGCACAGGCTGGAGATGATGCGGCACCTGGATGCTTGGCTGGAGAGTGTCGAGCAGAGTCTGGGACCACAGGCGGGAAGCCAAGCTTCGTTCTGGTTAAAGAACGGAGCAAGAAGGACTTGAAGCGGCCTGGTCCGTGCGAACTCGAAAAATGTCTATGAGGTTGCAGAAGGATTGAGGGTCCACTAGGGTCGTCCTTGGAACGGTAGCTAAAGGAAGTTGCAGGGACATTGACCATTGGCAAGGGTGGTGCACCATGCGGGTGGTGTGTGTTTGTACGTGCTATGCAGCCTTCAGAAGCGGGTCTGTTGCTTTCACAGGGCCATTTGGCCACTTCACTCGTCAGCCATTCCACAGCCCTGAATCCGGAATGTCTCGGCTCGGCAATTCAAAGCTTTCATGTTGACCCCATATTAAGCAACCCCAGGTTATGAACAGGGGGGGGGGGTGTTTTTGGGTTTAGTGGGGAATCAGACCACCTTGGGAGGGGCCAGAGCCATCATCTGGACCTCCCCCCCCTGGTCCTGCAGCTCCACGCCAGGTGAGGCCGATGCCCTCAACGCCGACGCGGCAGAAGCGGCCCTCGCTGCGCTCCGCGCCCACGCGCGGCGAGGGGCTGTCCGACCGCATGAACAGCTACGATGCCGCCCGGCTAACCCACACGCGGGTGGTGGAGGCGCGGGTTTCGAAAACTCTTGACTGCTATTGGGCAACGGATCTTCGGACTTTAAAACTTTTTGGTTGAAATCATTTGGGGTTGTCCACTAAACCCACAAACAGGTTTAACTTTTTGCAGAGGGGTCAACAGCAACAAAGAGCTTGCGGAAGCGCCTGCCGTTGCGAGGCATCGGAAGAGGTTTGCAAAGGAGCACACTCCTCGTGAATCCATGGTATCGCCCGTTTCAGATTGCGAATTGCGGGCCATTTGTGCTTTGACAGGACAGGGGTCTGAACGGCGTAGCTTTTTGAGTCTGAGGCAAAAAAAGAGGGCCAGCTTGTCCAAGCCGATGAATGAGTTCGCAGCTCCGTTTAGCGGGTGCATAGTGCACTCAACCTGAAAGGGGCTTTTTCACAGAAAGAGCCAAGTAAGAGCGGACCACGAGAAGGCCCCTTCACTGACACCCAGCTTTCATAGTTTCTTTCTCCTTGGGTTTCTGCTCATATTTTTTCCATTTTTGGGGGGCTGCCCCCCCCCAAAAAAAAACAAAAAACAAAAAAGCGACCCCCCCTTCTTCTTTTTCTGTTCTTGTTCTTTGCCCGGCCCCTTCTCCGCCCGTTTTTCGGCTCGGGCCCTCCCGCCTCGTCCGCCCGCCTCGTCGGCGACCCGTCCGCGCAGGCCTCGGCGGCGGCCTCGGCGGCGGCCACGTCGCAGGTGGAGGCCTTGGAGTCGATCCCCGAGTCCCCGAAGGCCGCGGTTCTGCGGAGCTGGCAGGACTTCCGGCGGTTGGGGCGCTTGGGGGGGAGGGGGGGGGGGGGGGGGGGGGAGGCGTTTGGGGAAAGGCGGGGGGAGTCGGGGCCCGGTCCGGGCCCCGAAAAAAAGTCCCCCCAAGACCCCGAAACTGTCTAAACCCCCCGAAGCAAAAGGAACAAAAAACGGAGGGGGGGGGGAAGGGGAAGGGGTTCAATTTCAACAGGGAGGGCTTGGCAAGGGCTGGCCATCCATTAAACGCTTGTTTTTCCAGTTTTTTTTCTGTTGGTTGCTCCGGATGGCAAGGATTAGTTGAAGAAGACCAAGTGGCGCAGGAGAGTTTACAAACGAGTCCGGGGGATGTTGAGGTGATTGATTTCGAAGGACTGGGTGGCCGGATTGGGGGGGATTTTAGGAATGACGTGTTTTTCCGACTCGCTCAGGCGGTGGATTCCTGCGTGTAGTCTTTGGGACATGTCTGCTGGGCAAAGGGCGCATGGATGTGGGAACCCTTAAGCAGGCCGCTTCAAGCGGAAGTCGAGTCGCAGCGATTTTTGTGTGCTACCATTGGTGTATTTTTTGGTTGTTTGGGTCGAAAAATGGATGGCCCTAGTTAAAGGGACATGGGCAGGAACCCTGCAAGCATTAGGGTAAAATACCATGACCCCCAGGGAGACATGGATATGTCCCGGTTGTTTTTCTCGGTTTTTGAAACTTTCCCAGGCCCCCGGAAAGTTTCCTGCCCCTTCCCTTTTTACCTGGTGGTTTTTTCTCTACCAGGGAACCCCATCTATTTCCCAAGACAAACCGGGAAAATCCGAACAGTTTTTTTGTTGGGGGGTTTGGCCCCCCCAAAATGTGTGGTTTCCTTTTGGCTTCCCTTCGAACCTATGCCAAAAACTGGATGGCCTCACACGTCGCAGCTCTCCGTTGAGCGCCGCTATCTTCTTCACCAGCAGCTCCCCTTTTTGCTTTGTTGCTTTTTTGTGGCCCCCTTGGTTTTCCACCAACCAGGCAAGAAAAAGATCTCATTTCTTGCCCGGGGTCCGATCGATTTTTCCCGCCTCAGGAGAAGGTCGGGGCCCTGATGGCGTCCCAAACCTCCAGCCTCTTCTTCTCCATGCTGACGCTCGGCGAGAAGAGAGAAAACCCTCGGAAGGAACCAGGCCCACCGGGCAAAGCGGCCGCTTTCGGCCCAACCCGCCCCCCTTTCCCCCCTTTCCCCCCGCCGGTTTTTCTTCTTCTTCTTCTTTTCTTTACGAAGGCATCCTTCGTGCAGGTCTTTTTGGCCGAAAACGGGCTTTGTGTGCGTGTGTGTCGGCTCCTGAACTCCAAGGCGTCCAAGAGATGTGAAACGGATCACCCAAGTTGGCGGGCCGGACTGCTTCGCGGGTGCGAGAGGTAAAACACAAGGGAATGAATGCCGGGGAAGGCCCTTAAAAGCAAACCGGGCAAGGGATGGGTTTTTAGAAAGGTCATTTATTCCCTTTCTGCTTCCCTAGGATCATCACCAACTCCTTGTTCCTGGGCTTGCAGCTGGAATGGCAGTCTGCGGCTCAAGACATCTCCTCCGGGGAGGAGATCTTCCTGGGGATCCATATCGGCTACGCAGTGGTCTTCTCGGTGGCCCGTGTGGCGGTGGAGCAACCTTTTTCGGCCGTTCTTTTTTATATATATATATATATATATATATTCGGCGTGTGTTGACTTTGAGTGGTTCCTTCTTCCGGGTCGGATTTCTTTGGAACCAACGAGACGCTTCTCCACCCCCTCCGGCATTTTGCGGGGCCATCCTGTTTGGAGACGAAGCTGCGCTGGGTTCTCTTGCGCTGGCCTGCATAGAACTCGCATAGAGACCAGGAGAACTTGCTCAGAGAACGAACTTGTACAGAACACAAGCTCAGAGAAAAACACAGTTTGCTCAGGAGAAGCTTGATTAGACAACTTGCAGAGAAACTTGCACAGAGGCTCAGAGAAGCACGCAACTCGCCCAGAGAACTTCGGAGAACCAGCGCATGGGAACTTGCAACAATTTATTGCCAACACTCATGGAAGCTGACAGAAGGGTTTTGGTTCACTATGTTCCTTTTGGGTTTTTTTGTCCACCTCCATGATTGTGGAGGGAAAGTGGCTTGCGAAGGCGCTGGGGGAAAAAAGGGAGCCCTCTGCATGGGTCGGGGTGCAATAGCCGGTGTGTCTTGAAAACCCCAAAGAGCACGCGGCCTTGGATCGAGCGGACGCCGACAGCCGCTTGCTTTTCTCAAGGACTTGCGCCCCGAAGTTTGTCTGGAGCCATGGGCACCTTGACAGCTGGTTTTTTGCAAATAGGGATCCAAAAAGTCTTTGGTGCATCTTGCTTGGATGTTAGGACTTTAATTTTTTGCCCATTAATGGGTTTTCCGAATTAAACCTCTAAGAGTTAAACTTTTAGCGGGGGAGCAGATTTCGCAACCTAAGAATGGTGGCCTTCCTGTCCCTCCAAGCTGAAGCTGGGCTTGTTCTTGAGCGCCGAAAGCTCGGCCAGCAACTTGTGGCAAGCCGGAAGATTTTCCCGGAAGGCCGAAACAGTTGACCAAAGGCTCAGGAATAGGGACTCGCGGCTTCTCCGCGCTTTGCTTCTTTTCTTTTTTTCCCCTCCTCCGCCGAGGTGGAAGTCTGCCTCAGGCTTTTTGCGGAGGGCTTCTGGCCGTACGTTTGGCAATCCTCGGACTGGGCTTGGAACTGGCTGGACATCTTCGTCGTCAGCCCGGGCCTTGGTTTGGTCTGGTTCGGACTTTTCTTGTGTGGAGGCGGATCGAAGGAAAAATGTGCTAGAACACGGCTCGCCTCCAGCGCATTTCTGCTGTCAAGTAGTGAATCTGCCACTTTCTGCGAGTGAACAGCTGCGGTTGGGGAGGACTTGCCCACCTTGGAATGATTCGGTGAAGCTCACGCTGGCCCATTGCTTGCAAGCTGGCGCTCAGTCGCCGGGCGTTTTCCTCGTTGCCTGTGTTGCGATCATTTGCTCCTTTCTGGTAGAACGGCGCAGCGTGCACACCAAGAGGTGGCACATTCTGGCTTGTTTTTAGGGGCTGAGCTGAACTAATCAGGAATTTACCCATCAGAAAGGCCGGAACCCTTTTGAGAAGCGTTCGAGAAACCTGCCCTGAGGAATAGAAAGGACGTAGCCCCCCGCCTCAGCCAAAGGGAGCTTCTTGTTAAAACACGGCTGCGAAGCGCACAAAGTTGCCAAGCGTGGTCGTGTTCACGCGGTTGTTGTTGAAGGTATAGTTGGCACCAGCTTTCAAGACGCTATGTAACATTAGCTCGATACAGCGAAAAAGGGGGCGTCTCCCTTGAGGTGTCCAGTCTTTCGGTCGAACTAAAGGCACCTTGGGCCATATCGCCCTGGGAACATCCCAATCCCCGCTAAACTGGACTAAAATGGGTGGTGCACTTCCCCAAAATTGTTCCATTGGTTTTGACCCACACTCATATTTCGAAACATTTGAGCCAACGGCTCACTTGAGGCTCCACCTGGGCTGAGCTGATTGCGCTTCTGGTGACCCCTGGCACTTCCACCATGGGCGCCAACCGGAACTTGCGGGCCTTGAGGCGACGGTACTCGGGATTTCAGGGAGGGTCTCCAAAAGGTCTTTTTGTTGCATGCAAATGCGGATCTGGGCCCCCAGAAGCTTCCTTTTGCTCAAAGAAATGAGGATTGAGACGTTGCTATCGAACAGGTTCTCAGGTCCAGGAGGGCCTTCTGTGAGACACGCGAGGCTGCTGCGAATCGGCCGCATCGTGCGGGTGGTGCGGGTGGCGCGGGTGGCCAGGCTCTTCCGGTCTTTGAGGAGGGGACGTTGCGCGCGGCGCGCGGCGCGCGCGTTGCGCGCGTTGCGCACGGGGAGCGAGGTGGAACCCCACCGTGGGGTTTCCTGCGTCTTCCATTGGCTTCCTGAAAACTGAGCGTCTCTTAAGACCAGGGTTGTGGGATCACTCGGGGTTTCTCGATCCCCGCTTCTGGGAATCCCCCTAATCCCCCTTTATATCAACAAAATAGTCTTTGGGAAGCCCTTTCTGTTATATCACAGAAGTGGTCATTCCCCACAGCCCTGCTTAAGACGGCTGGCTGGGTTTTTTTGGCGCAAAAGCATTGCGGAGGGTTCTTCCGCTGAAGACGCGGAGAAGACGCGGAGAAAGCGCGCAGGCTTGCGGAGGAGTTGCGCCAGGGAGTTGTGCCGAACTGCGCAGGAGAAGTTGCGCCCGGAAATGGCGCGAGATCCCCTCCCACTAATATTCATGGAGCCTGGCAGGGGGCGGGGGTCCCTTCAAGAGGACAAGTGTCTTTCAGGGTGTGAATTGGTGGGAGGGTGAGTTGGACAGAGAAGCTGAGCAACAGAGTTTGCGCCAAAGAGCCTGCCCGAGAAGTTCCAGGCGTTGCGCGAAGGCCGAAGGCTTCGTGCCAGTGTTGGCCCAAAGGAATGGATCCCAAAATTGGGCTGGGCGCTGGCTTTTTCAGTTGAGTTGCTCCCAGGTTCACATCAAATGAACTATAACTGTAGCTGCTGCAATGAGCCATTTGCTGCTCTGCCGTGCAAAAACTTCATTTGAGATATGCATGGCTTAGTCTTTGAGACAAGCGTGTGACTATTGGCAGGATCAAAAAGGGTGCATCATGCATGTGCCCCGTGGGCGTGGCATGCGTGAAACTGTGATTCCAAGCCTGTGCGGGCGAACGAACCGCGAAAGTTTGTCGGTGTTGCCTGATGCTCGGAGTACATTTTTGGGGTTTGTGTGGAGCGCACGGCAAGGTGAGGCCCCTGACAGCTTTGTAGTACCTGTTCGCAGAGAACAACTTGGCCAGAGAAACTTGCGCACGGACTGTGCCATGCAGAAACAAACGATACCTTCACGGGCCCAAATGTTTTGTGTCTGCGCTTTCTGCTGACAGCTTGAGGACCTTGATCAACTCCCTCATGGGCACGCTCAAGGCGCTCTTCTGGTCTTTGCCGCGCGCAGGAATTTGGCGTTTGTTGGGGTCTTGTAAGAGATTCATCGAGTAGCAAGGCTGGAAAACAGTCAGTGTTGCTTGAACCCAGACAGCCCGGACTTGCCACAGGCCCCTCTCTTGGGCTGCAAGCGTTGGCGAACGTTCGAATTTCAAACTCTGCGGACAGCAGAGTGAGCGTGAGCGCAGCCTTACGTTCCCCCACCACGGTTAGCGCCAGCGCTTGTTCAAATGAGTTTTGCGCAGCAGCTTGCGTGAACCTAGGCTGGCTTGGATGGGTTGCCGCGCCCGGGCTGAGGCTGTTGTTGTGCCTCATTATCTACATGTTTGCCATTCTCTTCACTGACGCGGTGCTAGATCATCGCGCAACATCGGGCTGGTTGGAAAGCCGAGATGAGGAGTATTTGGCCAAGTATTACGGGGGCATGTACAACTCTATCGAGACGTTATTCAGGAGTATTTCGAGCGGTCTGACTTGGGAGGAAGCAGCAGACACCCTTCGAGTCATTGAGAATGGCGAGTTTTGGGTTCAGCTGTTCCACTTTTACGTGGCTTTCTGCAGCTTTGCGGTCCTCAACGTCATGCTGCTTTGCTTGACCAGGTTTCGATTTCCAATCGTTCTCTTGCAGCAGAAGACTGGCGCAAGGCAATGCGCAAACGCAGCTCGCACGGACGCACCCACGGACAAACGTGCGTGCAACAACACACACACGCGCACACGCACGCGCACGCATTCGCGCACGCAACACACACACACACCCACACCCACAACCACAAAAACACCAACGCACCAACGCACAAAAACACAATCACTCACACAAACACGCAAACGCACACCAACACACAATGCACACAAACGCACAAGCGCACGAGCACACAAGCACACCAACACCCAAACTCCGAAACACCCAAACAACCAAACACCCACAAACACACACAATCACAAACACAACCCACAAACGCACAAACAAACGAAGCACACACACACACACAAACACACACACAAATGCACACACACGCACACGCGCACACACACACACACGCACGCACACGCACACGCACACGCATACACGCACGCGCACGCACACGCACGCGCACGCACACACGCACACACGCACACACACACACACACGCACACACGCACACACGCACACACGCACACACGCACACACACACACACACACACACACACACACACACACACACACACACACACACACACACACACACACACACACACACACACACACACACACACACACACACACACACACACACACACACACACACACACACACACACACACACACACACACACACACACACACACACACACACACACACACACACACACACACACACACACACACACACACACACACACACACACACACACACACACACACACACACACACACACACACACACACACACACACACACACACACACACACACACACACACACACACACACACACACACACACACACACACACACACACACACACACACACACACACACACACACACACACACACACACACACACACACACACACACACACACACACACACACACACACACACACACACACACACACACACACACACACACACACACACACACACACACACACACACACACACACACACACACACACACACATGGGCACACATGGGCACACAGGCGCACGCACGAACGCACGCACGAACGCGCAGACGCACGCACGCACGCACGCACGCACGCACAGACACGCACACACAGACACACACACACAGATCCACACACCCACACACCCACTACACGCACGCACACAGACACACACACACAGACACCCACCGACACACACACACACAGACACAGGCACACACACACACACCCACGCACGCACGCGCACACACAAACACACACCCACGCACCCACGCACCCACGCACGCACGTACGCACGCGCGCGCGCAAGTGCAGACCCGCACACGCGCGCTCGCGCATTCGCGCAGTCGCGCACTCGCGCAGTTGCGCACTCGCGCAGGCACACACGCACACGCAAACACACGCGCACGCAAACGCGCACTCACACACGCACTCTCTCTCTCTCTCTCACACACACACACACTTACGCACACACGCATGCACACGCCTGCGCGCCCGCCACACACATACACATACCAACCAACACACGCACGCACGCACACACACACACCACGCACCACACATCGCAGACACGCCCGCTGGTTGATGCCACGCAACAACATTGTCATGTAATAACATATTTGAAGATATACATATATATATATATGTGCAGAGGTTATATTGTACATATGTGCGTCCCAAGGACAGGGGTGTTCTGCAATGCGGCGATCAAAGCGGCTGAGAATGACCATGAGCTGAGGGTATTGTCCCTGTTGCAAACACGCAAGGAGCTGACAAACCAGGTTCAAAACCTCTTCCACAAGATAGACGAGCGCGGTGAGGGCCAGGCTAGGTGCCCCTGTTTGCCTCTTTCTGTTTCTCTTTGTTTCTTTTTTTCTCTCTTTGCTTGCTTGCTTACTTGCTTGCTTGCTTGCTTGCTTGCTTGCTTGCTTGCTTGCTTGCTTGCTTGCTTGCTTGCTTGCTTGCTTGCTTGCTTGCTTGCTTGCTTGCTTGCTTTCTTATCTTTTTGTTTTTTTGTTGTTTTTCGTCTCTCTCTCTCTCTCTCGAATCCTGAAAGGCGTAGTCGGTAGTTGGGCTTGCCCCAAGGTTTGCGCTCAGCCGCCACGGATTTCTTCGGCCGATCTCCCGAACCGCCGCCTTGGGCGAGAGTGAGTTCGCAGGTGACCATTGGAGAGTTCGAGAAGCATTTCGCCGACGAGTCGGTGATGGGATTCTTCGAGTCCTTGGAGATTGGGGCCATGGATGCCTGGACCCTGTTCATGAGCCGCTCGGACTTGACTGCTATTGGGCAACGGAAATTTTCGGACTTTAGCTTTTTAGTTGAAATCAAGGGTTTTCCACCAAACCCACAAAAGGTGACAACTTTTTGCGGAGGGGTCAACAGCCACAAAGTTTGAGTGGCGCGAGGGCGTACTGAAGCGGAGTTCACTAGACGAAGTCGCGCGTGAAGTTTGGTTACTACATTTATCCCTCTTCCTGAGTTCATGCACTTTGTGTTTTTTTTGGAAAGACCCCATTCCAATGGTAAAAAAACGTTCGGATACCTTTTGTGGCCAGTCCACTCGATCAGAAGTGAGATGCTGCGCAGCCAGAAAACTCCTTCCACATGAGTCGCTTTCTGCGCCAAAGGCGAGTGCGGAACAACAGATAGTCATTCAAGCAAGGCTGAGGAATCAAGGCCTTGGTTTTGACCAGCTCCTCTGATGCGAAGTGTTGGGACTGTTTGCTTGCTTTCCGGGACAAAACGCGTTTGCCACGCATTTTCATGTCCGGTCCTTCTTACTTTGTTTGCCAAACACCCTGCGCTGGCGAGCATACAGACTGCTGTGCAGACCAGGCCTTATCATGCTCCGGAAAAATGGTGACAACCACCTTTCAAGGCCCGGCTTCGGTCAAACAGTGGTTGATTATGTTTGTATAAAGGGCGCGTCTCCCACACTGGATATATGGACTTGGGGACGCCCCCAACCCCCGCCCCCCCTTCAGATAGGGGGGGATCTGACAACTGCAATTCAGCAAACATCTCGATGCACGAACAGCACGCGCACACGCACACACGTAAGTTGCCACCAGCTAGTGAGTGTCTGTTCGAATGTAGACCGCCTTGGCGCCATGGGAAGTTCTAAGACGGCTTCAGCCCCAAGCCGAAGGACGCAGAGCCACGATATAGCCATCAGAAATCAGAAGGGTAAGAATCCCCAATTTGGCCTGGGGGTAGCTTCGGCTTGGGGGTAGTGGCATCTTAGAGAAGCGAGATCCGCAGGGCTCCTGTTGGGTCACAGGCTGTCAAGAAACCTGGAGGCGAAAGCTGCGTCGCACGTGTTTTCCCCTGCCTT
>CAUJNA010000913.1:1167800-1172800 GCA_963377175.1 Effrenium voratum | reverse complement strand
ACGGGTTGTTCGGACCCATTTGCTTCGGGTCAGCAGCCGAGAGATCGACTCCCTCGCTCGCCGGCTCGCACCTCCCATTTGCTTAAGCCCCCTGGGAAAAATAAGAATAGTTCCAGTAGTGATAGATTCCCTTTAAAAGCCAAGAGGGGAAACCGCATATTCTTAAGCAAATGGAAGGCTCGTAAGGAGTTCACGGAGCGGTGCCTGAAGCTCCACGGCCCCGCGCGGTCCGCGGACCTGTTCGCGCTGCGCCAGGGCTCAGTGCCTTGGGGCCGTTTTCGGGGTGCGGCGGTGAAAAGAGTTGCGCTTCGGGAAGACGCTTTTCGGGACATGGGGCGGGGGAAAACACACACACAAAACTGGGAAAAACTGGGAAAAACTAGGAAACCCAGGGAAGAAACTGGGAGGCCCTTGGTCTAGGGGGAAAAAGGAGCCATGTGGGCTATGAACGGGTTTTGCTTTGAGTTGACCAGCTTAGGGCCCCTTTTTTTTTGGACGCCTGCTGTGCCGGAGCCTAGGAGAAGTTTGGAGTTCAGCTTCTTAACATCGAGGACCTTGTTGCGCATCGGAAGCCACCACTCAAATCCGGCCTCCCCTATGCGCAGAGTGCTGCGTATGGGCATGCTAGGGTCAGACAAAGTTGCCGTGGGCTTTGGGCAGTTTGGAGCTTGGAGGGCGGACCCTAGCTGTGAACGTTGGCAACAATCTACGGGTTGTTGTATTACACCCTGGGAATACACCCACTGGGTATTGACCCCCCTTTCCGGATAAAACCTTTTTTTTTTCAGAATGAAGCATTCTGGGTCATGTCCCAAGGGTGTAATCCCGGGGTGTAGTACAAAAACCCTCAGAAACAAGCTGCTGGGCAATTGATGCCAGTTTTTCTCCTTCGCGGTTCCGTTTCGCCTTTCAGGACAAGCAGCGGAAGCTGGAGAGGCAATTGGAGCTGTTAGGTAGCGGGGTGCAGCGCGGATACCTGTAAATTACCACGAAGAACCTCCAGCAGCTACAGGAACAAGCAAAAAAATCGAAGAATGTACTTAAAAAAATCATTTGGGTGCGTGTTCTTTTTGTTCCTGAAAGCTTTGTTGGAAGTCTACACGCAAATGCAGGGTGGCCGATTCGGGCTCGACATGTCCTGAAGCCACCACGCTCAGCTGCGGCTTTTGTGGCAAAGTTTGTCTATAGCTTTCAATTGGTGCAGCCGAAAGAACGGAGCCTGTCTTAGGCTTCCGTTCTTTCAGGGCGCAGAAAAGACAGAAAAAGCAAAAAACGTGCCCGGCTTGGAGCATTTTTCGGCTTCTTCAAGTCCCTCAAAGGGCCCAGAGGCTCGGAGCCAGGGATTTTTTTCTCGCTCGGAAGCACAGATCTGTGCGTGTTTCACTGGCGTCCTGCGAACGCAGGACGCCCTCCCGTCCCCGCTTCGGTAAATGTGAAGCTTGGAAAGTCACAGGCGGATGCGCTCCAGCAAGCCGATTCGATTCCTGTCGAGTGCCAAGTCTGTGACTTCCAAAGGGGCCGAGTAAATATACCATCTTGCGATCTCGGGTCGAAAACTCTGCTGAGATCTGCTGAGTCGTGGATGGGGTGATGGGAGTTTTTGCCGCTTTCCAAGAGTCCGATCTGCAACTCGTGGCCTCATTGGGCGCTGCTTTCGGTGTGAAAGGGGCGGGCACAGCTGTGGCACATCACGCTAGAGTTGGCGCATCCCTTGACGGCTATTGGGCAACGGATCTTTAGACTTACACTTCTTGGTTGAAATCAAGTTTTTTTTCTTCTCCGAACCAAACCCACAAAAAGTGAAGCTCACTTTTTGCAGAGGGGTCGTTGCAGTAAATCCCAAGAAAGAAATAAACCCAAGCTACTCCATGGGAACGCGCCCGTGAAGAAGTGACGATGTTGGCTTCTCATTTCTTTGGCATGACGTCTTCCCGGGCCGTGCAGTCCGAGCCCAGGTGCTGCCGTCCCCAGCGCGAAGGCGCTGCATCCCCATTTTTGTCTGGCTACCCCTTGGCACATTCCTAGGTTGCGACAAAAAAGCGGTGAGTGATCCAGTTGCCTAGTTTGGGTAAGCCTGGAGTTTGGTCCGGGCCGTTTGGTTGCATCTCTCTTCTGCCTTTCCGAGAGCAAAAGTCTCGGAACGTGTACGGCTTCCCATCAAAAGTCTCGGAATGTGTCCGAAGCTTAGGCAAAGAATGGTGATCTGGACCCTCATGGTTTGATCGGTTCCACTCCCCGGGCCTCGAGTCCGGATCGATCCGTTGACCATTTTCACCCGGCGGAATTTCGCCCGAGGGAGTTCAATGTGAGGACAGGGGGCTGGCTTTGACTCCTCAGAAGCCGTCGTTTTGGCTTTTGTCCTTGTTTCCTTAATCCTTACCCTGGGGGCACGCAAGGAGCAGGTCTCCTTTGTGGCTTCCCTGTAGCGATGGATTCGGATTGGCCAAGCCTCCACTTTGAACAGCCCAGTTTTCTTGTTGCTTGCGAGAATTCCTTTCAAGGGCTCCGATCCTACTCTCTGGCTGACGATCCTTTGGTGCATTTTGCTTAGATCTTAAGACTTTAACTTTTTGCCAACTGATGGGTTTTCCGAATTAAACCACTAACAGTTCAACTGTTAGCAGGGGAGCAGATTTGGCAACCGAGGTTGGAGGGTTCAAGAACCCATTTCCTCTGGGGGGAGAGATCCGCGCCGGATGCTCGACGGAACCGGCCGGTGGTCATGACCTTTGGAAAGCCCTCAATCAAGAGGAGGTATCTAGGTTCCATTCTTTCCAGGAATCCTTCTTTTCAGGAAACCATCAAACACCCAGGAAAAAACAGCCGGTTGTTGAAAAGAACGATAGTTGAAAAGAATGGAGAATCAACCCTAGAATGTATCTCTGTTTATGTGCGTCTCTGTGTATGGGTTGGGTTGGGCTGGGTTGGGCTGGGGTAGGGAGGGCTTGTGAACTTTTTGGCTCCAAGTTGCATGCTGGAACTGCCGCAACACGCGAGGTGTAGTTCCTTGCTGCTGTGTTTGCTCTGTTCCGGTCATGTTGAGGGAGGCAGTTTGTCGGCCCAAGTCAATCGCAGGTGTCTTGAAACAAAAGGAGAGGCCACCGCACGTTTCGGCAAACCTCCCCGCGCGATCCGGCGCTCGCCTGAACCCGGCGGGCTCGGGCGCGTTTTTTGTATTGTTTGTTTTTGCCATGGCCTGTGCAGATGATGAGCCCCCAGGGCCCCCAGGCTTGGAGCGAGTTTGGGGCGTTTTTTTTCTCCCCCCGAAAGCATTGCGAAGGGTTCTTCCGGTAAAATCGCCAGCCTTATCACACAGCTACACTTGCACGAGCCAACTTGCACCAGCCTTATCGCACAGCCAAACTTACACGAGCCAACCTACACGAGCCAACTTGCACGAGCCAACTTGCACGAGCCAACTTGCACAGCCAACTTGCACGAGCCAACTTGCACGAGCCAACTTGCTCGAGCCAACTTGCACAGCCAACTTACACGAGCCAACTTGCACGAGCCAACCTGCACGAGCCAACTTGCCCGAGCCAACTTGCATGAGTCAACTTGCACGAGCCAACTTATACGAGCCAACTTGCGCGAGAACAACTTGCACGAGATATCGCGCAGCCAAACTTGCACGAGACATTTGGACATGAAAGTAAGTAGTTACTCTCTTGAGGCGGCGCGGTGGGACCGAACCCACCCTGCTAAAATGACACCCTCTGCGGGGATTGGCGTGGTCGATGTCCAAAAACTGACCTTCTGCGGGGATTGGCGTGGTCGATGTGCAAAAACTGAGGACTTTTTACGATTTCTGATTTGCGCGCGCGACCCTCTGCGGGGATTGGCGTGGTCGATGTGCAAAAACTGAGGACTTTTTACGATTTCTGATTTGCGCGTGCGCGACCCTCTGCGGGGATTGGTGGTCGATGTGCAAAAACTGAGGACTTTTTACGATTTCTGACTTGCCCGCGCGACCCTCTGCCAGGATTGGCGTGGTGGATCGCACGAAATGCTAGTAACATGCTACTTTTTCAAGTCGGAACGCGGGCTTGAGAGTTTGTCTCGCGTTTACGCGCCTGCTCTTGGCAGTGACCGGCCCCGGGCTCGAATCCTGCTTGGTCTCCGCAGCCTTTAAGCTAGAAAGTTAGCAGCGCGAAAGTGGCTCACAAAGGGTGCATTCGTAGCTCCGGGTCAAATCGAAAGGTTGCCATGTTGCGGTCAGCGCTGCGCGCAGAGAACTTGCTCGGAGAACTTGCTCATAGACACTTGTCCCGAGCTTGCGCAGCATACTTTTGCGTCGCGCTTGCGCGTCGCAACTTGCTTAGAGCACTTGCGCCCGCAGAGCAACTTGCGCTGAACACTTGGGCCGAGCACTTGCGCAGAGCAACACTTGTATAGAGCTCGCAACACCGAAGCTTATCAGTCACCGAGGGGCGAACTTTGCAGATATCCGCAATAGCACACGCGCACGCACGTGCGCAATTGTGACACACACACATGTCGGCTCTATTTGCTTTGACCTGGCGTGGCAAGAGTTGAGACATGCGGCAGCTGGCTGCTGCATGCAGAAGGCACGCACGCACGCACGCACGCACGCACACACACACACAGACACAAACACACTTACACACTTACACACACACACACACACTTACACACACACTTGCGCACACACACTTACACAAACAGACACAAACACAGACACAGACACAGACACAGACACAGACACAGACACAGACACAGACACAGACACACGCACACACACACACCCACACACACCCACACCCACCCACCCCCACCCACCCCCACCCACCCCCACCCACCCCCAACCACCCCCACCCCCACCCACCCACCCACCCACCCACCCACCCACCCACCCACCCACCCACCCACCCACCCACCCACCCACCCACCCACCCACCCACCCACCCACCCACCCACCCACCCACCCACCCACCCACCCACCCACCCCCACACCCACACCCACACCCACACCCACACCC
>CAUJNA010000913.1:1086356-1167700 GCA_963377175.1 Effrenium voratum | reverse complement strand
GTATGCGGACCCGCACGCGCGGGCACACGCGCGCACACACGCGCGCACACAGGGGCGAACACGCGCACACAGGCGCGCACACGCGCACGCGCGCGCGCACGCACGCGCGCGCGCACACGCACGCGCGCGCACACGCACACACGCACACGCGCGCACACGCGCACACGCGCACGCGCACGCGCACGCGTCCGCGCACGCAACAGCAACTCCTGAGCAACCACTCCACTGGCATCCCCGCATGTCGGCTTGATTTGCTTTTCTTTGATGCATGAGGAGTTTCAGAGATGCCTTTGTGACATTGCATGTTTATGCCGCAGCATTTCCATGTTTCAAAAAAGGGAGATGCGAGGACAGTTGAGCAAGGGATCTTGGGTCTGCCGCGGCCTGTGCGTCGATCGCAATGTGAATCTAGCCATGAAGGCTCGGCTGGCGCAGGGTGCTCCTACGCCAGCGGAGCCTTCATGCAGCGAGGTTATTTTAGTCATGGAGCCGAATGGCTGCAGAGCGAACTTGCCAACTCGTCCTTAAAGAATTTGCAAGTTGGCTGTCGCTGCTGGCGTACCTCAGCAGGTTTCTGGCCATTTTGTTCCCAGAGAGGAACTGGCCACTGCGCTTTTTCATCATTTTGCGACACCCCAAGCTCGCGGCTCAAAATGTTTTGGTGGCACGTTTTGTTCACCTTGGTGTTTTTGTTTTCGTTGGTGGATTCTATGTCTTCCACGTCAGGCAGCGAGTTCTTCCTCTTCGTCAGTGGCTCGTCTGCGCCAGGGTTTTGCTGAGCATGGAGCAGGCTGGTTGCAGAACAAGTTGTCTGGATTGACGGTGAAGGATCTGCGAACGCTCGCGTCCGGAGAGGGCTTGCCTCAAAAAGAAGCTGGCCACTTTCTCGCCAAGGACGAGCTGATCGCTAAACTGCGGGCTCACTTGGTACCCGCTGGGGTAGCGCCTTGGCGAGTTCTGTTTGGGGGGCTAGATCGGGTAAAAGTGTTCATGGTTGGTGTTTTTGGTTTTGTTTTCGTTGATGGATTTCATGTTTCCATGTCAGGCAGCAAGTTCGTCCTCTTCGGCACCTACACCTTCAGTTGCTCGTTTGCGGCAGGGTTTTGCCGAGCATGGAGCAGACTGCAGAGCGAGTTGTCTTGCCGAGCATGGAGCAGACTGGCTGCAGGGCGAGTTGTCTGGCCTGACTCGAGATGAAGGGTGCACCGCCAGACTGGACGGCGTACTTCGGAAAGCGTGGTATCTCCACATCGGCATCTCTTTGGAAGACGTCGGGCCTGCGCCTGCCCGCAATCCAGGGACTTCGAGCACAGGGCGATCGCCCTCTTCGATGCTTGCGTGACTGCCTGCAGCAGGCTGCGCAAGCTTCGACAAGAACTCGCTCAAGCTGGAGAGCCTTGCAATGTCTTGATGCACTGCGTTCATTGTGGCGCACGGCATGACCGCGGAGGCCGCCGTCGCGCGGCTTCTTCAGGCGAGACCTTCCTTGCGGCCGTGGAGCGGCCGCGACTACACCCTGTGGGTGCTGAAGATGTTGGAGAGAGCACGCGACGATGTTCTACTCACAGAAGTCTAAAGACACGTCATGCTTTCTGCTCGCAGCCACACGCGCTGACGAGGTTTCGTCCGCCGGCGGCGGACGCGGTCTGTGCGGAGCCGCACGGCGAGCTATGCAGTTCTGTCGAAAGCCACTTGCGAATGAGAAAACGGAAGCAGACACACGTGCGTGAAACCGACACCTACACACCTACACCTTCACACAAACACACACACACACACGCACGCACACACCCACCCACCCAACCACCCACGCACACCACACACACACACACCCACACGCGCACGCACGCACACACGTGCACACACGTGCACACACACACATACACCCACGCACGCACACCCACACACACACACACCCACACACGCACACGCGCGCACATGCAACACCAACTCTTGAGCAACCACTCCACTGGCACCCCTGCATGTCGGCTCACTTTGCTGGTCTTTGGTCACTTTCCATTATGCTTTCGGGCCACCCGTGGTTCTAGTTTTTTCCCTGGCTTGGGGACTTCTGTAGGCCTTCCTAAGAACTCGTCGCAAAGGCCCACGGCATGCCCCGCTTTCTTGGTAGTGGGCGAAGGCAATCGCGGCTTCTGGGGGGCACCGGCTAAGGTATCTCAAGGATGCTATTTACTTGGACCCATTTGCACAAATGTTTGCTCCATTTGTGGCAAAACAAGTGCGGGACTGGTAAATGCAACAAAAAGCCGTTCTCCAGGTAGTAGCGACCTGGGAAGAGGTCTAAGACTTCAAAGGTATCAGGAGGATGCTGCTTACTTTGGTGCATTTTGCTAAGGGATGTTAGGACTGAGTAACGTTTTGCCAACTCATGGGTTTTCAACCTTTAGCAGGGGTTCCAATCTCTTACAGTTGGACCTTGCTCGGGCGCGAGCGGTCGCCAGGCTGGTTGGAGCAGATGCTGCAGCAGCACGACGAAAGGATAGTAGAGCGCTTGGATGCGTCTTGGTAGAAGCTTCCGGTTGTGGGGTCCGAGTTTTTCAGGGGATTCAAGCTGGGGGGGGGGGGGGGTTAGGGGGTGTTCATGTTCCAGCGCAGAAAACTGGAAACCTCTGAAACCGCTGAGGCGTGGCTGCAGAGGCTGGAGCTGTGCCTGGCCGGCGGCAGAAACGGCGAGGTGCGCAGAAACGGCAGCGTGAACGAGGAGGAGTTCTGGTCCACGGGAGAGACGTCGTCGATTGGCCGGATGGCCTCCACAAGGCAGGTTGCGGTCGGAAACGGGCCTTGCCTGTGGAAGAGGGGGGTTTTGGGGGCAACAAGTGTCTTGAGGTGCTCATGGTTGTCCTCTTGAGTTTGTTTGGTTAAACATCGACAAAAAACTTCCACTGCCTTTTCCGTTGCTCAGTTGTTCAGTGGCACCCTTTTCCCCTTTTTTTTGGGTGGCTACCCCACTAAAAATGGTGTTCCGCAAAAAGGGTTCCGTTTTTTTCTCCAGGGCCACTGAACAACTGAGATTGGGTTCTAATCCATGCGTGGGCCGAAAGATCCGATCGCAGGAACAATGCAGAGAACGACTCCATGGCGCAGGCAGGTTCCGGCGGATTCCGAAGAAAGAGGAATGCTCTCACTTGCAAAGAAACACGAAGGCTTCTGGAAGCTTTTTACACTCCCTCAGACCCCAAAGGCCGGGCGGACTTGAAACTTGGCCTGGGGCCGACAGGGCTCGAGGCCTTTCTGAGAGAAAGTGTTCGGTTTCGTCACAGCTCAGGCATCGCCCGGGTCAGCAGACCTAGTGGGGGGGCCTTGGCAACAGCGAACATGGCGCAGCGAGACCGTAGATAGCTACGCACCTTGTCGTATTGGCCTGTGTCTGTGTGGTGTCTGTGCGTCTGTGTGGTGTCTGTGCGTCTGTGTGGTGTCTGTGCGTCCGTGTGTCTGTGTGGCGTCTGTGTGTGCGTCTGTGTGTCTGTGTGGTGGTGTCCGTGTTGGTGTCTGAGAACCTCCGGGGAGCATTCTTCTGCTGAGCCCACTCCCGGAGGAGGGCGAAACTCCGCAGCGAAACCAAGTGTGTGTCTGTGTGTGTGTCTGTCTGTGTGTGTGTGTGCGCCTGTGTGTCTGTGTGTGGGTGTCTCTGTGTGTGTCTGCGCGTGTCTGTGCGTGTCTGTGCGTGTCTGTGCGTGTCTGTGTGTGTGTGTGTGTGCGCGTGTGTGTGTGTGTGTGTGTGTGTGTGTGTGTGTGTGTGTGTGTGTGTGTGTCTTTGTCTTTGTCTTTGTCTGTGTCTGTGTCTGTGTCTGTGTCTGTGTCTGTGTCTGTGTCTGTGTGTCTGTGTGTCTGTGTGTCCGTGTGTTCGTGTCTCCGTGTCTCCGTGTCTGCGTGTCTTTGCGTCTGTGACCGTGTCCGTGTCTGTTTCTGTGTCGGTGTCAATGCCGGTTTTCGGTGTTGGTGTCTGTGTCTGTGTCTGTGTCTGTGTCTGTGTCTGTGTCTGTGTCTGTGTGTCTGTGTCTGTGTCTGTGTCTGTGTGTGTGTGTCTGTGTGTCTGTGTGTCTGTGTCTCTGTGTGTCTGTTTGTCTGTGTCTGTGTGTGTGTGTCTGTGTGTCTGTGTGTTTGTGTGTCTGTGCGTCTGTGTGGTGTCTGTGCGTCTGTGTGGTGTCTGTGCGTCCGTGTGTCTGTGTGGCGTCTGTGCGTCTGTGTGTCTGTGTGGTGGTGTCCGTGTTGGTGTCTGAGAACCTCCGGGGAGCATCCTTCTGCTGAGCCCACTCCCGGAGGAGGGCGAAACTCCGCAGCGAAACCAAGTGTGTGTCTGTGTGTGTGTGTGTCTGTCTGTGTGTGTGTGTGCGCCTGTGTGTCTGTGTGTGGGTGTCTCTGTGTGTGTCTGCGCGTGTCTGTGCGTGTCTGTGCGTGTCTGTGTGTGTGTCTTTGTCTTTGTCTTTGTCTTTGTCTGTGTCTGTGTCTGTGTCTGTGTCTGTGTCTGTGTCTGTGTGTCTGTGTGTCTGTGTGTCCGTGTGTTCGTGTCTCCGTGTCTCCGTGTCTGCGTGTCTTTGCGTCTGTGACCGTGTCCGTGTCTGTTTCTGTGTCGGTGTCAATGCCGGTTTTCGGTGTTGGTGTCTGTGTCTGTGTCTGTGTCTGTGTCTGTGTCTGTGTTTGTGTCTGTGTGTGTGTGTCTGTGTGTCTGTGTGTCTGTGTTTCTGTG
This sequence comes from Effrenium voratum, assembly GCA_963377175.1. Classification (NCBI taxonomy): domain Eukaryota; class Dinophyceae; order Suessiales; family Symbiodiniaceae; genus Effrenium; species Effrenium voratum. Next base: position 1,162,992 of record CAUJNA010000913.1, on the reverse strand, counting down.
TGTCTGTGTGTCTGTTTGTCTGTGTCTGTGTGTGTGTCTGTGTGTCTGTGTGTCTGTGTGACAGTCTGTGTGTGTGTGTGTGTGTTTGTGTGTCTGTGTCTGTGTCTGTGTGTGTGTTTGTGTGTCTGTGTCTGTGTGTGTGTGTGTGGTCTGTGCGTCTGTGTGTCTGTGTGGTGTCTGTGTTGAGGTCTGTGTTGGTTTCTATGTGTCTCTGTGTGGTTTCTGTGTGTCTCTGTGTGTCTCTGTGTGTCTCGTGTGTCTGTGTGTGTCTCTCTCTGTGTGTGTGTGTGTGTCTGTGTGTCTCTGTGTGTGTCTGTGTGTCTGTGCGTGTCTGTGCGTGTGTGTGTGTGTGTGTGTGTGTGTCTGTGTGTGTGTGTGTGTCTGTGTGTGTGTGTGTCTGTGCGTGTGTCTGTGCGTGTGTCTGTGTGTGTGTCTGTGCGGTGTCTGTGTGTGTGTGTGTGTGTGTGTCTGTGTGGTGTCTGTCTGTGTGTGTGTCAGTGTGGTGTCTGAGTGTGTTTGTGTCGTGTCAGTGTGTGTGTGTGTGTGTGTCTGTGTGTGCCTGTGTGTCTGTGTGGTGTTTGTTTGTTTGTTTGTTTGTTTGTTTGTTTGTTTGTTTGTTTGTTTGTTTGTTTGTTTGTTTGTTTGTTTGTTTGTGTGTGTGTGTCTGTGTGGTGTCTGTGTGTCTGTGTGGTGTCTGTGTGAAATGTCTGTGTGTGTGTGTGTGTGTGTGTTTGTGTCTCCGTGTCTCCGTGTCTGCGTGTCTTTGCGTCTGTGACTGTGTCCGTGTCTGTTTCTGTGTCGGTGTCAATGCCGGTTTCGGTGTTGGTGTCTGCCTGCATCTGTGTCTCTGTCTATGTCCGTGTCCTTGTCGGTGTCTGTGACCGCGTCCGCGTCCGTGTCTGTGTCTGCGTCCATGTCCGCGTCCGTGTCTGTGTCGGTGTCTGTGTGTGTCAGTGTCTGTGTCCGTGTCTGTGTCCGTGTCCGTGTCTGTGTCCGTGTCCGGGTCTGTGTCGATGTCTGTGCCTGTGTCCGTGTCTGTGTCCGTGTCTGTGTCTGTGTCCGTCTCGGTGTCGGTGTCCATGTAGGTGCGTCCATGTAGGTGTCTGCGTTTGTGCCTGTGTCTGTCTGTGTCCGTATTCGTGTGCGTGTCGGTGTCCGTGTGTCTGTGTCCGTGATCGTGTTCGTGTCCGTGTCCATGTCTGTGTCCGTGCCGTTTCCGTGTCCGTGTCGATGTCTGCGGCCGTGTCGTGTCTTGGCTGTGACTGTGTCCGTGTCGGTGTCGGTGTCGGTGTCCATGCCGGTGTCTGCGTCTATGTCTGTGTCTGTGTCCGTGTCCGTGTGTGTGTGTGTGTCTGTGTCTGTGTCCGTGTCCATTTCGATGCCTGTGTCTGCGACTGTGACTGTGTCTGTGTCCGTGTCCGTGTCCGCGTCGGTCTGTGTCCGTGTCCGTGTCTGTGTCGGTGTGCGTTTCCGTGTTTGTTCCGGTGTCTGTGTCCGTGTCTGTGTCGGTGTCCGTGTCTGTGTCGGTGTCGGTGTCCGCGTCCGTGTCCGTGACTGTGTCGGTGTCTGTGTCTGTGGTGTCCGTGTCTGCGTCCGTGTCTGTGTCGGTCTCTGTGTCCGTGGTCTGTGTCTGTGTCCGCGTCGGTGTGTCGGTGTCCATGTCCGTGTCTGTGTCGGTGTCTGTGTTTGGGTCTGTGTCGGTGTCTTTGTCTGTGTACGTGTCGGTGTCTGTGTCCGTGTCCGTGTCTGTGTCTGCGTCCGTGTGTCCGTGTCCGTGTCTGTGTCCGTGTCCGTGTCTGTGTCTGTGTCCGTGTCTGTGTCCGTGTCTGTGTCCGTGTCGGTGTCTGTGTCCTTTGTTCCGTCCAAGTTTCTTTGAGACATAGCCTAGATGGGTTTGGGATGGCTCTGAGCCCGCTAAGGATTTGGCAAAGGCGCTGGGCGAGAAGGTGTCGCAGGCCAGCAAAACAGGGAGCCAACAAGGAATTGGAATCCCTGCCGGGTCCCTTAGAATGGAGTTTTGGGGGAGGGGAGTTATGGGGAGTTGGGTAGATCTCCATTTATGGCAACCTGAAAAATGGAATTAGCATGAAAACAACCCTCTCAGCCTCTCCCTTAAGGTAGGGGGGATGAAGGGGTGCTCCAAAAGAAGCCTCCCCTAAACAGCATTCCATTTTAACCTCTGCAGGATGTTGGGTTCCGTTTTCCAATCTACCCATAGGCCCCCTCTTCAGGCCTTCCGTCTGCTGGGCACCCACAGCAGGGAGTTGAACGACCGAAGCTCGGCGAAAATCGTGTGCGAAAGGAGATTTCGACATCGCGACGCATATGTCATATGTCTCGGCTTTACTTTCGCGTTTCTGTGTTTTTTTTTTTTTTTTTAACTAGGTCCCCCAGTAGTGCCCTTTTACCCTTTTTTGGTTGGGAGGGTTCCCCTACTAAAGTAGACTACAGAAAAAACGATACTCCTCTGCCGAAATTGCGTGGGCGGGTGAATTTGAGATGGCCATGGCCTTTGGCGGCCAAAGAGCACGCGCCTGAAAAACCACGGTTCATGTTGGCTTTGTTGCATTTTGCCAAGGGATTTCAGGACTGAATAACTTTCTGCCAACTGATGGGTTTTCCGTATTAAACCACTAAAAATATTAGTCACTTCTAGCAGGGGAGCAGAAAGCAACCGAGTTGGGGCCTTGCTTCTGGCCAGAGTTGGGTCATGTGCGAGCCATGCCCCGCGCTCAGCCTTCCAGGAAAGTCACAAGTTACAAGTTGCCCGATGGCCCAGTCTTCATGTGGGTCCCTCCGACGTCAGCGTTGCCATGTGGCCAGCGACGAGGTTCCCGATAGCTGTGAATCCGCACGGTAAATCTGGCGCCGTCAAACTGCACTGGCAGAGTCAGCGTAAGTTTCGCAAAGTGGCCACACTTTGACTCGCTGATCGGCATGGCAAAGAAGCCGAAGGCGACGGAGAGCTCTCGCGCCTGGAAGGTGTCCTCTAGGCTTTGGTTGAGGTTTTGTCTTGCAGATGCGATAGGGAGGGAATGAAAAATGGACTAACCCGTAGAAACCCTCCAACTTGTGGTTTCCTTTATTCGGGAACCCCTGGGTTCATTTCATTTCTCCTTCCCTACCTATCGCAGCGATCGCAAGTTGTAGTTTCTTCTCAAGTTTCAGGGGTTTTGCTCAGTTCTGCTGCAAACGGGCGCAATCCGAGGGACCAGCTCCATACTTGATTGCTGGAGACTGTGCCGGCGCAAGGCTGAGCTAATCGCGGCTTGGCCGGCAAGATTCGCGCTTGGCTGGTGCGATGTTGGTAAAAGAATGAGGGAATGAACCCAGACACTTCCCGGAAATGAGGCCGAAGCATTGGTTGGATGAACTGTTTGGGGATTGGCGAGGAAAGGAAACCGCCAGTTGGATAGGTTTATAAGGGTCGTTCCGTTTCTCATTCCCTGCCTATCGCACCAGAAGATGCTCCCTGCAGAAAAAAAGGGAATTGGGCGGAGGGGTGGCATTTGACGTTGCATGCTTCTGCTATAAAATTCGTGGGGCAGGCTCACACCAACACCGGGACTCCCCGGAAGCGGGGATTTTAAGCTCCGTTGCAAAAAATCGGGGTCGCGGCTTCGTGGTTTCGGTGGGAGAGTGGCCCGGACAGCCCATGCTGTTCTTGGGGGCAGTTGACTTGTGTTCTTGTAGTGCATTTACACTGAGTTCGAGCAAGCAGCAAACAGCCTCAATCAGCCTGCGTGTCTGCCAAGAGAGAGAGAGAGCGAGAGAGAAAAAAGAAGGAGAAGGGGTGGGGTGGGGGGGAGAGAAACAAATACGAGTAGTTGTCCTTTTTTCCCTCCCGCTACACCCTTAAAAAACGGAACCTTCAGGAAAAAAAGAGAGAGAGAGAGAAACACATCCACACAGAAGCCCAGCAGAACCTGAGTTTCAAAAGAAAGGAAACCAGACGTCCGCGGCTCGCGAGCCGCGGAGCGCGCGAGCCGCGGCGAGCGCGCGGTTTGCGCGAGGTGAACTCTCAGTGCGCTGGGGCCTTCTTCGCCATGGTGATCCTCACCAACTCGGTGTACCTCGGGGTCCACCTGGCGCCTTGACGACAACTCGGTCCAGCGAGTGGTGCCCCACCTCTCACCCCGTTTTTTTTTTTTTTTGGGGGGGGGTTCCCCTACTAACCTACTTAAAATAGACTACAGAAATGATTCTAGCTTTTTCTTTGAGGGGGGGGGTTCCCCTGCTAAAATAGACTACAGAAACAAGTTGGTACCCTTATTCTATCCTCTCTACTGGAGGACCTAGATGAGTTCGGACAGAAGGGAAACTCCGGCTGGTGCGGTAGGTTTCCCCTTAAAGGAAGTCACTAGCTAGATGGTTCAAATCGGGGTCATTCCCTCATTCTTCATGAGTCTACCAGTATCAAAGCCACCCGTGGCAGATTAACGGGATACCACCCCAGTTTCTTTCTGACTTTGATACCCAGAAATGGTCAAAATACTGATTCTCGGGACCCCGCGAGCCTCCTCTCCAGCTTGGGAAAGTTCAGTTTGCTGATGAGGAGTGGAGCGCCGTGCATCGCAGCGCGGACCACCCCGCCAATAGCATCTTCAAGACACTTCACGTGCCTCGCCAGGGGAGCAGAGGTCCTGGAAAGAAAGACAGTTGCGGATCTGTACCCAGGGTTCTATCGAAAAGTTGAGAACCACCTTTCCTAAATAATTTGCGAAGGACAGAAGCCTAGTCTCTGAACCTGCTATCTACTTCCCCGGTCCCCATCTGATAGTTGCCAAAGTTGAGGTTGCCAATGCTGCGCTGACGCAAAGAACCAAGCCACTCATGCCACGAGTGGACATCACAGGAGTTGCCAAGATTTATGCGTGTGTGCGTGTGTGCGCGCGATCGTGGGAGTGAAGCGGTGAAGCCGAACATGTGCGCGAAGAGGAGCTTCAAAAACACTGCAGCATAGATCCCCTGAACGAGTTGATCTTCAGCAACTCCTTCTTTACTTCGCTTGCGCCACCATCTAAGAAAGAGGTTAACGGACCCAGAAAGACAGGAGGTAGACAAAGGTAGGTAGATCCCTTAGACTAACATGGAAGCTCCCAGAAGACCAAAGGTAAATGGGACCAAGTCTGCCAAAGAAGTCCTGGAAGCTTCCATGTTAGCAAGTCTTATATCATATGACATGTTTGATTTCAGTGACAGGTTTCCAACTACTGTGGTACAAGTAACGTGTACGGGGTACTTACTCACCCCGCAGCTGACCTGAGAGAAATCCCTTTCTTACCCCTTAAAACTCCAAGCCTTGGGGAAGTTAACCTTTTACAGACATATAGCCCATGTTACCCCAAAAAGTTGAAAAGTTGTGTTTTTAAGAGGTAAGCTTTAAAAAAGGAAACACATGGCCTTCACTGGGCATGTGGCCACGAGTTGGCTGGTCATTCCAATTCTCATTCCCTGCCTTCGCACCAGCCAGATGTGTCTGAAAACCAGTGGAATATCTCTAGATATCTCAGTTGCCCGACCCAGACATGATCTCAGCTGGCCGACCCAGAATCTCAGAAATGGAAGGTGACGACCAGACGGGGCCATGACCAAGACTAAACCGAAAAGATCCAAAAAGGGGGGCTGAAAGGTCAAAAAAACACTATCGCCAACTTCTTTGCTTTAATGTTAACCCCGGATTAAGAGCAACCCCTGGTTGATTTTGATTGGGGGGTGTCCAATTCCTTTTAGTGGTTGGATTCGGACCACTTTTGGAGGGGTGTTCACCCCGTTTATTCCTGGGTCAACATGATTCGAGCTTTGTCCACCGGTTCCTTCCCACATTCCCCAAGTTGGAGGGCTCGAGGCCTCCCCTTAGACCCCTTAGACGTCTTAAAACAATGTCTCGCCGAGTTGTTTTATAACAGCAACGGCATAATTTTAACAACGGTACTACTAAAAATAATAATACTCATAATACCAATTACTATCATATTCTGGATAAGTTGTTGCTGTTCTTATCCTTAGTATTCTTCTTCTTCAAATGGTGATAATTATATAACATACAAATAAGTAATACGAATAACGATAATGATCGCAATATTATTATTAGAATGATTATGAGAATAATTGTATTAGAATACACATATATCTGGGTGAATTATAGCGACCTCACACGACCTCACCCCAAATGGTGGTTTATGTGGGGAATGGCCCCCAACCACCTTATTTCAGGCTTGTGAAGTATTATAATTCACCCAGATATATTAGAATGATTATTATTTATATCTCTTGCCGTAGGTGATCTACGCGGTGCTTTTCACGCTGGAGGCGCTGCTGCAGTTCGTGGCCAGCGGGTTCAGCGGCTACATCTGTGGCAGCTCTTGGATGTGGACGCCTGGCAAAAGAACGGGACCGGTCCCATGGGGTTTTGGTGGCGGTGCCTGAGGTTTTATGTCCTTTTTGGTTGGTTTAGTGGTTGGGTGTCCGAGTTTAACCCACTTGTACTTGACTGCTATTGGGCAACGGATCGTTAGACTTTTACTTTTTGGTTGAAATCAAGTCGGGGTTTTGCGAACTAAACCCAAAAAAAGTGAAGCTCACTTTTTGCAGGGGGTCAACAGCAACAAAGATAAAAACAGGTGCCTCTTTTTGTTTTGGAGGGGACTTTTTGGGGGGTGAGTTTGATGAACCCAGATGAATTCCATTCTGAGTTTGGTTCCATAGGCGAAGAAAGACTTAGAAGATAGACCCTTTTTTGAGTGCGGGTCTCTTTTTTTGGGGGGGGGTTGTGCTGCTTCCCTCCTCTTGTAGTGGTGAATCCAGGGTGTCCACGACTAAGCCCTGATTCCCTCGACAAAAGTAGATGGAAGGATGTCTCTTGCAAGGTGGAGACTGAATCGACAAATGAGCCGACTGGTAACATGGGAGGTGGTTTGGAGGGAGACGCCAGAAGAAAGTAGCATATCACTGTCGTCGAGAAGGGGTTGTCCCGAAAGTTGGCATCGTTTTTTGTTGCTTGAGCTTGTTTTGCCACATGCCGCCACACATTGGCCCAGTGCCATAGTCCAGCTGGTGTGCTACCACCCGGGGACGTGTGATTTTCCGTTTGTCTAGATTTGCCATTTCGACGTTGCTGGTTCCTCTTTTGCGTCAGGGGGACGATAGCTACGAGGATCTGTTGAGGCGCAATTCTGGCAAACGCTAGCAGCTTTCGGTCGGCCCAATGACTCAAGTTTTCACAAGGGGGCCTTACAGAGTGGCCGAGGGAATCCTCCGTTGGCAGACCCAAGCAGTTTCTGAACTGCCACCTTGTTCGGAAGGCCTTTCTTGGGACAGAAGCCGTTGTGCCAGTCCCAGATTTCACGAGCCAACAAAACACGCCCCCTTTTGGGCGTTGCCAACCTGCAGAGTATCCTTTAGATGCGCGGATTTTCGAAGTACCGAGCTGGACGGAGAACCTGCCGCGCATGAGCGAAAGAGGTCCCTCCATGGCGCGCATGAGCGAAACTGGTTCGTGATCTGCAGGAGGGCGCGATACAGAGAGAGAGAGGCGGGTGGCATGTATTTTTTTTCTGGGTGAATTATGACGACCTCACACGACCTCACCCCAAATGGTGGTTTATGTGGGGAATAGCCCCCCAACCACCTTATTTCAGGTTGGTGAAATATTATAATTCACCCATATTTTTTGTGGGCGTCCGGGGTGGGGGGTGGGGGGGGGGTGGAGGGGTGGGAAGGTTGGGTGGACATGTAAGCGAGGAACTGGCTGGACATCTTGGGGCGTCTGGGGGTGGGAAGGTCGGGCGGGAAGCGAGGAACTGGCTGGACATCTTCATAGTGACCTCCTCCTGGGTGGAGCTGGCAGTAGACCTGGCGAATCCTGAGGAACTCACCCGGGGCTCCAACAGCACCTCGCCCGACACATCCCAGAAGCATGGTTGACCCAATTTGGATGAGGACAGTCCTTAGGTAAGCAATGGTGGTTATACGAACCCGCACTGGTTGGGTTGGCGTTTTGTTAGCAATGTTTGGGTTGGTTGCAAGGAACAAGACTAGTGGCCCTGTTTTGGCACATGTCCACATGCCCAGGCGTCACTTTTGCGAACCTGGCATACTTGCACGCCGTCCATTTCATGCAACTGTGTGTGTGTGTGTGTGCGCGTGTGTGTGTGTGTGGCATGTGTATAAACATATATATCTATATATATACATATTACACACACACATATATATAGATACATATTACACATACACACATATATATATATATATATATTTACATATACATACATATATACATATATAAACTGAAGGCGTGTAGACATGGAACGTGTCAAGATGTGCTATCTTCGCGTCTTGTCTGCCAAATCAGACCTTATTTTCCTTTGGATGATGTTGAATGGGAGCATGTGCCGGGACTGGTTCAGGAGTCTTATTCAACTCAGTAGAAATTCCTGACAATCACAACTGCCATTAATTTCCAGGCTGTTTTGCTTGCCTATATGTAGGTTGGTCCTTTCTTCCCCAGAGGTCAAACTGCTATGGCTTTGAATGAATCGACGAACACCTGTGGTTCTGTCGTTTGCCCTGCGAACGAGGGAGTTTAGATTTGATTTGTCCATGCGTCATTTCACAGGCAAGGGTATCAAGGGGTTCAAATGAAGAACTGGTGGGCATGAGTTTTCACGTTGATGATGTCCACTCAAGGGGCCGGGAAGAACGTCCTGGTTGTCTGGGTCAACGTTTGGTAACATCTGGCATCTGTGCCAGGCGGATGTTCAATCCCGTTTCCGGCCGAGACTGGCCAACCTCATCCCGGGTGATGGCTCACGGGAGTTTCAAAGGAAAACTTGGTCAACCCTAAACCTAGAATTTCATGTCATGTTCGGTGTTCATCATTTTAGCCAAGGGCCATTTCAATGACATCCGCCTTGGGGCCAATGGTGTGCGTCAAATGGGTTTCGCCTTGGGCTTCCAGTGTGTTTCCAGTGGGTTTCCCCTGGTTGCCCGGCGCACGCCTCCCCCAAAGCCCCGTTTTTTTGGTGACCCCGAGGCAACTTCCGCTTGATGCGGCTCTTGCGTCTGGGGCGCCTGGTGCGCGTGGTGCGCATCGTGCGGGTGGTGCGGCTGTTCCGGGCCCTGCGGACGTTGGTCTACTCCCTGCTGGGCACCTTGCGGCGGGGCTCATGTCTGGGGGGGAAAGGAAGGGCGGGGTCTGAGGGTCTGAGGGTCTGAGGGTCTGAGGGTCTGAGGGTCTGAGGGCTGTGTTGAGGTGTGTGTGTGTGTGTGTTTTGGGGGGGTTGGGGATCTCCTCCGAGAATATCTTGTAGGGTAGGCTAAGCGGCTTAGGGGCTAGGGGGGAGACGCAAGGCGTGGGCCAGGGTGAATCTTGTTGGTTGTAACGTTCCCGGAAGGAAATCAATTTGGAGACACGCAAAAGGTTGGTGTGAATTTCAATTCGGGCCTCTTGCGGGCGCGAGCCATGGAGTTATGTCTGGCCATTTGAGGCTACGGATGGGGATACGACGTTCCGACCTCTTTTGCATGTCAGCCAGAAAGGTCAATGCGAAATCTGACTCCGAGATCTGAAAGTTGCCAATCAACCGATTTACAGCCTCCTTTGCAAAACAGTCCTTCTTGCAAGGCAAGGGGAGGGGGTGCCCCACTTCAAGTCGCTTTTTGGAAGTCTCTGGTGGCTGTGGCTCAAAAAAGTGGTACCAAAATGGCACCTTGCTAAATGGAACCAAAGACTAAAAACGCGTAACAGCCTGGTTGAATGACTCTCTACTTGAATGCAGGGGCTCCAAAACGTTAGAACTTCAGTTCCCAGTTGGACTTGACGCGGAGACGTCACTGGCACTTCAGGGAGCACATCTTGCAGGCCGAAGGCCTTTCTGCTATTGGGCAACGGATCTTTTGACTTTAACTTTCTGGTTGAAATCAAGCGGCTTTCCGAACTAAACCCACCAACAGTTACACTTTTTGCAGAGGGGTCAACGGCAACAAATATTTCATATTGCCAATGCTAAAGAAATTCATGGAATCTAAGATGTTGACAGGGATCTTGGTCGCGGATCTTTGCTTGTCCCCCTTCTCGGTCTCACCGCTAAGTGTGGACACTTGTCTCCCTGCTTGTTCCCCTGCCTGTGCTTGGCGACTTGGTTAGTCTTTTGTTTACTTGCGCGAGCCGTTGTTTGGTACATGGCAGACACTACGATTTGCTGACGCTCGGACGCTTGGACGTTTAAGTATGCGAACCCGGAAGAAGTAGCGCATAGCACCTATTTAATTTGGATGTTTAAATTGGTTGTCCGGTCCGGCGATAACCCTTGCGGAGGTGCTATAAAATGCCTGTTGGCCTATGTAAGTGTCCAGGCATTTAAGTGGCGACGCCGTATGTGCCGCGCTTTGCAGGCTCGGCTCAATTGCAACTGAGCTCACGTTGAATGGCCCGCCACATCGGCTTGAACTGAACTGAGCTAACATGTGCAACGGCTCAGCGCGAAGTCTGGCAGAGCGATGCTTTGGACTGAAATAAGGCTGGAGCTCCGCTAAGGTATAGCATTCGTGGGGCCCACGCTAGTACAGCTGTTTAGGTTTCGAGCTTGCCAATGACGCCCGTTGCGTCTTCTCCAGCCATTAAGAAAAGACATGTGGCCAAAACTCTGATCTTCCGACTCGTCAACTTCAAGTTCGGTTTCAACTTCTGAGGTTTCTGGCTAACAAAGCATCCACAAAGCCGCTGCGTGAGGCGACTAGTTGGCTTCGCGAAGCCTCTCCAAGCCAACTCGTCCATAAATCCTTGCGAGGACCTCAGCGTCACCCTACAGTGTTAGCCACAAACCTTCACAAACACAAGTAAGGCTGAAGAACGCGATGCGGACGCCACGTGCTACGTCAGGACTTACAACACACAGGAAGACCTTTTTTGAGCCCTTTAAGACGCTGAGGAAGTCACTCTTCTGGTCGTTCCTGCTTCTGGCGCTGATCATGTACATTTTTGGCATCCTCTTCACGGACTTGGTCATTGACTTTCTCTTCGAGGAGGAGCAGCTGGGAGCTGCGCAGCATCCCCTGCTGGAGAAGTACTTTGGCACCCTGTACCTCTCCATGATCACCCTGTTCCGGTCCATCTCCAATGGCTTGACCTGGCATCATGGTTGTTGTTGGGAACAGTTCGCTTATTTTTGCTTATTGAAGGAAATCATGGTTGATGTTGGGATTTTATGTTGCTCATTTTTGCTTATTGTGGTTTAGTGGTTGAAATCCAAATCCACTTAACTGCTAAAATTTTGAGAAATATTTGTGCTCCCCTTCCAACGTCAACCAAGGCATGAGGCCGCGGACGCCCTCATGCCCATGGGCATGGTCTGGGTTCAGGTGTTCCACTTCTATGTGGCGTTCTGCAGCTTTGCGCTTCTCAATGTCATGCCGCCCGGCGCAAGGGGCGCAAGGGGTGGTGTGGGCCCGGGGCTTCGCGAAGTGGGAAGCAACAGGGGTGGTCAGGGGCTTCAATGGACAGTGCTTGAATGGCTTCAGCACAATGGAAGAAACTGGGAGCGTCAGCTTGTTCGGGTCAGGGAAGTGCCGCGTGAGTGTCTATTTTCGCTCCTTGAGTTTCCTTGGCCCTCCCAGGCATTCCAAGGCGAATCACGCTTGCCAAGCCGCCCGCTACACTAGGCGCTAAGCGAGGGTAAAGAACGATCCTGAGCTTTTGTTCAGAGAGACATTGCGGGGACCGCTCGTTGAACAAGTGAAATGTCTTCTTACAGTTCACTTTCCTGATCTTTTCCTTGTCTGTTTTTGGGAATCGGGGAGATGTGCTTTTTTTTGCCCACCCAAGGGTTCAGCCATTGGCCATCAGTATCGCTTGCATAGTAGGCATGTTTGCTCATTGCGGCCAAGTGGCCCGCATACTTTGTGGCGCCCCTCACCCCGACAGGAAGATAACGTGATCGACTTTCCGGGGGATGAATGTCCAGGTTGTCCATGCTTTCATCTCATGAAACCGATTCACCCGTTGGGTCGGCAAAAGAGAGCCGAGGGCTCCGTTTTTTTTTGCTCGCAGGTTTGGGCACCCATGTGATCCAAAGCAGGGACAGAAGTAACCCCTCCGCGAGGCGCACAGTGCGATGTCTTGTCCTTTCACTGCGGGTTTCCGAGCCCCTTTCCTTTCTGGAACTTGGCAAAGCGGCGATCATTGCAAACAAAAATCCTGGCGCCGGAGGACGGGGGTCTTCTGCAACTCCGCCATAAAAGCCGCCGAGCGCGACCACGACGCGATGCTACATTCCATGGTTCAAGGCCGAAGGGAGTACCAAGAGTTAGTTTTGAGACTTGGCAGATGAAGGTTCCGAAGGAACGCACGACTTGGCAATGTCCAGGCGTCTTCGTTCTTTTTGGCTTTTGGTTGGTTGAGTGGTAGCAGCAGGGGATGGTTTTTGGCTTTTGGTTGGTTTATTTGGGTTTGCATGTAGCCCACTCGTCCAATTTTCAGCAGGGGATCAGAAAAAGGACAGCCTGGATAGTACAGCGTCAGTCAGCTTGCCGAAGTGAGCAACATTGCACGTGACCTGCCACGCGGGTCCGTCGGAATTCGCCTGAGTACCAGGCTGGCCAAAAGAAACCAGCCAGCATGCCAGCTTCGGAAGGCACGAAGGATTTGTTCCTTAGGCTTCTGTGAGACTCCGCTTTCCACAGCCCAAGTTCCTTTTTGATCTTGGCCTGCTAGCCCTCTGCTGGCCCTCTGGCCTGTTTCGCCTGAGGGGACCATGGGGCCATAGACCACATATTTCTTTGAGGTGTTTACGGAGGTGCACAAAGGTGGGTGCGACAGTGAATCTGGGAACCCGCATGTTCGCAGGGGGTCCGGGCTGGTTTCCTATCTGGCGTTGGTTCAAAGCTGGGGGGGGGGGGGGGGCGATCCCTGCAAAGGGGACAGGTCGAAAGCGGGCGAAAGTTGAAAAGGCGTCAGATCTGCAGAGGCCCCTTTTTGTGTTGACCCCGGATTGATAACCCCATTGTTTATTAATATGGGGGTGTCCGATTCTGGTTTTAGTGGGGATGTTTCTCACTTTTGCAGGGGCCCCCACCCCCATATTAATAAACAGGGGTTTATTAATCCGCGGTCATTTTGCTCGCCAGCGAGCCGGGGATAGGTGACATGTTGCATTGGGAGCCGGGAGCTGAGGAGCCTTTTCAAGAGGATTGACGATCGCGGCTTGGGGCAAATCACCATCAACGAGTTCGAGACGCTTGTCAAAAGGATTGTCCGATGGTCCGGTGTCTCACTTCCTGAGTTCATAAACTTTAAACTTTTTGGGTTTGGACCATTTTAGTGGTAAATATAAAGTTTGGACTTTGTTTGGGCCATCCACTCGGCAAGTGAGTTGTGGGCGAGCGGGGGCTCTGCATGGCCGCGCATGATTCTCAAGCTAGATGGAGTGAAGTGAAACATGCTCACAAAGATTGGTGAGGCTCTTTGAGCTGTGGATCCAATCCTGCGGAACGTGACTCAGCCAGCTGCGGTTGTTCAATGGCATTGATGCAATCCCTTTGCAAGGCTTTAGGGTTCGCAGTTGTTTCGCAGTTGTTCCAGCGGTTCGCAGTTGTTTCGCTGGGGTCAGCCATGGGAGGTCATTCCCAATCGCAGGGGCGCTTCCTTTTTCAACCCCGATTCCTTTCATGGATTTTGGCACGAGGTGAACCAGGCTGTTCAAAGTCACCGGGGCGATCGCGCATTTGAAAGGGGGCGGGTTTCTTCAATCGACCAGTTGCAGGGCTTCAACTCGATCGGCATATATATATAGATATATTTGCGTATGATGATGTATACATCTGTCCCATGGAAATATATCAAATATTTTTAGTGTTTTTCCCACCAACGGCAAAAAAAGAAGGGGCACCTTTTGATCAGCCCCTTTGATGTCAGGCAATCCCGAACCATCCAAAGTCCAAAGCACCAAACCACCGAACCCTCCTAACCAAACCAATCAGAGAGAAGATGATTGTGGGGGGTGTACCAAAGCCACCAAAGCCACCAAAGCCACCAAAGCCACCAAACCACCAAACCACCAAACCACCAAACCACCGAGCCACCGAGCCACCGAGCCACCCAAACCAAAGCCGCAGCGCCTCAGGCGGCATATGGACGACGACGCGGTACGCTCCTTCTTCGAATATCTGCAGGTGGGCGCTATGGACGCCTGGACGCTCTTCACCAGCCTGGCGCCTCGGCGCCGAGTGCGCGGCTCGCGGAGTGGGCTTCGTGTTCTGAGCATAGGTGTCCTTTTGGGGTTAGCTCGGCTAAACATAGATGGGTTCCACTGGTTTAGGTGGGTTTTATCCCATTTGCCAGGGCCATCTGTTCTTCCCAAAGGCCACTTATGGTTCTGAGCTTCTGGAGAAAACCAAACGATCGCTTGCAGTGGCTGATGGATGGAGGATCTTTTTTGAATTTCTCCCTGAAGTTGGGTTTGAACGAAATTCGATTTCACCACTGGGCATATGTGCTCACTGTTGCTGGGGGGCTTATGCGCAAGTGAAGGTGTATCTGCAGTATTGTGGCTGATGTTGTGGGAGTGTTTTTTCCCTTATCCCTTGTTGGTTTCAAAGGGAATCGATTTCATTGGACAGATGTCCGCCCATTTCTCTTCCGGGCGAAAACAAAAAGAAAGCAAGAGAAAGCACCTCAACGGGCGTGGGAAGGCGGAGAAAAACAAAAACAAAACACACACACACAGACAGAAAACGGAAGTCGCCTCAACGGTACGTGGGAATTCACCGTCGTGCCCAGGACAAGGACGGGGACTTTACAATCACCGTGGACGAGTTCCTGGAGCAGTGCACCCGGCTCCAGGGCCCCGCCAGGTCCGCGGACCTCTACGCGCTCCGCATGTCCTGCGCCCCTTGAGAGCGGCGGGTTGGGGGTGGGGGTGGCCGATGGGGTGCTGAGCTGTGCCCTTTTTGGTTGATTTGGTTTAAGAATAGAAGGCGATTCCTGGTTTACCTGGTGGTTCAATCAACCACCAGGGAAACCCATCTATTTTCCAAAAAAAGGACACCTATGGAGCTGCCGATGCATCGGCACCGACTGATGGTTCCGTTGTTCTATGTGCCTTCTTCAGACATCCTGCTTGGAAAGAAAAAAACCCAAAAATAACGTCAAGAGTTTCTTGGAAGGTCGTGTGCGAAATCCGCAACGGCGCCGCTGGGAGACCCATTTTTTGCAGCCGTTGCTTGTTGGTATTTAGAGGGGACTCCTTTGTAGGGTTTCTTGGCACTGGGGGTGAGTGTCACGGGTGTGGGGTCGCTCGGGGTTTATCCAACCACTGTGGTACCGTGGTCCAAGTTGGAATCCCGCCCTTATGGGGGGTTAGTCTTCGGCAAGCCCTGTCATAGGTGTCGTTTTTGGGTGAGTTGGGGTGGAAAATGGATGGGTTCCATTGGTTTTTCCTTTGGCAATCCATTCCCTGAATCCATTTTTTCCAAAACGCTCACACCATTCAAAGGAAAAGCTGAATGCGGAAGCTGGCCCCTCATGCTTCCATTTGCTTAATATTTGTTTATTTCATTTTTATTTTTTTAAACGGAATTTATCACTACTGGACCATTGCTTTTTGAAGTTTTTTTTGTTTTTGTTTTGCCAGGGGTCTTAACGAAATGATTCTGGAAGCATGGGTTCCTCGCTTTGAGACTTGACTGAGGCCAAGTTGGCGAAGCAGGTGCAGCGAATCGCCGAGATCCAGCAAGGCGCCTTGGAGGAACTTGGGCCCGAACGAGCGCCGTGCATGCGGCGTTGTGTATCAAGCATGGCAGCTTCATGCTTGACTGCTATGGGGCAACACATCTTTAGACTTTACGTTTTTGGTTGACATCAAGTTGGGTTTTCCGAAATAACCCCACAGAAAGTTAAACCTTTTGCAGAGGGGTTAACAGCAACAAAGCGTGGGCTATGATGGCTGGATGTCCTGCCGTGAAAATTCCCCAAAACTCTAGAAGCCGGTGAACAGAATCCGCTTTGCAACAACTGTTAGGGGAATTTTTGCTGCCCAAGGCATGAAGGATGTTTTGCTTGTCGTGGACGATGTGTAGCGTAGCAAACGCTGTGACCCCATGTGAATCAACCCCAGCTTATTAATAGGGGGATGATTCCCCACTCAACCAGGGACACCCCCTATTAATGAACTGGGGCTGCTGAAAACAGGGGTCAACACTAGGACGTATTTGAGGTGAAAGCCTACGAACTTCAACCATGTTCAAGGTTTGCTTGGGCTGAGATGAAGCCACGGCTTTTTTTCGTCGGTGGCCAAGGTTCAAGTTTCTAAACGGGTCGGCTTCGGTTTATTCTTGGTCTCCCTTTTAAAGCAAGTAAACAAGAGATCTCGGAGAGACGATCCTCAGAACAGATGCAATCGTTGGACATGGTTGCCCTACTTTTTGCGCGCCCTTTGCTTGGCTTATTTGTAAGGCTTCAGAGGCAAGAAGCATTTGGGGCATCGACCATCGCCGATCTTCGCAGCGGGTCGCGCGCAAACCGCAAAAAGTAGAGAAAGTTCCCAGCTTTTTACATCGGCCACGCTGATCTCCGCAGAGGGTCGGCTCTTCGATCGTCAAGTTGGTGCAGGCCCGCCGCCTTCAAAGAGAAGTTTAGACTTGTCGAGCTCCACGTCCTTCTTTCACTCGCGAATCATCAGAATATTAGCAAAGATAGTTATCTATCGTAATACGCTGAAAACCTCTCTCGTGCAAATCTCTTGTGCAACTTGCTGTTGTAGCTTGCTGAGGCATCCTCTTATGTAACATGCCAATGCAACTTCCTAGTGCAACTCGCTGCTGCAACTTGCTAGCGCCACTTGGTAGTCCTACTTACCAGTGCTACTGGCAAGTGCATCTTGCTAGCGCCACTGGCTAGTGCAGCTTGCTAGTGCTATCTTGCCGGTGCATATTGCTAGTGCTATCTTGCGAGTGCTGCTGGCTAGTGCATCTTGCTAGTGCTATCTTGCTGGTCCAACTCTTTAGTGCTACTTGCTAGTGCAGCTTGCTGGTGCTATCTTGTGGTTTCCTGAAGAGCCCTTCGCATTTTTTTCGGGAATAGACAACTGTCTTGCCCACATGTTTTTTACCCTTCCTCCCACATTGCCATGGGATTTGACAAAGGTCCCATTGAAAAGAACATTTATCTTCCAGCTACCCCCCCGCAGATGGCTTCTGTTAGGAGGAAGAGTAGTCGCTCGGAGGTACTTTGCCCCCCAGCCTCTTTGAGAAGTTTGCGGAGAAGTCGCTGAAAGATCAAAAGAGTTCGAATTTCAGTGTATAGCCTCGGCCCGCTTGCCAAGCAAGCGAGCCCTTCAGAGCTCCCATCAGGTTCCAAGGGCTGAGCGATGGGCCAGATGAAAGCGTAAAGCTGTGGCTCTGGGGTTTCCCAGGCAACACTGTTGCCCCAACCCCATCTGGTTTGTCTAAAAGTGGAAAGCTTCACGGACTTTTGAGCCACAGGGACAAAGAGTTGGATGGTGCTTCAACCCGCATTTGAGGCGCATGCAAGATACTCACCTGTGATCCCTGATGTCTAAGCCCTAGGAGCCTCCATCCCTTGAGGCCGCTCTCACAGCCGCCCGTCTTGCATGAGATGAGCTGTGAGCCATCCTGCGGGCAGAAGGTCCGGGAACTCTATGCCCAAAGTGGGAGTCGAAGGGCGCGTCTCTTCCTTCGAATGGGTCAAATTAAACCACCAGGATATGGACCGCAGGTTTTGGTCCACGGTTCCACGTACTAAGGTTCTATTTGGGGTACGTAAAGTGGGAGTCACAGGGCGCGGCCGTCTCTTCAACTCGCGTCAAGAGACCAAGCCGACATTCCGTTGCACATCCCCGAAAAAGTGGTGGCCGGGTGGCCCTCAACACCTGTCTTGCCAGCAGGCTGGAAGCGGACATCGATCGCACTGCGGAAAAAGGGACAACTCGCTGAATCAGCGGTTGGAAAAGAACGCGCGCTCCGATCCGCATGGGCGATTCTTGGGATTTCCCTTCTGTGTAGGGGAAAAATGACGCAGAGTACCGGCTGTTTGGTTCAGGCCTTCTTCAGAACTTAATCTTCAGCTTGGGAAATGGACCATGGTCTCCAGATTCGGAGCCTACCGCCGGATGCTTGCCCCTGAAAGGGTCACGAGGTTTTTCGCGCCAGGCAGCGCTTGCTTTTTCGCTCAACTATGCCACCCCCCCAGAGTCTGAATTTCAGCTGCGTGCTCGGCGTTGACGAGCTGCAAGATCACTCGAAGCTTGGAATGGCACTTCTATACGACACAAGGGCTGTATGTGTAATGCTGTCTACTCTCTCAAATGCATTTAGCTCCCTCCCTTCTCCAGTTTGTCCATGAGTTCATTCATTTATCCGCGACCTTCCATCCACCATCCATCCATCCATCCATCCATCCATCCATCCATCCATCCATCCATCCATCCATCCATCCATCCATCCATCCATCCATCCATCCATCCATCCATCCATCCATTTGCGGCTGGTCCCTTCCAGGCCGGTTGGTGAACTTTTTCTGAAGCGCGTGGGTTTGGAAGCGCCAAGGGGCAAGAAGAGCCTCAACTTCCGTTTGCCGAAACCGCAGATGTTTCATTTGCTTGGTCTTAAAGCTAGGTGCCCCAGTAGTGCCCTTTTACCCTTTTTTGGGGGAGGGTTCCCCTACTAAAATAGACTACAGAAAACAATCGAGTACCCTTATTCTAACCTCTCAAATCTGGAGGACCTAGAAAGGGACTGTATTTCACTGAGCATATCTGCCCATGTTTTTCTCGGTGACGTATCCGCAATCCACGTGTGCAGGGCGGCTGTTCGCGCCAGGCCCGCGGATCCTCGCGGCCAGTGACCGCGCCCTTCGGGTGATCCGCATCCGCAGGTGGCCCATGGCCTGAAGGCGTGTGCGAAGAGGAGCCCCCCAGGACTTGACGGCTATCCGCTTGGATCTTGAGTTTTTTTTTTTTTTTTTTTACTTTTGGTTGGATATCAAGTTGGGTTTTTGTGTTTTCCGAACTAAAGCCACAAGAGTTAAAAAAAAAAAAAAAAAAAAACGTTTTTGGCGGAGGGGTCAACAGAACCAAGGGGCAGATTCCAACTTGTATCACAGAAGTGGTTGGAGACACCCCATGTGGTGATCCCACACCCCCAGTGTGCATTGTTGGTTTCGGTGGAGGCGTGCGGCCCATAGAACGCAGCGAGCTGTGCTGTAGACACGAATTCTTCCAGCGCTCGCCTTCCAGAATTGGATGAAGCGTGCGCATTTTCTCGCTTCCCGTCGCACGGAAGGCGATAGATTTGTCCATCGGCTGAAAACGCCCTCCGCGGAATCTAGTTTGCTCCAGTGCCGGTGAAAGCTGAAGCTGCTGCCCGAGAAGTTTTTCCCAGGACTTGCTTGCAGGCAGTTGGACGCCTGTGCATTTCCGTGCGGAAGGTGTCCGGAAAAGTGAGCCGAGCGGCAAGCAATGAAAGGCCTGTCCAACTGGTGTCCTGTCGTTTCCATCGCGGGTCAAACATTCAATGTTCATGACCGCTGCGCCCAATGCTCCCTACCCCCTCGAAAATGGAATATGGGAAGGGGGGGGGGCGGGGGGTGGACTCATTCCATTGTTTCCGCGCTTGGGGGACACCTGTGGAATTCGTTTGGGAACCAGATCAAAGTATTGGGGACAGAGACGCGTCAATTCCAGCCAAGTTCATTGGCTAGTCTAAAAAAACAGTGACGAGAGGTCCCTCACTGCACCAGGTGCCCTTTTTGGAACCTATAAGTACCCGTCCTTGCGGGGTGCAATGACGTATGTGAGATTGGGCTTCGATATTTGAGAGAGGAACCCCAGGAAAAGGAAGGAAGAGGAAGTTGAGGGAGCAGTTGAGGCCACTTTTTCGCGGAAACCGAGACGCCCAAACCGGAGAATGAGGTCCATGGGTTGGGGTCCATGGCTCCTGGACCAAGGGTTTTGTCATGTCGAGGTTTTGTAGAATCCCTGCGGATGTATTGGGGATGGAGCCAAGCCAGACCTCATGGGCAGAAATCAGCAATCTGTTCTTTTGTTTGTGTTTTCTTTTCTTCTTCTTTTTTTGGGGGGGCATCTCCCGTAGTTCTTAGAGGTCGCAAATGAGGGCCGGAAGCACGCGCTACCATCCCACGCCTGAGTTGCCAGCGCATGCGGACCCCAAGCAATCTGAATACCTGCCTGCACCGCCGTGCTAATCAACACCTCAGGTTTCAACTTACATGATGTCAGATTTCGCGGCAGCCGAACCCTTTGCGCGGCGGCTTGCGACGGGGTCGCGTTAGAAGCAGTTGGATTGTTATCAGGTCCAGTCGGCTCTCGGACTTACTTCCAGCTTCATTTGTCAATGCCCTGCCAATTGGATCAAGCGAAGCGGCGCGTTGCCAACGCACAGCCTGAGCTCCTTTTGACTCGGCGCCTGGCGCCGAGTGTTGCGAGCCCAGCTTCAATCACACCACAGCAAGAAGAACTTCCCCACTTCCAAGCCAAAAGCTCCACTTTCATGGTTGTCGTTGGGAAACATTTTGCATATTTTTGCTCATCGTGGTTTAGTGGTTGAAATCCAAATCCACTTAACTGCTAAACAATTACCTTTTGCTCCCCTTCCAAGGTCAACCAAGCTTTCAGGTTGCTTTGAGACTCACGGATGGGCAAAGCCAGCGGGCCGGCAAACCACCCCGGCGCGCATGGGGGACTCACCGCGCTTCACACCCCGGCAGCGTGGCAAAGATCCGGCAGTGCGTGGGCCACTTGGGGGCCATGGTGATCCCAAGAAAGTGTGTTTTGTTTCAGGTTAGCCCCAAGATGATGGTCTTCCTTGTGGCTTCTCTTTAAAACCCCACAACTTGCTTTTGGGTCGGTGCACTTCCATCTTGGTGCAAGGGTAATTTCTCACCCAAATCCCACGACGCCGGACGAGCCCGTTTCTGCCTTTTCCCATGTTCGATTCCGGGGGACAAGCCACTTTGAATGCTAGTTGGGGGTTCTGGAAGGCCAGTTCCTTTTGGTTCATGTGAGCTGGGAGGGTAACATCTTACTTTTTTGCCCTCAACACTGGGCTGTTCAAAGGTAATCCTCAATCCTTACTCCTTAGCTTCGGTTACGCCAGGAACCGGTCCCTTTTGGAGTAGGATTGGCCTCCATTTCGAACGGCCCAGACAAACGATGAATCACGGCTTCGGGCCGACCGGAAACCGCCAGAAATCCGAAGCTTTTCTGCTCTTAGGGGAAGTGCCTGAGACTCTGAGAGGCGCCCCCCTTAAATTAAAATATATAGATGCATGAGGACCAATCTGCAACGTGTCGCTTTGTTCGAAAATAGTGTCTACCTCGTGGGAGTTTATGGCCAACAAGTCGATGTTCAACCCAAACCCAGAATCGATAAGTGCCCTGCTGCTGTATGGCTCTGAATTAAGGCTTCTGGTTTGCAGGGCGAGCGGGAATTACTGGGCACTATGTTTGTGAAAGCTTGTGACCTTAAAGCAAGATCCCCGAAAGGGTCGAACATGTCCCGAGTTCTATCATGAAAAATCCTTCTTTTGGCCTAAAGGGGGGCGTTACCCTCCAAAAGTGATAATTCCCCACTAAACCCAGGGACACCCCCCTTATTAATGAGATGGGGTCGATTAATACGGGGTCAACATTACTTCCTTACAACACATCCCCGCGTAAAAAGCGGGCTTAAACAGAAGAACCCCGACCATGCTTTCCACCCCCAAACCTGTTCGTTGACCTGCATTTCACTCGTTTTTGCTTGGGTCCAAAAGACAAGTTGGGGGTCGAAAGCTCGGCGCCCCATCTTTTATCATCGGGGTTCCCCATGTTTTGACTGACAAGGACGACTTTTCCCCAGCCCTTCCGATGAATCAGATTCCCAATCTGGTGAGAAAACCGTGCATTTCGGGAAGCTCTAAATATAGAATGTCGGAATTGCCCCTTCAAGGGCCGCAAACAAACCGGATTTTGTTTGTTTGGAAAAGAAGAAACAGGGAACCTGAACAGCCATTTTTGGTTCGAGGCTGGTCCAAAGCCTCAGCTGCTCTTCACCGCCTCGGCTCTCCTCTCGGCAATGGGCACTGCTGCTTCTGCTGCAAGCCGCAGGCGGGGAAGGGTGGCTGAAAAACCAATGGTACGATTTTGGGGGAGGTGCACCACCCATTTTGGTGGATTTTTGTGGGGATTGGGATGTTCGCAGGGGGTACGGAGTTGTGACCCATGACTATGGCTGTGGCTCAAAACCTGTACCAAAATGGCACCTTGGCAAATGAAGCGGCCACCGCCGCCGGCTTCGATGCGTTGGTGTTCCACGGCTTGGGATGAGATGAACTTTGACCCCAGATCTAAGCAGCACCCCTCCTATTGATAGAAGTGACAAATCTCGGGAAACCCAGCGACACCCCCCGGTAAATGATTAGGGGGATCATTCATCCGAGGTTCCCATTGCGGAGTAATGATCATGTTTGCCGGCACGTTGAGCAAACAGCTGTCCACACGCTAAACATGACCATGAGGATAGGCGGCTGGCTGTCGTTTAGGGATGAATACATATCAGACAATGGGGGTCATTTCACTACAAACCAATGAGCAAATGAGAGCAAATTGGAGGTTTCCAAGCCACAGTTAGGCAATCACATCTCACACCGTCTACATTCACCGTCATTTGTGGGGGGGATATTGACCATGGCTCTCGCACAAGTTGCTGGGATGCTGGAAAGGCAGCCACCGAACCGCCGGAAGCTTCCGCGGCAGACACGCTCATGCTGCTGTTCGATGCATATGCGAACAGTATTCGGTCGCATCCTCCAAAGGAATGGCTGGATGAAGGGTGGAAAGGGCGGGCAAGGTCCATGGTGTATTTTCCAGACTCTTTCCCTCTTTACCACCCTGGATGTTGCGTCTTCTCCCACTGCAAGCACCGCGCTCTCACGTCCCAGAAAGGCCCAGAAAGGCCCAGAACGGCCTAGAGCTGCGAAGGCTACTTCGGCCAGTTCGACCGCACCATCTTTGGCATGGCAGTGCCGCAGATACAGCGCCGCTTGATTGAAACCCAGTTTCTCATTGCAGCCATCGAGCCGCCAGTCCATTCACCAAATGGCAGAGACCACTCCCCAAATGTTCGCATGATGTTGCTCGCAGAGCGCAAGTGCACTCGAGCCGCACCAAGTGCTTGAAAAATGATGCCACCGAAACCCTGAACTGAGTGGACTCCGCTTCCAAGTTTAGAGCTTTGCAGGGAGGGGCTGAAGCCTTATGTGGAGTCAGGCCTCGGATTTCAGCCAGGCGACTTTGGCCTCTCTGACGCGGAGATGAGCTATGCCGCGTCCTTTGTGGGGCTGTCCGCCATTCTGGCCTGCGCCACTTCGTGCCTCTCGGACCGGGGTTTGCAGACGAGCTCCCATAAGGAAGCCGAGGGCTGGAACTAGCGTCCAAAAACGCCAGAGAGAGGTGCAGAAGAGTGCCGCCAGACAGGGAACTCGCCGCCTTTCGCCGCTTCTCTGCCAGTGTTTCTCTCAGGGAGGATGCCTCTTTTTTCCTCCCACCTCATGTTTTTCCCCTGCCGGCTTCTTCCAGAGCTTCCGGTCGCCTCTTTCTTTTCTTTTTTTTTGGGCGTCCCGTTCAGCAGTCATCCTTCTTCTGGGGGGGGGGAATTCTCGGGGCTGGAGGGGGGCCCCCGGGACGGGGGCGGGTGGGCAGGACCGCTTTGGCCGTGCCCGGGTGCTCATGTGGACGCTGGTGCCCTACACGCTGGCCACGGCCTTCACCGCGCTGTCCAAGGCCGGATTGCGTCTTCGTCGGGGGGGAGTGCGTGTGTGAGCTTCTCGAAACCGTTCTTTTGAACATCTAAAAGTCCCATTATACAACACTTTCAATACCCTTCTTTTTTTTGTTTTATCCGTTCTTATTTTTTCAATCTAGCCATCCAATTTGTGCAAGGCGCTTTTTTTTGTTTGGCACATTCATAGAACAAAAAACCAAAGGCGCTGCTGCCACGTTGTAGCTTCCTCTCATCTCGTGCGTTCACCGCCGACTCAAGCGTGCTTCAGTTCTCTCACAGAGAACCTCAGGGAGTTTCTGTCAGGTTGAAGCATCTTCTTTTACACAGTGTGGCGTTTTTGTTGGGCGATTGAATGGTGAGTTCCCGGCTGCTGCAAAGACTCAGAGGCCAAAGCCGTGAAAATCGATCGGTCGGGATATTGTAACGGTTTGGTTGTTTTCTGTGGACACGGCTCCTCAGAAACACACGTGTTTGAGAACACACGCGCGCACAGAGCTTTCGTGGAATGGTGGCTTCAGCCTGGCATGGCGGGGATGGGTTCCTTGTGGATCCATCCGCAGTTTGCTTCCGCCGCCAGTTGCTCAAGGTGTGGCACCCGCACAGGGGTGCACTGTTGGCACACTTAGCTCCTTGCCTTTTCACCTGGCCTTTTCATGTGCCCGAGCGCTGTACTGGAAGACCATGACAGGTTGCAGCCTTTTGGTGAACAGCGCTCACCCACCGGGACTTGTGCAGCGAACCTTTGCATAGATAATTATGGATGAAACAGATATGACATATGCGCGCATAGGCGTGCGCAAGTTGTGTGAGTAAGCCAATGCGAGAATGCGCACGCACGCATGGCATGCACGCCCACACGCAGGCAAGCACGCGCGCGCAACGCCACGCAACGCCGCGCCACGCACATTCTACGAAAAAATCAGCAACACATAAAAGTGCTGAGTGCGAGAAACAGCCGGCAGTTCTTAAACTTCCCAACAGGACACCGAAAGGGGACGAATTTTCTTTACGAATTTTCTTTTTTCCGATTTTTCCGGTTTTTCCAGAGCCGCGGGTGAGCCTCCTGAGGGGGTCCAGTCCTTCGCCCTGTGCCAGCTGGCGGCCCAGGCCTTTATCACCGCGGCGCCTTGCTCGGGAACGCGATTGGGATAGAGCGCGTTTTTATTGATTTGGGGCGCGTGCGTGCGTGCGTGCGTGCGTGCGTGCGTGCGTGCGTGCGTGGGTGGGTGGGTGTGCGTGGGTGCGTGGGTGCGTGGGTGCGTGGGTGCGTGGGTGCGTGGGTGCGTGGGTGCGTGGGTGCGTGGGTGCGTGGGTGCGTGGGTGCGTGAGTGCGTGGGTGCGTGGGTGCGTGGGTGCGTGGGTGCGTGGGTGCGTGGGTGCGTGGGTGCATTGGTGCGTGGGTGCGTGGGTGGGTGGGTGGGTGGGTGGGTGGGTGGGTGGGTGGGTGGGTGGGTGGGTGGGTGGGTGTGTGTGGTTGTGTGGTTGTGTGTGTGGTTGTGTGTGTGTGTGTGTTCCTTTTCTTCCTTTTTTTGTTCAGCGAAGTTTTTTTGAAGGGTTTGTTTAATGGGAAACCACAAGGCGCAGCGACCATGTTCAGGGAACATGCACTGCAAAGCATTGGGCATGCACATCGCCCTCTTGGATCGATCGAGCAAAAAGGCCCGCGGCTTTGCCTTGTTGCGGAGCAGAAAGGTCCAGATCCAGGGGGTCGAAGGAGGCCGCTGTAAGAGTAAGACCTGACAGGGTGGTGCAGGCATGACGCCAGTAGGCCCCAAGAAGTGGCGCGGCAATAGCGATTCACCGCCATTCTTGTGGCATCCTGGGCGCATCCTGGGAAAGCGTCAAGGAGCTAAGTGCAGGAGAGGAGTAGACGGGGTCCTGCACCCATGGACGTTGGAGCCATTGGGAAAGGCAAGGGCAAGAGCAAGTTCGACAGTGATGGCACGGGCCAAATCATGGACACATCAATCAGCACGAAATTCCAAGGCGACCAGCCACCGTGGACTGTCAGGCCTTAATAGGCACGGGCAAGGCCAAGGACGCTGCTGCTACATCAGGTGGCGCGGTGGGACCGTTTCAGTCTGTGGCTGACAGCTTACGTGCTGTTTATATGCCAACCTGCTGAGCTGAGCACGTCATCAAGCAGGAGGAGGGTGACACATCCAGTGGCGCGAGCTTGAGTGACTCATCGCATGCGCGTGATGGCTTTAACCAAGGGAGGCTACATAGTGTGTGCCCATGTCAAAAGACATGGTGAATTATGGGTCATCGATCAGACCCATCACGAGTGAGATCACAGCTGAGTTCAAGACGACTGCCAAGCGCAACGATGCAGGCGAGTGGGGCTGAAGGTGTCATCCATGCGGCGTCCAGCGGGGCGGTCTACCAGACTAACAAGGCCCGCAGGCGCGTTGGCTACATGAAAGAATCGAACATCATCCGAGAATGCAAAGACAGCATCAAGAAAAACACAAAGATGATCATTACAGCCGGTACGTCAGAGGACCCCCCTCGGCGAGTGCAGTGATTTATCCACAGACTGTGTGCAAAGCAAAGAGTTGACATGGGTATGCACATAGTCTTCTTGGATCGAGCAAGAAGGCCCGCTTTCAACACACCTAGTTTGCCGCATCGGAATTTTGACGGGGACCTCGGGAAATCCTCAAAAATCAGTGGACACACTCCTGGAATGAGCCCACAAATGGGCAATTCAGATTCTCACTCGGGTTTTGAACCTCTGGTTTTGCAACCTCACGTGAGCAGTATCACGCAATTAGAAACCCTTTTTGCTAAAAATCATTTGCTACCTTGTCGCCGGGGGTTTGGAAGTCGGTTAGTTTCCTCCTTTCATCAATGGGCTGACCTTTGCCCAAACTTTGTGCCCCAGAGTGTCACGTGTTCCTAGCATACTGACGTTTTTTTGACGAAAGATGGGCCGGGAAACTGGTTCGATGTAGAACTTTTTCCAACGCTCTGACTGATCAAAACACTTTGAAGCAACATACTCAACAGAACCCGACCTTGGTGGGGATGGATTGTTCTTCCTGGAAGCGTTTGTGTTGTTTTTCACTTTATTGTTTTCTGTTCTTTTTTTGAGGAGAGGGGGGTTGTCGATGAATGAAGATATAGCTGCGCTAGTTGGCTTTTCGCTTTCGCGACGGAAAGAAAGTGACAAGTGTGGACGCTTCACCCACCAGAATCGCTGGGCCTGTTCTGCTGCAGGGCCAGGGCACCGCCCTTGATATATGGGGAAGTTGTCACTGAGTCTGGATTGAAGCTTGACTTGAGCGTGTGCCTTTGCCGGCCCACTTTTAGGAAGGCATCATCTCGCATGTCATGGTGCTCGAGGACTCGCTCATTCGATCTGCGCTGCGTGGGGGGTGAGGGACCCCCGCCCCTAGTCCTTCTGCACTTTGTCTAGGGTTACCAGGGGTCCCTATATTTCCTTGTTTGGGGGTTCAAACCTCACTATTTTTGGCCCATGAAAGGTGCATGCCCTTTTGTGGGGGTGATGTATAGGGAGCCCTGGTTCCCAAAGACCAAAGCGCCTATCTGAGCCTCTGGCAACCAACCGCGACGAACAAGTTTTGGTTGGCGATTTCATTGGCTTGTGACGGCAATCCCGTTGAGCGCGTTGAGCCCCTGCACGGGACTTGGTTGCAGCCTTCCTCACCTGTCCAAATCTGCCCGACGCATGCCTTGCTTCTAAGCTTCCTGTGAGGGCATAAGCCCACCGATGTCCGGATCGGGTCCCGGTTTGGGGTGGAAACATCTTGGGCTGTGTTTTTTTTTAAGGGTTACGCCAGATTCAGTCTTTGGTCCCATTTGCCAAGGTGCCATTTGGGTCTGGACGTCGAAGGTCCAGTTCCTCCCAGCCGGCCAGGAGATGCCCGCGGATTGCCGGGGCTGGGCGGTGGGGGTCTTGAACATCGGCTCCGCCTGCGGGGCAGGCGATGCGAAAACCGAGGGCCGAGGGCCGAGGGCAACAAGGGCCGAGGGCCGAGGATCGCCTGGCTTGGGATTGGCTTGGGACTTCTTTTCCTTTTTGTTTTCTTCTTTTTTTCTTAAAAAAAAATGATTCTGGTTACTGGGGATGGTCAGTCACCGTTAGTGGGGATGAGACGCAAAGATTAGCGTAGATTCTTGACAAACTTGGGAGCAATGACCAATGCACACTTGCCTAGCAAATGAGGCAGTAGCTTCACCGGATCACAAAAGTAGACAGTTTGCCACTTACTTGCTTGTTTGCATTCCCACCCTTTGCTCTGACAAAAGGAGGGGATGGTCCCAGCTTGCCAGGAAAAGTAGTGGCACAGTGCAGCTCAAGTTTTCTCGTTTTTGGTTTAAAGTGATGCGTTTGATCCTTCAGCCCCTAGATGCTTCACATGTTGCTGGTGAGTCACTTGTTACACCGGCCGTAGGCCCCAACTGGAAGATGATGGCATGGTCATTTGGCTCCCGTAGAGCTTGACCGTTGCGAAGCGACAAAAACAGTTTTGCGAGTCAGCTCGCCTTAAGGGATTTGGCCAAAGGTAACCCTTGCCCTTGCTCTCCGCAAGATCAATTTCCTCTTGAAGGGACCCCTGTCAGGTGCCGTGTTTGTGGGAGGGAGGGTACTTGGTTTAGGGATTTGAACGCCTGGCTTTTGTAGAGGGATGGCAAGAAGCCCTTCGTCCCGCCGAACCACCAATCCAAGCTGACGTATCACCCCGGCAGACCGACTGGGGTTGTGTTTGTTGAGAATACCCCATTTTTGGGGTGTTGTTTCCATGGAGCTTTACTTCTGGTTCCAAATCCCAGTTTTGAGGCAGGGAAACCAGAAGGAAAACCAACTGTGGTGGACGAAATCCTGCACCACCTGCCCGGGAATGATTCGATTCCCCTATACATACCAACCAACGTTATGCTTTCAAGCATGGTTTCATGTTGTGCGAACTGAATTTCGCAACCATCCACAATCCACAGTATCTCTCAAACTGTTTTTTACGGCCCCCCCCCCCAAATAAAAAAAACGATGCAAATGTTAGGCCCCCCAGAGGAACAGAACAATGGTGCAGTTCTTTGCTTGGGTGTCCTTGAAAAAAGTCCGCCACCAAGACTCCACGCAGGTTTTTTCGGGGGGTTCCCCTTGAACCAAACGCCGACGGTTCGCCCGCGCCAAGTCGTGGAGTTGAGTCGCCAGGCCTGGCGTTGCTGCTCTTCGGCCTTTCGGGCGGCGCCTGGCGCCTCATGCGCCTTGGAATCCTGGTGGATGGCACGGGTCGCCCTGGCGACCGTTGGGGGGGGGGGTGGAGGATTTTTTTTAAGGATTCGTGGGGGCTCAGACTGCTTTTTTGGAGGGGGAACGGAGCGTTTTTGTGTTGTTGTTTTTTCCCCAACAGCTGAAAGCTTTGGGGTCTCAGCCCAGATAGGCTCCGGGGTGGTCCGGGGCGGCCCTGATGTAAGGTTTTATCAGGGTTCCACCACGGTTCCACCAGGGTTCCACCAGGGTTCCACGAGGTTCAGCGAGGGATGCGGGGTGGTGCGAGGTGGTGCGAGCACTAAACAGATCACCGCATGCTGTTGGGGATATCACCTGAGCTTATTTTTTGTTGGGGGGGGGCGAGGGTGTGACATTTTGTGCCCCCAACCGCTGAAAGCTGTGGGGTCGATGGGCCTGTAGTAGGCGATAAGGAGTGGTTTGGGGCAGCTGTCGGTGAGGGTTCCGGAGATTTCGGTTGGGGCTGGGGATACCACCTGGGCCTATTTTTTTTTCAAATATTTGTTTTTTTTTCTTCTTTTTTTGTTCGGGGTCTGAACTCGTTTGACCTTGTTTGACCAGGCCGAGTCTTGGGCACGTGTTTGACTTTGAGCGGACTGCTTTCCGTCGGCCAAGAAATTTGTGCCATCGGCCGAAGCTGAGGTATGCGCTGTCCATTCTCCCCTTGTGCGGGGTCGGCATCTTGAGGAGGAACCTGCAGGAAACCAGGCGAGCAACGTGAGCGAGACATGGGCTTGGAGCAAACTTCGGGGGCCCAAAGCGATGCGCTGGTTTCCTCTCGGCTTCCCTCGAGAACCACCCAACACAGGGGTCCCCCGACAAGTGTGTCATTGCTGGCTGAGTGGTAGTTCGAGCTGCCCGCATCTCACAGACGTGTTCGAGGTTCAGTACCAGCTCGTTCCTTGGATGGCGACATGTTCTTCGGTTTGCTACGGATTTGCGTGTTCCGCTCTTTGTTCGTTTTTTTTTTTGCCGGGGGGGGGGGGGGTTGTTTTGAAAGAAACACCAAAAGGCCACGGAAAGCTTAGATTCGGGCGTCCCTCTCCCTTCTTTCTTTCTTTCTTTCTTTCTTTCTTTCTTTCTTTCTTTCTTTCTTTTGGGGGGGGGCTGTGTGCGTTTTGAGACGAACACCACAAGGACAGCCTAGGTCCCCCAGTAGTGCCCTTTACCTTTACCAACTTTTTTGGGGTAAAGTTCCCCCACTGAAAGAGACCACAGAAAAGGTTGGTACCAACTTATTCTAACCTCAAACTACTGGAGGACCTAGCGGCTGGGTGGGGCAAAATATGGTTTAAACACCACCTTTACAAGGGAGGAATCATCATAACCAGTGGTTTAAACGGTGTTTAAACCAATGGGCGGCCCACCCTACCGATCGGCGAAGGCTCAACTCCCCATTTTCATTTTGGCGTTTGGAGCCACCAGGCGCTGGGCCTCGCTGCAAGAGCCTAAAGGCGCGGAAGCTCTGCCGGGGCATCCAGCGGGTTTGTTTGTGGGTTGTCGTTTTTTTTTTTTTTCGTTCGGAAACTGTGGTTTGTTTTTCTTGCCGGTTCCTTAGGAACCGTGCGGTTCCTTAGGCTTTTTCGGACTTTTCGTGGGTAAATTTGGAGGCGTCCATTTAGCCCACTGGAAGTTAAACTTTTAGCAGGGGATCTGAGGACAGCCCAGGCTTGGTTTGGAGCATTTTGTTGGTGCAAGAAGAATACAACGTACGTGGCCCCCAAGGGTTGGCATCCAGTAATCAGCAACAGGTTGAAGCGGAAAAAATGAAGTGAGGCTCCGAGGTTTCTCTGGGCACGAGGTTGGAATGGTTTTATGGCAGCCAAAAAGAAAACGCTTGTCTTTTTTCTTCTTTGTTTTGGCCGCAAAAAGGGGTCTCTCAGGCTTGGGACCTCTCTCAGGCTTGGGACCGAGAGGTTTCTTTTGGGGAAGAGCAACCAACCTGGTTGATTTTGATCGGGTGTCCAATTTTCCTTTTAGTGGTTGGATTCAGACTGGAGGGGTGAAAACACCCCCCGAATGGGACGGGTTCTCATGATTAATCCTGGGTCAACATCATGATCCCTTGCAGTTTTTTTTTTCAAACCTTGCCGAGGCGCTGGTGGGAAAAGGGTGAAGGATTGTGGTCTGGGCAGGTTCTGCCGGCCTAGGTCCCCCAGCTATTGGTGCCCGACTTCTCACCCCTTTTTTGGTTGGGAGATTCGGTTCCCCTACTGAAATAGATCACAGAAAAACGACGGTACCCGTAGTATTGCACCTCTCTACTGGAGGACCTAGCTGCAATTCTCAGCTATGGACTGTCTTGGCTGAGTAGCTACTTGGTCCCTCGCAGCCACCTGAAGGTAGGTGGGTATGTGCTGCTTTTTTGAGGGTGCCCTTTTCAGGTTGGCCAGGGAAGCCAAGGAAAAGGACCACGACACCATTTCGGGGGTCCACATTTCCCTATTCTGACATATTTTGGCACAAGTTTTTTTTCATGCGAGTAGCTTGGGGCCTGAAGGGAGGATTCTCTGGGGGGGACCACCCAGAGAGCACTCGAATATTTCGAAATGATGTGGGTGACAAATATGATATGCTGGTGTCATTTTTTTTGAGGGCTCCCCTTTTTGGTAGTTTTAAAAGGGAATCAACAGTAATACGACTCATCTTGGGTACCCCCACGAAAACACACGCATTATATATATATATATACATATGGGGGGGAGGTTATGGTAGCAAGCTGATTTTTACTTCATTTAACTTGTTCGCCCGTTTTTCATGGCAAATCTCGGCACCATCGATCATCAATCTGCAAAAAGGCAAGTTGTTTGCTGTAGTTACCATTTCGGCATGTGTGTGTGAGACCTTCATGCTTGTTTCTTGAAAAGGCCGGCTGAGGTGACGAGCTGGGGTCTCATTGTTCGGTGAGAGGGGGATTGCGGGAACTTGACAGCGTTGGCTTTTTTTTTTGGTTTCTTACGGCTGTGGGTCAAAAATGGGCAACCCCAAAATGGGTTGGTTGCCCTGGTAAATGGAGCCAAGGACTAAAATCTGCAGTCCATATCCTGGTGGTTTCATTCTGACCCATACCCAGTTTGGTATCAACTTTTTGGGGTTGTTTTAAAGGGAAACCAAGGAACAAAAGCAACAAACAACCCACACACACACACACAACACAAAAAGCAAACTCAAAACAGAGAGACAAACACATGATCCTTTAAAACAAAGCGATTTTCTGGCAGACGAACTCCTGAGTTCCCCCAGAGGCAAATCTTCTGCACTTCTGCGGCTTGGCTTCGTCCGTGCAGGCGTGCAGCTTCCTGTGAGCGCCGCGAACGAGGCAGCGAGCGAGGCCGAGAACGAGGCGACGGGCCTCGGGTACCCTCCCTCCCACTAACGCGGCACCTGCCAGAGGGTCCCTTGAAGAGGAAATAGATCTTCCAGGTACCCTCCCACAAATTCTATGTTAGTGGGAGCAGGGGTAACCCTTACTTGGCAGTTCGGACGGGTGGTTTGGTGGTCAAGGAGGGATGAACCCCATAAACCCTTTACAAGAACCAGGGTTCAACTCCAAATCCAAACCAATCAAAGCCACCCATTTTGGGGGTATTGTGGCCCCGATCGGCCCGCCGAAGCCATCCGCAACCCGTTCTTGCGCGGGTCCAGGACACTCCTTTGGGCATCTTGCCCTCCAAGCACCGGCCGGGGCAGGCGCCGGCTGCCCAGCTGCCCAGTTGCCCCGTTGCCTGCATGCAAGGCTTGCGGCAAGTGGCAATGCATTTCGGAAGCCCCAGAGTCTCCATTTGAGTGTGGCTCCTTGTTTTGGAGGGCGCCCTTTCTGGGGGGTTTACTTTGGGGGGAAACGATCCCCCCGTTCTTTTTGGGGTATCTCATTCGTTCGTTAAAGAATCACCCCGCGCGCCAGGTGAAGCAACAGCACGTGGCCATGGTGGTGGCGGCCTTTCTGGGCAGCCGCCCGGCTTCGCAAGGCGCAAGGCGCAAGAAGCATGCAGCGCGCAAAGAAAGGCGTGCGCTTGCAGCGCGCGTGCGAGGGGCATTCTAGGGGGTTGATTCCCCATTCCTTTCAACCATCGTTAAAAAAAAAGCACCAAAAACAACAACAAGCTGTTTCCCTGGTTTTTTTTTTGATGGTTTCCTGAAAAGAAGGATCCCTGGAAAGAATGGGGAAGGTAGCCCTAGAGGCATTGGGCTTCGCGCTCTGCCTTTTTCCCGGCGCCTATCTTTGCGGCGGAAACGGAGTCTGTGACTTGAAGTCAGCTGGCCCACAGCATGACCCGACAGTTTCAAGTCACAACATGTTGGGTGCTTTTGAGGTAAGGGGGGTCTTTTTGCCGCCTTTTGTGGAGCAATGATCGACCCCCTCGTAGTGAAGGATTCCTTTTTGAGGGAAATGGTCGCCAATTTGTTCAAAGGCAATAGGTGGCAAAAAGACACCCCTGTTTCAGCCCGTGCGCTCCCCTTTTGATTTGCTCGAAGCACGGAAGCAGGTCTCAGGTACTCCGCTTCGAAGCGGATGCCGAGTGAAGTTGCCTGAGGCAAAACAGAAACTGGCGAGGCGGTCTGGAAATGGTTACCAGGGCTTGCATTTCTATCAGACAGAACAGGTGTACCAAGGGATAATCTTTGCATGTTTCGGATGAATTTGCGGTGATGGTTCAGCCAACTGGCTGATGCACGCGCTTGCCCAAAGTGGGTTTCATCTTGGCGCACTTTTAGTCACGGCCCCAAAGAAGGTTACCCTCCCGCTCACCAACAAGGGGGGGTCCCTCTAAGAGGAAGCAGATTTTCCAACTGCCTCCCCCACAGGTGCTTTCTGGTAGTGGGAGGTTGGCCTTTTATACCCGGTTGCCCAGTGGTGCCCTTTTTTCTCCTTTTCTTGGAAAGGGTTCCCCTTGAAAGTCCACCAACAAAAAGGATGCCGATTCTTTTTTCCCCCATGGTTACTCGGCATCTGAGTTACATCTAGGTTCTCGCGCTAAACCACTGCAGCTCGCTTCCTTGTTAACTGCTATTGGGTAACGGATCTTTAGACTTCAACTTTTTGGTTGAAATCAAGTTGGGTTTTCCGAACTAAACCCCCCAACTGTTTGCAGAAGGGTCGTTGCAGCAACAAATCTAGGGGCAACTTCCCCATTCTTTCCAGGGATCCTTCTTTCTAGAAAGCCCACCAAAAACCCAGGGAAAACGGATCCGGTTTTTGAAAAGAACCACTGCAGCTCGCTTCCTTTTGGATCCCACGGCTCTGAGGCTTCTTCCCCAGCGCCGCCAACTTCCACACCTCCAAGCACATCCAGACGGTGCACGGCTTCGGCGCGTCCCGGGGCCACAGGGAGAAAACGGGGGGGAGGGGGGGGGGGGGGGGGGGGGAAGGGGGGAGGCCAGTATCAGTGAGAAAGGGAGGGGGCAAGACCTCTTCATGATCTCCCCACCAACTAACATGGAAGTGCAAAAAGGCCCTTTCCAAGAGGAAAGTCGTCTTTCTACAGGGGTCTGTGCACTTCCATGTTAGGTCCTATGAGAAAGACTGCAAGGGAGCCAGATGCCGACCACCCAAGCTGCGAGGAAATGCAGCTAACCTAGAATTGTTGGCAGCGGCCTGGAGGGTTAGCCGGCCGAAGTAGGCAGTTGCGCGGCAAGGACGTGCAAGCCTTCTTCTCAGTTGTTGCACGGACAAGGCTCGACGTGAAAAGGATGCTATGCATGGCTGAGAGGAAGAAAGCGGCACCAAGTACGCCGGCATTACCAGTGACAGGGGTGTATGGTGGTGTCGGCCTAGGACCTAGGAGAGGACCTGAGGGTACTCTATGATCTGTGTTCAGCTTGGAAGATGGCATAAGATCCGAAGCGTATGGAGCTGACAGATGCGCAAGCCAGAAACTGGAGGAGGCTGTGAAAAGCCATGCCCCTTTTTGCGTCTTTGACTGGCTTGCTCCGGGACCCGGCGTTGTGAGGGACAAAGAAGGCAGCTCAACATGGCCCAGATCAATGTTCTAAGGTCTCAGATCAAGGTTTGCTCTAAAGGGGCAGCCAGCCACATCCATTTCGGTTGCCATCGGTTGCATTTCGGCGTCCGTGACTGGCTGAGGTCAGGCTTCGCCAAGTTGTCGCTGGTGGGTGGCATGCTGAGCCTGTCGGCCTTTGCCATTGCGGGAGTGGTGGGGGACAAATACGGCCGCAAGCGCTTCGGGGTGCTTGGCATCGTGCTGAAGACGCTGGTGGCAGCTTGGCAGGAGGCATAGGTGTCCTTCTTGGTTGGTTTGGTGGAAAAATAGATGGCCCTGGTTTCCTTGGTGGTTTATATAATCAACTACCAGGGCCATCTATTTCCCCACCTATGGCAGGAGGGTTCCTTTGCAGAGGGGAAGGGAGGGGGGGCAGGGTTTATTCTGACACGGCCCAGGATGTGGCGTTCTACAGCACTGCTGCCGGGGATTCCGCGCTGGCCCCAGTTATCAGTCTCAAGATCATGGTTTATGTTCTTTTTGGTTGGCTTGGTTTGATTCTGTTTAGTTTGTATGTGTTGGCATGTTGGTTGGTGGCTTGGTTTTGTGGCCATCTTAGTGATGTGTTGTGTTTGAGGCCACCCTTGCTTGGGTTTGAACGGGACGGCCGAAGGAAAAAGGGTGCTGCTCGCTCGTAAGATCCGCGCAGCCAGCCTCCCGCTTGGATGGGTGAGGTGGTTCTGAAGGTTTGGTCAACCTCAAATTTTCAGCACCAAAAGCGGTCCAATTTTTGCGGCACCTCCCATCATTTTGGGGCACCTCAAAGGTGGCTGGTTTTTGAGTAGGTGAATGTCCGGTTCGGTGCTTTGAGCCGAGGTGGCCTGGGTGGTTGCTCTCTTTTGCCTGCGCACCGCCCTGAGCATGGCTCTGGATACCACCTTCCAGGTCGGGCCGCGCCGGATTTTGTGGCGTGATGGGATACGAGTCACAATGAAAACCCGGGTAGATGAAGGTTAGTAAGGGGAGAATTCCCAGCCATAAGTAGGTGCGGCCGCCTTCGGGCAATCCTTTTCATGGTTCTGGGTTCGCAATTTCTGTACCGGGTTTTGATTATGACTCAAATGGGTTCGTGGGAGCTGGCTCTTGGGAAAGATTGGCTACGCTGGTGGGCCCGGACTCTCCATTTGTTGCTTTCAAGTTGGCGGGTGTGTGGGGAGAGGTTCACGCTTTTATGGCGGGCCATGCCAGGTTTTTCATGCTAGGCCCCCAGTGTGCCCTTTTACCCTTTTTTGGTTGGGAGGGTTCCCCTACTAAAATAGACTACAGACCAAAAAATGGTACCCTTGTTTTAACCTCTCAAATCTGGAGGACCTAGCCATGTGAAGGTTGAATCGGTTGAAGCAAGCTTAGCTCTTCGGGGTGGCCTGGCGCCTTTCAGATCCTTTGACAAGTGGGGCAAAGGCCAGGCCGGTGGTGTGCCGAAGTAATTCCAGCGGTGTCCTCGACAAAGCTCTTGTCAAGTTTTTTGGGCTGCAGTCGACTACCCATGTGGTGTGCTGGCGAAATGTGGGCAATCAAAACCTCCAGGTCTTGCGGAGGACGCTTTTTTGGCTGTGCCCAGGGTCTCCGTTCGATCACTTCTACCAGGGTAGTGATTCTTGGTGTTAGTGACTTTGCAGGGGGTCAAAGCAAAGACTTCAAAGTATTTCAATACTTCAACATCGGAGTTTGCACACATCCGCTTGAGCTAATTGATCATGTATTGATTTTGGATGAAGGCTGTTCCATGTCGTGTAAGTTCGGCATAGCCACCGCCCAGAAAGATACTTGCAGTCTTCATACCATTCAAAGGTCCAAGCTGGATGATGGACCCCCCCTTTACTCACCCCAGCCAGGCGCTGTCTGGAGAGGTCTTCCCAACTGCGAGCAGGAGCTCTGCTCAGGTGCGAGATGGGGCAACATGGGTACACACCTGGTTCTTTTTCGACCGGTGGCATGACGTCTTAAAGTTCCCAAGGGCCCCATAAAAAAGAAAAAGAAAAAAGGAAAACAAAAACAAGGCTCTTACGGTGGTGCCCCTTTCCATCGACCAACTGCTCGTGTGGAGCTGGCTCAGCGCTGGCAGTTTGATGAGTCCTACGTCATAAACTGCGGTCGCCTGTGGCCGGAGCCTCCAGAAAGCTGTTTGAGGGGCGCCCCAGGGCGCTTGGCCCCCAATGGCTTGGTTTATTGCGCTCGCCACTCGTTGGCCGCGTGGGTTGGCGCGCGGTTGGTTCCCCGCGTGGGTTGCCACGCAAACGAGAGCGAGAGAGAGAGAGAGAGAGAGGGAATTCTTATCGCAAGCCATGCAAGCCATTTGCATGTTGGATGCTGACCGCTTCGGCCTTGCACGAGGGTGCCCTGCTGCACATCAATGTCGCAACGGGTTGTCTGGTATATAACCTGAAGGAGCGTGGTGGTTTGCCCGGATGCAATAGGGGGCCCTTTCAAAATGGTGGCTTTAGCGGGGGCCACGGACGGCAAGTGAAGCATGTCGGGACCGGTCCCGATTCACAGATGGTTGGCTGGCGACTTGGTACTTACTGTTTTCGGTGGAAGGACTTACCTCTTTTGTTTTCTTGCTGGTGCTCAGTAGTGAATGAGGGAATGAACCTAGGGAATCCGGAGGGAAGTGGAAGCCACCATGGATTGTTTTTCTTGGGGTCAGAAAACCATTTCTCATTCCCTGCTGAGCACCAGCAAGTTGATTGTGACTCACATATACTCATATGTCCTGGGTCATTTGGCTGTTGGGGACTGCACCGGTGGTTTCTTCCCATGCAGCTCGAAGGTTCTTTCGCAATGGATGCGAATCGCCTTGCGCCAGGGGCTGCTGGTCCTGGCTGCGGGCCTGGGCGGCCCTCTGGGCCTGCTTCTCTCTACGCAGTGGGCGAAGTCCATGGGGGGACCGGCGGCGGCCAGGCGCGCCCACGGGACACGACGCCCACCGGGTCCTAAGCTTCCATTTGGTTAGGAATATATATATATATATATTTATTTATTTATTTTCCCTGTTGGTTTATCCGTTGGAGAAATCCAGTCGAGCACGTGCCAAAAAAAACACTTGCGGCGATCAGCTATTGCGAAGCCTCCGGATTTGTCTCCCCAATTATGCGCATGGGAAACCCAAAGGAGAATTGTTCATTTGGCTGTGGCTCACATAAATGCACCAAAATGGGGAACCAATAGTAATGGAACCAGACTGAAACTAACGTACACCAATCCTTTGAATTCTACTCACCACAGCCATTCGGCTGTGGATCAAAAATAGGTACCCAAAATGGAACCCTGGTAAATGGAAGCAAGGACTAAACCTGCGGCACGCCTGGTGGTTTAATTTTGACGCCCCATTTGGCGGCGACCCTGTGAGCGTTCCATGCCAGCCAGGCTGCTGGCTTGGGGTCAGCTGGGAGTTGCGGCCATCATCGGCTGCTTCCTCCCGGAGACCAAGGGCCGGGAGCTGGAGGACATCAACGGCTAGCGATCGGATCTGCCGCCTGAAAATCAGCCGGGCAGAGCCGCTCGACCCGTTCGCGCGGGCCGGGGGCCGGTGCCAAAGTGTCGCACCGGCCGATGGATCCGGGGCTTCGGGAAAGAAGCTGCGCAGCAAAAATCCTTTCGGATGGGATGTTGGCAGCTTGCTTTGTGTTGCTCCCAAGCTGGGCAAAGGCGGAGACACTGGAAGGATTGAGGGTCGCTTACAGGGTGCGGGCCGATTCAGCTTCTTGCATTCGTCGATGTGCTCGGCGTTTGCGTTAAGCCACCATAGCCCTGTGTCTCGCTCGTTGCAGCCAACCAGTTTTCGGGTTCCACGTCTTGCCTCAACGTAATGGCCGATTGACCCTACTTCTTTTTGCCGCGTCATAGAGACGCACGTAGGAATCTTTGTCATGTGTCATTTGCAAGTTGGATCAGCATCAGTTTGCCAACGCGTGCCGCGTTGCATGCGCTTTCTTTCTTTTGCGCTTTGGACCCAAAGGAGGTGGAAAGTCAAGGCATCGAAATGCGAACCTGTGAGTCGCAGGTGCTTCTGCTTGGATGCTGGGTGCATGCTTTTGCACAAGTATCGGCTGCTTATTTCGGGTTGAAACACAAACTGGGGATCCCCTACATCAGGCTTGTAAATGGTAAAGCTAGCTCAGCTGCTCCCTCTTGCCTCCCCCCTCTTGCCTACCTTGGAGAGTTTAGATAGCATTTCATAAAAGGGGGGTTCTTATAGCCATTGTTTACCGTTCAGGAGTGTCATCATCCAAATTGAGTCCTTGCCCTTCGTTTCATGGGAGCAAGGAACCCTAGGGCCTAGCTCTGCATCAGGTGGGCGGAATGCTTCTCCGCGCGCCGATGCCGATGCTTCTCCGCGCGGTGGGCTCCGGCCCTCCCGGTTGGGAGCTGCGACGGGAGGCGGTCAGTTCCAAAAGGACCCTCAGAGACGCACCCAGCTTGGATCCAGTCGAAAGTGACAGCTGAGCGGTTTGAGGAGTCTGGGGTTATGGGAATGTGGCCTGAAGAAGCCAATTGTGACCACGTTCACCTGATTTGGGTGTGGGTCAAAAATAGGTACTGCAAATGGAACCCTGGTAAACGGAAAGAAGGACTAAAATATGCGGCTCCCTGGTGGTTTAATTTGACCCATGCATTTGAGCCCAGGCGGGCCTTGCCCTGGCACGGGGGTCTTCGCCCCATTTCTACTCGCCCGCTCGTGCTGCGTCTTTCTGCGCCGCGTCTTCCTGCGCCGCGGCATTCGCGGCCTACGGTCCGCGTGAGCGCCGCGTGCCGCGGCGCCGCATGCGGGCGAGGTGTCGGCGTGCGGGGTTGGGCGTCGCTGGAGACATAGGGCTGCTGCTGGCGGCACCTGCGCTGGTGCAAGCGGCTGGGATCTACCAGCCGCTCTGGCTCATCTTTGCCAGGAGTTTCGGGTCGGTCGCGGATTCGCGGATTCGCGGTTTTCGGGTTGGGCGCGCTTTCAGGGGTGGGGGTGGCTTGAACGCGTGCTGGCAGCTGCGTGCGCTTGTCAGGAGAGTTTGTTTTGACCTCCCAGCAAAAGTGACTTGGAGAACCGCCCAGAAAGCGGTCCAAACCACACCACCAATCCAAGATAAAGGTTAGATGAGCTCCAAAGGGTAGTTTTGTTCTTCTTCTTTTTTTTCTCCGAGAAACGGGCCGAGTGAGACTTCAGGAGCGACCTTGCCTTCCTGGAGCACGGGCTTCTGCTTGGGCTCTGCTGGCTGGTCAGCGCCGGCTTTGTCGGCGCCCTGGAGCCCGACGCCTTTGAACGCGGATCCTCCAAGGCGGCGGAAGCTACGCTGTGGCGCCTGGCGGCGGCCTTCTTTGTGAATGCGCCTGGTGGGGTTTGGGTTTGGGGAGATCCAGTCTGGTCGAAGGTCGTTTAGGGCCGGCTTGGGTTTTTTCCGGGTTGGTGTAGGACGGTTTAGGGTTCGGGTTTGGTTTCTGAGCTGGAACGGGTCAAGCGGGAAATGCTCTTTGGAGCCCTGAATGGCGGCTCTTTCGCAGTTTCCTCGGGCTTCCCATCAAGGCTAGCTTTCAGCATCACCTGTGGCATCTTTTGGAAGAGTCCAAAGGGAGGTTGGGAAACTGATGGGTTGCTTTTGCATAGATCGAGCTCTTCGGGGAGCGGATTTCTCCGCGTCCGGAAGGGTTTTTGGTTTTTGCTTCGGCGCTGCAGGGTTCCCTATATTTGCCTTTTTGGTGGGAACCTCGCTGTTTGGGCCGGACCGTGAGTTTTCCCTTTTGGGGTGATGTAAACCAAAAGGTCTAGGGGTTGATTCCTTTTCCATTCTTTTCGATAAGCTGTTTCCCCAGGGTTTTTGGTTTTCTGGAAAGATTCGGATCCCTGGGTTCAGAATGGAAGTGGAAGGTATCAACAGAACCCTGTCACCTTGGCAACCGCTCCCCCGTTCTCGGGGTGCCGATTCTCGGGCGGCGAGCGGGGAGAGGCCTGGCTGCTCTGGTTCGCCGCGAGCTTCGTGGGGCTGCTGCAGCCCTTCAGCGAGACCCAGGCGCTGCAGCTGGGCGTGCCGCTGGAGGCGTTGCCCGGCGGCTTCGACGTGGACACCAAGGCGGGGGGTGGGGAGGGGAGGGGGGTGGAGGGGGGGGGGGGGTGGGCGAGGTGAGGTGAAACAACTTTGTGTGGTTTTTGGGGTGGACCAATTGCATGGTGAGCAAAAGGGGCTCAACATTTGAAAGCCATTTCGGGCCCAAGAAGGGGCGTGCAACCTCCTATGGTGTGTCTCTTTGTGGCGGGGATCCGCCACAGTGGTTTCGGCGGTCCTCTGGTTTCCCTTCAAAGCCAAGAAAAGGTGCCCTCAATCAGCCATTCATTCGAAGGGGACAGGGTAGTTGGGTCAGTTTGAGACGGGCCAAAAGCTGATATAGAGGATCCAGCTTGTGAAGCAGGTTTGAAGGTATCCTTACAGGAACTCCGGCAATGAACGTGGTGGGTGTTTCAGAGCTCTCTTTCTTGTTGGTGGGGGGCGGGGCGGTCCACTTCTTTTTCGGGAACCATGTCTTGCTGAACCCAAAGGTCAAAGATTCGGGACAAACGCAAATTGGCTTTGTCCAAATGAGGGGACTTCGGGGGTCGGTTTTCTTTTGGCTTGGCTTCTTTCGACTGCCCAAGAAGGGCGCCCTGCTCAATCAACGGGTCCCGGGTGTCCGATTTTTGGCGGGATCCCTCGCTTTTGAGAGACACATCCCTATGTCACTTATCCAAGACAAGGAAAGACAAACACATAGGTGAGCCAAAGACAACATGGTGCGGAAAAAAGCCAAGTAGGGTTGAACCAAAATGGGGTAATTACCAAAGGCAAGTGTGCCAGAACCAATAAGCCACTTGTTGGGGTCTCCCTACCTTGCAAGCACCATTTTTGATGCTGTTCGAAGGGCGGCCAAAGTCAAGCAAACAGTTCAAAGTGGGATGGGTTTCGAGGCACGTGCTTTGTTCCAATTTCAAGACCCCCCCCCCCTATCCCCCCATGGGCCTGTCTAAAGATGGGTTGCTGCGAGAAATGTTGAACTCCAAAAGCCTGCATCGATCTCACAGTCATTGCTGTTCACATGCAACTGTACTCAACCAAGCTGATGTTCAAACGTCAGTTCAAACGGAGGTGTTATCATTAGCACCCCGCCTCAGGTTTCGCTGAATTCCTGCAAGCTTAACCTGCTCCAAACAGTCCACGGGCTCATTCAAAGCCTCTGAGTTGCATGCGAACACATGTTTGTTGTCCGCAAGCTGAAAACGAAACGAGTCTGTTCACCAAGACTTCATCTGCACACACATCGCCCGTAAGGTTCTGGGCTCCATGGTGAAAACCGCCCAAAATGGGCTCCATAGGTCCTGCAGTGCGTAAGGTTCTGCACTGCGCAAA
The DNA here is from genome assembly GCA_963377175.1 of Effrenium voratum. Classification (NCBI taxonomy): domain Eukaryota; class Dinophyceae; order Suessiales; family Symbiodiniaceae; genus Effrenium; species Effrenium voratum. The sequence goes on along the minus strand of CAUJNA010000913.1, from coordinate 1,120,567 downwards.
CGGACCATCTCATCGCCTTCGCACCGTTGTGGCTTGGTGCGAGGTCCTGCCAGCTCCCTTGCCGAAGTCATGGCAAGTTTGGCATATCTTGTAGTTGGCCCTGATGGCCTCCGATAGGCTCATGCGTGTAGCTCCATACTTGAGCCACTTGCAACTCTGTTTGTGATAGCATCGACCTCCCGAGGTCACATATACATCCTGCTCAGCGAACTCATCTGACAGAGTTAGGTTAGCAAGAGTATCTCGGCTTTGTTCCTCGAAGTTCCAGGTCTTGCACTGAAACGTCCACATACCGCTTCTGCTTTGTAAATGCAAACTGAAGTGTACAAATGAATCCAATGCATGCAAACAACAGAATGAGACTGATCATCAATGCAAGAACTGCGTCAAACGTAAATTCAAACGTGATTGGGCTCCATACCGTCGCCCGGCTCAAGGCTTCAATGGAATCACCATTCTCCCATGCCAAATTTCCGTGAACCAAGCCGCACGATTCCAATACGTAGCACCTTCTTTGCCAATGTCATGCCGCGAGAACCTGGAATCCCAAATTCATCTTTCACCTCAACCTGAATCCTTCTGATGGCGTTCTTCACCTCCAGGCGTCTTTCCTCCTCAGCAGCTTCTGCAGCTCCAATCGGGCTGCCTTCTTCGTCACAGATTCCGGCACAGAAAAGTAGAAAATTTATGCGCGTCCGGCTGAGTGCTTTAGTTCCAATGTCAGCTATGTTATACACAGTCGAAATGGCCGCGCATCCAATACCCGGTTCTCGGCACTTGCTTTGCAACCACAACATCTTACCGTCCAAGTGCTTGATACGCCCAACACCTGACTTCGCAATAATACCTCTGGCGGCTGCTGAATCACACAGAGTCTCAAATAGACCTTTTCATCCGGGAGCAAACCTGCCAAGATGTTACGAATGTACAGAGCATCGCACATGGTAGACGTTGCTGCGTTGAACTCCGCTTCTGCAGTCGACAACGAAATCGAACGTTGTGTCCGAGAAGAACTTGACACCATCAAGCCGTCCAGCATGATTGCTGCCGCTGACACACTTCTCCGTGTCATTTTGCACGAGGACCAATCCGAGTCAGTGAAGGCCTCCAGCAACAGTTCACCCTGCGGCGAACATCCTGCAAATCCACGGCCAACCTGAGGTCGCTCATACACCAACATGCGATACTGGGATGATCCCAAGTAACTCACCAGGTGCTTCAGTGTCTTCATATCTCCGATGCACGGAGATGACATCTTCTGCGATAAAAGCCTTATCCCAAACTGCGCCTCAATGATATCCCCAGACAGATACAAAAGGATACCAACGCATTGCCTGAAAATCATAGCTTCCTCCCACGGCAGTGGTGGGGTCTCCTCGTCACAAGGTAGATTCCCAACGGGCAATGGCGTCTTCCGAGGTCTCACATTCTGCAGCTTGAGCATGTCGAGCATCTTCTGCACATGTTTCGGGCGTGCCTCAATTCCCAAACGATTCCCGGGAAGTAGCACATGCTTCCTCTTGAGAAACGAAATCTCGTCCCCCTCATGTCTAAGAAATTCCACATTCAATTCGTACTTCTTTCCCAGTACTGCAAGCATGTTGTCCACTGCTTCAGGTGATCCAGCCATCAATATGTCATCGACATGCACATTGAAAATCAAATCGCCGCTCGGACTCCGAAAGAAAGTAGGAGCTTCTGCCACTGTGCTTGTCTCCAGTCTCTCAGTCACGTATGTACTCAAGTCCTCATACCAATTGGCGAATCCATCTCGCTGTCCTGGGACACACATCAAGAGTTTGTATCCACGCGTAGCGCCTCCGATGTCGACGCTGATGGTCGTAGGTATACGTTGCCTCACAGTCAAATATGCATCCTTAATGTCTGCTGATGCAAGTATCCAACCAGCTGAACAATGCGTCTCGCTGAGCGTCCAACCAGGCAAATTCACGAGCCACCAACCGTGCTCTGCGCATCCAACAATGCTGCTTTACTCCATCGACAGTCCTGACTTTTGCTCTCCAGCTCGTAACAAACTTCGTGGAGAGGAATCTGCAGCCTTCTTCATAGATTTGTCCATCTGGCAGTCCATGCAAAACTCTCATCCTCAAAAGGCGTGTAATTTCCATGCGCACTGCAACTTCATCAATCTGATCAAGCAGCTCTTGGCTAAGTTCCGGTTCCTTTGCTGAACCAGGGCGCCAAAGCAATTCCTCCTCCGCTTCCGAAGGTAGCACCAATTCTGCTTCTGTTGCAGTGTCGAATGCTTCCGAGTTGTCGTACTCGTACAAGACCTCGCGCTCATCCGAAGTGAACTCAACTCGCTGGTCCACATCACCATGATGAAGCTCTTCTCCACCAACAATACAGCTCACATTTCCTGCAAACAGTGGCGGCTGAGCTAGCCTTGCACGTTTCGGAGACTCTCCTCGGAGTTGCTTGCTCGGCCTCTCATCTTCAACTTCACCTCCAACTCGCTCATTCTTTGTCCCCGCCTTTTCGGGACTTCCTTGATCTCCAGCTGCCGCGGTTCCTGCTCCCGCGGTTACCTGCGTGTTTGGCTGCACGGAACTGCCGCTTGTCTCACTTCGCACCTCGGAGTCAGGGCTCGTTGGCTCTATGCCAGCCTCATCTGCCAACACAGGAACCTCCACCGTGTCCACACTGAGCAATGATTCCAAAGGCGCTCCATCATCAACCAACGGAAACACATCTGCAACAGGCAAAGCTTCACGTTCTTTTCCCTGCGCTACTGCTATTGCTCCTGCCATGAGCCCAGGATATTCCCAGGCATGCTTCTGCAACACATCCTTCATGCTGCCATCCCACACTTGGCTGCTAGCCCTCACTGATCTGCAAGCAACCAAATGTCCACCAGCTGTGACTACCACGTGGCTGTCCGTTGTGGGAACCTTGGTCAACCACATCGCCCTGATGTAGCGCGGTTGTCCCTTCACTTGCTGCTTCACCCTTGCATATACGAGCTCGCCATACTTCGAATTTGTCCCAACGTAGGGCTTGTTCGTTGTGCGCTCGTAAGCTGTCTGACCATGACTGCACGCAAACCGGTTCAAAATAAAAGCCGAATGCTTCCAACACCAGCTGTGCATTGGTGCATAGAAGGAACTTTTGTCTTCGCTGCCTCCTCAAACTGATCCAAAAGCAAATTGCACTGTTGCCGCAACGGCTGGACCGTCTGCTCGATCACTCCATTCCCCTTTGAATCATGGGGCTTCTTGAATTCCGATTTTGTAGCCAGTCCCTGCTGAAGGCGCTGTGCAATGATCAGCTCATGCAACTTGTGCATCCGAGGCTCGCTGTCCGATCTGATTGTGCAACTCTGATACCCAAGATATGCAATGAATCTGCAAACTTCATGGGCAAGATGTCTCAAATCCTTTCCACCTGTGGTCTCGACTGGTAAGGCCTCGACTGTTTTGGTGAACTTGTCGTGCACCACCAAGACCGCAAGTTTTGCTTCATCCGCAAACCTGGCCGTGAAGCAAAAATCAAATGACACCACTGAATCTCCACGGTCAGATGCCGAATTCCGCATATGCTTATCCTCTCTTGCTTTGTGCTTCACACAGAAACTGCACCAGGGTTTATACGGAAGGTGAGTGTACTCATGCTGCAACCTCTCATGTTCGGTCGGTTGTTCAACAGGCTTCACAGTCTTAGGCACGCGCTCCTCCGGTGCCAGTGCGAGAGACTGCTGGTGCTGTTCACGCAAACGCAAAGCATTCTGATGAGTCACAAGGCGCTTGTACATGACCTTCTTCCCACCTGATTGTCCTAATCCCAAAGCTCTGCATGCTGCTCTGAGTTCCTTGACTCGGAGATGCTCAGTTTGTGGAAAACTTCATCGTCGGAGGTGTGACTGCTCCGTTGATTGCAGTAGGCAAATTATTTCGGTCAGGCTGGAGCTTGGTGCATCATGACAGTGGCCAGACAATGCTCACAAATGGGGTGCACTCAGTGGATGTGTACTACAAGCGCAACAGTTTGTGTGCGGCTGGAAATGTTCTTGCAATTATGGCAGGTGCAACACCAGGACTTGAAAGCAACGAGCAGTTTGGGTTTGGTGCAGACTTGCAACTTGACTTGTCAGGTGACCACGTGGAGAACCCGGACACGGATATGCCACAGGCCTCGGATAATGAGGACGCAGTCTCAAAGCAGTTTTGGGGAGAAGAGAACTTTCCGAGCGAATTTGAGCCTGGCATTGATTTTCCTGCGGATGACAATTTGCGTGCGGATGTGCATGGAGCAGAAGCAGATGCGTGTGTGAGAAAGGTGACACTGACAGATGCAGTTGCGAATCTGCATGGCTATTGGGTCCAGCTCTCATCGCATGTGTATGGTATCAAATACATTGGTCAGGAGTTCATGGATGTGACTCAAACTTTGCCGAACAAGGGTTTGGAGTTTCGGACAACCCTGGTTCTTGGAGATGATGGCAATTGGATATTGATTGAATTTGAGCAGAAGTTGGAGGAGCTGGCAAACCCCACGAAACATATTCTGGAAGCAGAGAAGCCGAGACAAATCATCACATTCGGCTACAGGCGACCTCATAGGCCTGAGCAGCTTGGATTCGTTTACGATTTCTTTCCCATCACTGGAGATGGAGCAGATGAGAAAAAGGTGGAAGAGATGCAAGAGATGCCTGTTGAGACAGACCCAGCAGAAAATGCAGAAGAGGAGAAGAGAGATCCCAGAGCCTTGGAGGAGCTGGAAGTTGCAGTAGATGCAGCACAACGGGATGTTCCTCGACCTGAGGATGTGCCGAGCTTGGAGGTTTCGGCACGATGGCTCTCCTGGTTCCGGTCACGTTCAGCGGGTTTCCTGCTGCGTCTCTGTAAAATCCTGACATTTGAGTTTCCACACCAACTGCTGAATACTCATAGGGCAAACATGACACATCTGCTCCACTGTCAAGAATAATCTCAACACTGCCTGTGGCATTGCCCATATCCGGCGTGACCATTCGCACCTCAGTCATCTGCTCATCAAATCCAATGAAATCCCATTTTCCATCGGTGTCCGTAGCTGCGATGTCGAAAAACTCACATGTGGATCTATCTGACGTGTCTGCTACTGCAGCTGGGCTTGTTACTCGTTCTGGCTCATCATGCGCTTTGATTGTGCCGTGAAAACTGTTGCCATGACCAAACAAAGGCTGAGACACACGCACATGCTGAATCATCCGAAGAAACTGCACATTGCACTCTGGTTCACTGTCCTGTTCCTCAAGCACAAAAATTGTCAAATCATATGGTTTCTCATCTTCATCAATGCGATAAACAGTTGTACCTGAAACACGTCTCACAGTTGTAGCCGTCCGAAATGTTGTGCCAGTTGACGCATTTGATGCTGCACTGCTCTGTGGCACGGACGTGGTTCCTCCTGTGTTAGGTGGCGGTGGCACTTGCTGGTGGTTGTATGGAGTCTGCATGTCTCCTCCTGTCTGCATGTCTCCTCCTGTGCCGCTTGTCATCCGCACGTTGTTGTGTTCCTTGTCCCATTTCAGCTTGCGACAATCCCTTTTCCAATGTCCAGGTTTACCGCAGTAAAGGCAGGAGTCCCCGCCTTTGCCCTTACCTGTGGCGTAGTTGTCGCCTTTGCCGTGTTTACCACCACCTTTGCCACCTTTGTTGTCGTACTTTCCTTTTCCTTTGCCTTTTCCTTTGTCACCTTTGTAGTCTCCTTTTCCACCTTTGTAACCACCTTTCCCTTTGCCTTTGCCTTTCTGCACTCGGTCAACATCCATGGGCGAAGGACCGTCTGAAGCTGATCCATGAGTCTGACCACGCCCAATCTCAAAACTTCGCATGAGTGCAGGTTCCCAACGGGTAACAGCTGCGTCGTACCTCAAAATCATTGCTCGCAGCTCATTGTACGTAGTTTCGTCTGTAACAACCAAATTGCAATGTGACCGCAGTTGCCCTGTAAGACATCTAAACAGTGTGGCTAACTTCTGATTTTCGCTAAGTGAAGTTCCCGAAATGGTCTCTCCCAACATATGCAAAAGTGAAAGAACACGTGATCTGCTGTTGGGGACCAAATCCTGGGATAGGCGTCTGTAGGCTTCATAGCCATTCCTGTCCGTCACACTCTTCAACATTTGACATCCTCTCTCATGAAGTAGTCCAGCAAGTATCGAATACAGCAACCTACTTCTTCGCAATGTTCCATCTGCAAAACTATCTGCCGACATTGGGCCCTCTGTTGACTTAACAGTTGCAAGCTCATCAACAAACTCAAAGTCTAACGCTCCTAGGTACTGTTCCAAAGACCATGGCCATGTGCGCCAGCCTGCAATCTCCTGATCTCGAGTCTGTGCCTCGAACTTCTCCGGTTGCTTCAAAAGCCTAGCCAGATCTTTGCCTTGCAAAACCTGGTCATGCCGTTCCGGTTGTAAAGCCGAATCCCGCTCCAACTGCTGCGCTGCTATCAGCTGCTGGACAGATGTTGCATTCACATGTGCAATCTCAACTGCCCTCTGTGTCACTTCTTGGACGTTCGCGATCCAAGCTGCAAGATCTAATCCTGCTCCACCTGCCGTCTGCTGCGGCGCTGTCGAAGACGCTGCCTGTGCCTGTGGCGAGCCCGGCTGTGATCCCTGCATCAATACCAGCTATAAGTATCAAATACAAATGCCAATACTCAGGATACAAGAAACCATCCACAGTCGCGGGCGAGGCACTATTGAGCACTGGACGTTGCCAGGTGCTCCGCTACCATGCGAATTATTTTGAACTCCAAAAGCCTGCATCGATCTCACAGCCATTGCTGTTCACATGCAACTGTACTCAACCAAGCTGATGTTCAAACGTCAGTTCAAACGGAGGTGTTATCATTAGCAGTTGCACTCTCTTTGGGATTGGCCAATAATTTCTCCAAGTTGGGATTGGCAAATGAGGAATGGGATCGCACTCACTCGTGTTCGGGTTGGACTGTTCCCAGGTGGAGCGGCAGCTGGTGGACGTGTGCCCAGTCTGAAATGGAATGGGGGCTTGGGCAAATGTGTAAAAAATGTTGAGGGCTCCTTAATAGATGCATTTTGCCTGGCTTTTTCCACCAAAATAAGAAGAAACCACCATTTGCCAGGCAATGTTCAGGTGTTTAATGTAAGGATCCCTGATGTTGAAGCAACCAGTGACACAAGGGAGCTAAGAGGAGCGGCACGTGGTGTTTTTTCCGTGGGCTGTTGCAACCCCTTCTTGGGGTCTCAGTTGCCCAAAGCGAATCGACCTTTCAACCTTTTGGTTTTCCAATTTTGGTCTATGTTTAGTAAAGGCCCCAAAAGGTTAACCTTTTAGTTCCAGGTCCTTTGGGCAACTGAGGGGTTGCTTGTGCAGTGGTTTGGGAACCCTTCACCCTCTTGGAGGAACGCAACCACAAACTCCCGGATACGAGTCGTGAGGGTCAAACAAAAAAGGCCTGAAGCTGGATGGCGGCCGCGGGAGGCAGGCGAGCGAAGGGTGCTCCATCAGTCCATGCATCCCAATGCTGTGCCAAAAGTCTGCCAGTGTTTGATTTCCCCTGGAAACACTGGACGAATCATTTTGCCAGACCTCTTTGCCATCCCAAAGCTTTGCTTGTTCATTTAGCACCACGCGAGGGATGATTTCTGCATGCCGCGCCCCGAGGAACATCGACCTCGCGATGGAGGTGTTGCTGCTGGGTTCCTGGCGTTTGCACTGCATTGGGGCGCGCTGGGCAGACGTCCTCGCCCTGTTTGGTTTCCGCGGCGGCTGACTGACGCTTCGACGCGCCCAAAGAGGTGTGAGCCAAACAGAATTTCCGCCGATCGCACGAGGGTGCCACAAGTGACAGGCCATGTTGCGCCAATCTCCTGTTCAAACATGTGGGTCTGTCTTCTTGAGGGCCCCCCCAACAAAATGGTGGTTTTCCTCCCGGTTTCGCTCTTTGACCATCCAAAATTACAGCCCCATGTGTGGCCACCCATTTGGTATACAAAGCTGCTGTTCCCCCTTTCAAGGGGAAAGCGAGGGTTTTGGCATGGCACTGCTGCTAGGTGGCATGTCGCGATCGATGCGTGATGGCTCAATCTGGGCTCAATCTGGGCCAAGGATGCCAGAGTAAATGCAAACCGCAGCTCAGCCACTTCGAAGTCAGACATTCTTGGGCCTTAGCCTCACATCCCGGACATCTTGTTCAACTCCTCCCCGCTTGCAACAATTCCATGTGGCCTATACCCAACGCTACCCAGTTGAGATCCCGAGTTAAGCGCTTCCCGTCGTGCGCGTGTTTTTTGCGCGTGCGCGTGCATTTCTTGTTTGGGTGTCGAAGGCAGATCCAACGTTGCTTGCTTTGGCCCGCCCGAAAGCTGCCAGTTTGAAACGCGCCATGCCCATGAGCTTTTCTCGAATGGCCCGGCGGGGGGGCTCGGAGCTGTGGGCCGCAAGGTGGGAAGGTGACTGGGCCGGGTAGCGCTTTGCTCGGGCGGCGCGTAAATCGCGAATCCAGGGAAAGGGTTTGGGTTTCGGCCAGGGCCACATGGGGAACTTAAAGGGTGTCTTTTGGAGCATTTTAGAGGCTGGTTTAAAGTCGCATCGCTGTTTGCTATGGCCTGGCACTGGTTTTCAGGATTGCCAAATTTGCCGAGGGCTGGCTTTTGGGAATCCAATCTTCTGCGATACCCTCGGGGGGCTCCATGCCAAGACTCTGAGTCGCACTTAAGGCAAAACCTATGTGCCCAGAATAGGGAAGTGTGTTCGCCGTGGGGTTGTGGAGCGAACGTGATGTTCGCGAGCAGTTGCCCTGCCTTCATAGAAGCACTCGAGTGCACCCGCAGTCTAGTTTCCGACCTGGTTTGTTGTTAAAACTCGGCAGAAGGAGATGTAGGTGCATCTTCAAATATAAGGACCTCCTTTTTGTGGGTTCCCTTGACATAAACAACCACACAACATGATACCCTCAAGGAAATTGACGCGTCTGGTGGTTGGACTCCGCTATTCGCCCGCCCTTGAGAAGCTCGAGCTTCGTGGATCTGACTGAGGCTCACCTCCTGGCAGTCCGGCCTCAGGCGAACAAATCGGATGGCGTCTCCGGGTTTCATTTTGTCTCAAAATCCGTCAGGGGAACCTTCCATGTGCTAAAATGTTTGTTCCCCACATCTTTGTGTGGGGTTCTTACTTTTACCGCTCCGCGCCCGCCGCCCGCCGTCCGCCGTCCGGCCCCGCCGTCCGCCGCCCGCCCCGCCGCCCCCGCCGCCCGCTCACTCACACTCACTGTCTCACACTCACACACTCACTCACACACACTCACTCACTCACACACACTCACTCACTCACACTCACTCACACTCACTCACTCACTCACTCACTCACTCACTCACTCACACACACTCACTCACACTCACTGACTCACACACACTCAGTCACACACACTCACTCACTCACACACACTCACTCACACACACACTCACTCACACACACTCACTCACACACACTCACTCACACACACTCACTCACACACACTCACTCACTCACACTCACTCACAGCACACTCACTCACTCACTCACTCACAGGGGCAGCATATGGGAGCTGTTTAGAGGGCTGGGGTGTTGTCGCGCGCGCGGCTCGGGGCTCGCGAAATCGTGGCAGGCGCAGCACTTTGGAGATGCCGTTGCCGAAGTCGTGGCAGGCGCAGCATTCTGTGCATCTGAGCGTGTGTTTGCGTGGCAGGGGCAGCATTTGGCAGCTGTCTAAAGGGCTGGGATGTTGTCGCGCGCGCGGCTCGGGGCTCGCGAAATCGTGGCAGGCGCAGCACTTTGGAGATGCCATTGCCGAAGTCGTGGCAGGCGCAGCATTCTGTGCATCTGAGTGTGTGTTTGCGTGGCAGGGGCAGCATTTGGCAGCTGTCTAAAGGGCTGGGATGTTGTCGCGCGCGCGGCTCGGGGCTCGCGAAATCGTGGCAGCCGCAGCAGGCGCAGCATTCTGTGCATCTGAGTGTGTGTTTGCGTGGCAGGGGCAGCATTTGGCACTTTGGATGGATTTGCAGGCGCGGTTGAGCTCAGGAAGAGTGCAGCTGGTAGATCCAGCAGGGAAGTGGAAGGTTTCGGTTGATAAGCCCGAATTGGAGAAGCAGCTGCGGAAGTTTGTGGCAGAGGCAGCAGTGTTTGCTTCCTTTACCAACAGGTCAGATTCAGAAGCGCTTTCGTGACATTTTCAAAATGCAGCATTCTGTGCATCTGAGTGTGTGTTTGCGTGGCAGGGGCAGCATTTGGCAGCTGTCTAAAGGGCTGGGATGTTGTCGCGCGCGCGGCTCGGGGCTCGCGAAATCGTGGCAGGCGCAGCACTTTCGAGATGCCATTGCCCGTGGCAGGCGCAGCATTCTGTGCATTGAGTGTGTGTTTGGTGGCAGGGGCAGCATTTGGCATTGGAGAGCGCGGCTCGGGGCGCGCGAAATCGTGGCAGGCGCAGCACTTTGGAGATGCCATTGCCGAAGTCGTGGCAGGCGCAGCATTCTGTGCATCTGAGTGTGTGTTTGCAGGGGCAGGCATCTCAAAGGGCAGGGTGTTGTGCTAAAGCGAAATGGCAGGCGCAGCACTTTGCGCAGCACTTTGGAGATGCCATTGCCGAAGTCGTGGCAGGCGCAGCATTCTGTGCATCTGAGTGTGTGTTTGTGGCAGGGGCAGCATTTGGCAGCTGTCTAAAGGGCTGGGATGTTGTCGCGCGCGCGGCTCGGGGCTCGCGAAATCGTGGCACTTTGGAGATGCCATTGCCGAAGTCGTGGCAGGCGCAGCATTCTGTGCATCTGAGCGTGAGCAGCTTGGCAGCTGTCTAAAGGGCTGGGATGTTGTCGCGTGCGCGGCTCGGGGCTCGCGAAATCGTGGCAGGCGCAGCACTTTGGAGATGCCATTGCCGAAGTCGTGGCAGGCGCAGCATTCTGTGCATCTGAGCGTGTGTTTGCTTGGCAGGGGCAGCGTTTGGCAGCTGTCTAAATGGCAGCATTTGCAGCCGTGCCAGAACACATCATCGAGCCGCACTTCAGGACACCCCAATCGAAAGATTCGGACGCGTGGATGATTTGGAAGTTGCTTGCATCTGCGGTCGCGGGAGCGACCTATATACGCTTGTAGAGCCAGCTGCAATGCAAAGAAGCCCGCAGAAATGGGGTTCCGCTCTTGGAAGGCTTTCGTCTTGAAGTACTTAGCGCCTTACAGCGCAGGATGCATGGGGCCAGGCTGCCAGATACATGCTGCGCCTGACGCGTTGGCGCTTCAAGCCATATGTTAAACATATGCCGCTGACATATGCCATTGGCGATGCCAATGCGACCCCTCGATCTGCCAGAGCGAAAAACAAAGTGCTGAGAGTTTTCGACATAGCTGACTGCGTGAAGGTTTTGCATGTGAGGGTCTTTGCATGTCTCGGATTTGGGATTATTCGCTGCTCGGCAGATGCAAGTGTCGCATACTTCAATAAGCATAGACTTGTGGGGTTATCCGGCCCTTTAATTTTTGTTCCCCTGTTGGTTTTAGAGGGAATCTATCACTGCTGGAAGCATTTTCAGGTTCTAATGGACGGGTTCCAGCTTGCAAGGATGCGCGCAGCATCCCATAACCCACTTGTTAGCCCAGAAAAAGGAAAGCCTCAAGATTGTCGAGTCTGGTTAGCCAAAACAAAAGAAGCTTCTCCCCAAAAAGAGACACCCATATGGCTACTGGGTTCTCAGTCGCCCATATGAGCTTTGCTTATTTCCCCTGAAAGGAGACTGATGCAGGATGCGTGATAACCTCCTTACCTAATAGAAATGACACCCAGCTATCCAGCCAGCCCATTTTGATAAAAGGAGAGCTTTTGTTTGTCAAAGTCAGACCAATTCAAACACTCACCCTGGCCTGATAGCTCCCCCCAACCCGGCCCCCCCCACCCCCAAACAATAAGAACCTCAACTGCAAGTCGAGGTGGCCGCTTCAGCCAGACCTGGCGATAGACGGCTTCTTTTGCCGATAGGGGAACTGCATCCACCATCATGTTGACAGCGGATCAATCAGCCTTCCCAATGAAATCTGACAAGGGGACCAGGGCTTGCTCAATCCGAAATCCCCCCACCCCCCTCCCCCTCCCCCTCCCCCTCACCCTCACCCCTCCTCCCCTGTCCAGGCGGGTGCTGCCCTGTGCCAGCCGTGGCCGCCGGTCTGCGGCGCTAGGCGAGTGACGAGTGGCGAGTTGCGAGTCGCTGGGGCAGCGAGAAGCGAGAGACTCGACTAGGTCCCCCAGCTAGTGCCTTTTCACGAACTTTTTTGGTTGGCAGGGTTCTCACCTCTATACTGGAGGACCTAGTCGAGAAGATGCTTCCAGTGATGTGCATCTGCCGAAATGCACTTGAGACAACAAAACACCCATCCACCCATCCACCCATCCACCCATCCACCCATCCACCCATCCACCCATCCACCCATCCACCCATCCACCCATTCACCCATCCACCCATCCACTACCAGAGACGTTTTTGTGAAAGGACGCTGTCGCTCTGTTCCCTTCGGTCGGGTCGCTGCGCAGGTGCCGCCGGGCTCGCGACGGGCGCGCTGCTGGTCGCGGAGCCCACGAAATGCGACTCGAAGACTGGGCAGTGCGACACCCGCAGCCCGGCCAGGATTCAACAATCGAGCGCCGGGGTGCCCATAAAACCTGGGACCCTGGGAGCTCCTTTCAGAAAATGAAAGATCAAGGTTTGAAGATCCCTTCTTTTTTTCAAGGGGCAAAAGGCAACGTATCTTCAAAACATAAGGTTGGTCTCCTTTATCCTTTCTTTTTTTCTTGCATGGCGCGGCAAGACTGGCCAGCTCCTCCACTTCTGAAGGCCCAAGCCAATCAAGCCAGCTCGCAACCGCCGGCAATCCCACGCAATCACGGCCCCGTTTTTCCAAAACCTCAATTTTTTTTGGGGGACCCAGCAGCCAACAGGTTTCTCAACTGGAGGTCGAACACCGGCCGCGTGCGCTTGGGGAGAAAAACACGTCGAACCCTGGCAACCTGCCTGTGGGTCACCCTCCGTGGCTCACCAGATCCGGCACGGCAGCGCTCAGCGCTCCGCTCGGAGCGGCGAGCTGGCCCGAGGTTTGTACCCCAAGGACCTGGAGAAGTACCTGCAGCCCTCCGAGTCCAACCCCACCCCCGTGACGCTGCCGCCCCCCTTCCCGGGCCTGGCGAGGCGCCGTGTAGGGCGGAGGGCGTGGGAGGTGGAAGGGTTGGTGGTCCGAGACCCGAGTGGTGCCCAGTGGTGCCCAGTGGTTTGGGAGGTAACCAAGGAAACCATCCTTTGCCAAGAGGATGGAAGGGTAGACCACCCTGGCCCAGTGGATTCATTGTGTGGGAGGGAACCAAGGAAACCAATCCTTTATCAAGAGGCAACTGGCTGGTGGCCCACTCTAGTGGCAACTGGGATCCACTGGGTGTTGAAACAAAAAGCGAAAGAGCGGCAACCAAAAGTGCAGGATTTCTCTTGGAGGTATACCCAACTTGTCGCAGAAAGGTGACAAGACCCTGAGACAAGGGGTAAACTTTCGAGCGGCTGCAGTCCTGCCCCTTTGCATTTTGACGTGGCATCAAATACTAAATTTATAGTTGAAGAGGATTCAGGCTAAAAACAAGGTGATATAAGGTGTATAAGAAGGACAGACTTTTCTTTCTAAACTTTCCTTCAAAGACTTGCTGGTGCTCAGTAGGGAATGCGGGAATGAACCCAGGGGTCCCCTTGAAGGAAACCACAAGGGATGGTTGAAAAGGGGCATTCCCTCATTGCCTGCCTACCGCACCAGCAAGAAGAATCATGAACGGGGAAAAACATCAACGTTGCGAGGTGCCAGTCTAGGTGCCTATCTCAAATCAAGAGTTGGTTCAACCAACGTGCCGTGCCGTGAGGGAGAGATGCGTAGTCGGGGATGCTTGGAACCGCCTCTTTTCAGTGAGATCCCGCCATAATGGAGGGTCCAACTCCAACAGGGGGGGGCATGAGTTTGACTGTTTCCTGGAGCTTGCAGCCAAACCAGAACCAGTCCCGGCAACTGCTTGACGGGGGGATGCCACCCAGAAAAAGATTTCTCAAAAGAAGGTGTGTGAAGGATGCCGCGCGTGGCCGAAGAATTATGAACAGTGGGCCTGCCAACCATGGGTTATTCGGCCCGTGCCTTGTCATAAGGCTTGGTGCAGGTTAGGTGCAGTGGCGCCAGGAGACCTTTCAGGAATGAGAAACATCAAGAAAGGTCGTGCCAAAGGCCCCACCGGATCGCGTGTTTCCGGCATGTCATGCTCGCAGCCGTTCAGTGCAATCAGCGGGGTGTAGCCTCTCTCCTCCTGTCAGTTCCCAATCGCAGTTCAAGGCCCGGAGTTGTCGTGGGAAGCGGTTGGCAGGTTGTTCAAGGTTGGTGGAACGTGCGCGCTCACACGGAACAATGACATGCAATGGACCAGCAGTAGTTAGACAAAACATGCAAGGGAACGGATTTGTGACACGGCGACTACGTTGCTACTGAACAGAGCCGCTTGCTCATTGCATAGTGGTTAGAATTGCTAGCTTGCTTCGTGAAGGATGCGCATCGCGCTTCATGCTTGCCATTTGTTGTTTTGAAGGACCCCTTGTCCGTTTTTTGGATGCATCCATCAAGGATCTGTCGCCGTTGGTGGTTTGGATTGGTGGTTTGGGATTTGAACCAAACGTTTCCCGCAGGTTTTCCCGGGTGGGTGAATCATAACGACCTCACACGACCGAAACTCACCCCAAATGGATTAGGTGGGGAATAGCCCCCCAACCACCTTAGGTCAGGTTGGCGAAATATAAGAATTCACCCAGATCTATGAACGCCTCAGCACCTCTCATCTATGGCCGGCCGGAACTTCCTGGTGCCCCGGGTGGGCCACCCTTGCATCGCTTGTGCCCCTGGAAGAGATGTCCAGGTCATTTCAAGGGTCTGCGCCCCTTTCTTCTTGACTGTTATTGGGTTGGATATTTAGACTTTAGCTTTTTGGTTGAAATCAAGGTTGTTTCCACTAGACCCCCAGAAAGTCAAAGTGGTGCAGCCACCGGCCACGTAAACGGACCATCATCATGCGGGGCACAGAAAGTCAAACTTTTGGCGTCAACCAAGTCTTTTTCCCTTGGGAACAACGAAAGATTCGGAGCCGTAAACAGAATGAGCGATATTGGTTCAAATCGGTTTTCCTTTGTATTTCTCCCATGGATGTTTAAACATCGGCATTTTTGACATGGCCAGGGCAAACGGCATGCCCTCAAGAGAAACTTGCAGGAGCGTGTGAAGAGGTTATCTAGGCGGGAAAGCGAAGCGATTGAGGACAATGTTGACCCCAGATTCATCAACCCCTGTTTGCCAGTAGTAGGAATTTATCACTTTTGGAGGGGAACACTCCCATATCAATAAACAGGGGGTTATTAATCCGGGGTCAACATTGGCGCATGTTGCTTGGAAGTCAGGACTTTAGCGTTTTGCCAACCACCGGGTTTTTCGCAAAACCGGGGAGAGGGTCCTGGGATCCAGGGGGTTCTCCCCACTTCTGCGATACAAGTTGGAATCCCCCTTTATATGAAGAACATAGTCTTTGGGGTTAGCCCCTTTCTGTTGTATCACGGAAGTGGGTTCCATTCCCCACAGCCCTGTTCTAGTTTGTTCGGCAACTGCCGCAAGGAAATATGTACCGCTCGAGGCCATGCACACTCGATCCGGTCAAACCGGGATCCGCCAGGCACGCGCCAGTGCCAAACCCCAAAAAGAAACTCCGCCAGGCGGGGGGGGTTGGGGGGTTGGGGGGGTTGGGGGGCTGAGGTTTGGGGGGCTGAGGGGTTGGGGGGCTGGGGGTTGGGATTGGGGGGGGCTCATAAAAAGTCGGGAGCCCTTTTTATTTGGGGTCTATCATAAACGGGCTCAGGTCGCGCACCAAGGGACATTTACATGTAATTTGCAGGTGAGCATCCTAGAACTTGAAATAGAGAATAGCCGCATCTCTGTTTGGACCCCATGCCATTCAGATTCCGCTGTTGCTGGACAAGTTCCCTCCTAATGTCGGAGCGACCCCGCGGTTCTTTTTTTAAAGGGGCCCCTCCTTAAAATGGTGGTCTTCCTGAGTTCATGATCTTTAAACTTTTTGGGAAGACCATTTTGGTGGTAAATGTAAAGTTTAGGTTTTTTTTTGGCCATCCACTCAGGCAGTGAGTGGTGGTCTTCCTCTTGGTTTCCCTTGAAAGCCCACGAGAAATTGGGAAATGCCAGGGCCCAGCTTTCAAGTCCCAGAAGAAGCTTTTGGAGGCCCTCGCTTGAGGTCAACTCTTGTTTGTTCTTGGCACAAGTTTTGATTTCTATTGATCTCTAGTCAATTCACTTTGTTTCAGAAAGGGGATGGGGCAGGGAACCGGAGAGGGTGGTCAACAGCAACCAAGTTGATACCCTGTTTGGATTTTCTGCAGTCGAAGGTTGCCAGCAGAAGTTGAAGCAGCGAGAAGGGGATTGAGCATAAGCTTCAGAGAAGCTAGCATCTTGACATCCGACCTTCAGATTGAACCCCGATGGGGTAAGCTCGGGGTGCAGATGTTCTGAACGAATCCCCTTTGAGGCCAGTTTGTGCCAGCCACATTGGGAACTAGCAGCAGCAAAGTCATAGAGGCGAGCCGTTCAGAGAACGTATGGCCTTGCGAGTACGGGGGCCGAAAGGAAACACCACGGACAATTGAGAGGGCCTCCTGTTTCAGGAAGGGCCCAGACGGTTGCTTGCCCAGCCCTGAAAAGCTCAGAATTCGGGCTTGGCAATGGCTGGTAGGGGCACGCGGCAAGAACAAACATCGAGCCCCAAACGTAGCAATGTCTATGCAGGACCCCCCCCTTTGGGATTCTACGTGCGTCTTCGCCGGAGAGGAATATTCGCTCTTGTCGTGCCCCTCTTGTGTCAAGTCTTTGAGACACGCCTGCCTGCAGGTTCGCTTGGCAAATTCCATTCCATGAAGGTCACTGTGGACATCGAATTCGTGACCGGCAAGGCCCACATCGGCTCGCGGGATCTGAGGGGTCTGAGGGGAGGCGGTGGCAACGGCACCGCCCTGAAGTTCGAACCACCATGAACACGCTGGTCATATAAGCACCATGGTTTGTCATCATCCAAAGTTGTGTCCTTGCCATTCTTTTAACGGGGCTTGAACCCTAGACGCTTTGACCCCGAGAAAGCATCAGAGGTTTGGCCAGTGAACTCCACGAATGCATCGATGTTTGGAGCAGGGGTCGCTTCCGGTGACTTCCAGTGGGGCAAAGCTTCGGTGCAGGGCCTCGGGGGTCTTGGGTTTGGATCGTGCCAGGTCAAAACCGAAGCAGGTCACTCGGTTGCAGCCGCTTTGGCGGGGCTGGTGTCAAGTTTGGACGGTGGCACCTCAGCCCCTGGCGAAGGAAAGATCATTTTTTCCCCGTGGTTTGCCAGAACACCTGATTTGGTTATTCAGCGGAGCCGACGCCTTCTTGAAATTGACGCGTTGTGGCTGGCGAGGGAGCCCTAGAAACGCCCAGTTCGTACCCACTGCGGATGATTTGGTGCATTTTGAGCATGGCTGGATCCGTCATAGCAACCCAACCTGGCTCTTCCGCTGACGAGCTTGTGCCCCAACTGAAGATGCGCTCAGGGCCTTGTTTGGGGTGAGCGTTCCCTCTGATGCTCAAAGACGGAATGTATGGAACTCCCTGGCATAGTATGGATCCAAGCAAAGCCACACCAACGCCTCCTGGGACAATTTCGGCGCATTTGCGGTGGAGTTACCATGCAACTCAGAGCGCAACAAAAAGGCCAACCAACCAAAAAAGAGCTAAGCAAGCAGAAAAGAACAAAAGCTAACCAACCAAAAAAGAGCTAAGCAAGCAGACAAAAACCAACTAACCAACCAGAAAAGAGCGCCCCCACTAGAAAAGCAGGCAATTAAAACAGAGCTAACCAACCAGAAAAGAGCGCCCCAACCACAAAAGAACAAGCAACCCAAAACAAGCAACCAAAAAGAGAAAGAGCCAACCAACGAAGAAGTAAAGCAGAGCTATCGAACCAACAAAAGAGTTAGGCGGCCAAAAAAGAGCTAATCAATCAAAAAAGAGCCAAGATCAAGTAACCAGCAAAAGCCAACAAATGACTATGGCTCAAGCTTGGGCCCGAGTTAGTCAGTCTGTCATACATCCTTATTTTCCTTGCATGTTTATTCTCATAGCCGATTTTGTGGGCGCTATGGTGCCCGCAACTCTGGCAATTTCCGATGATGAATCTAGCCCTTCAAAAACGGCACGGCAGGATGTTGCCAGCAAGTTCCTCCAGCAAGCAGCGGGCAACGCAATCGAGACGCACATCGCTCCAACGCGCAGTTCTTAGATGCTTCAGATGACATCTTCTCAGATTTATCAGCATTTGCGCAAGGGTATGGGATTCTGGCGGGACAACTTCCGGGCTGTAACCGCAAACTTGCCTTTTTGCGTGAGCTTTAGGAGCCCAGATCGGTTATGCGCTTGATCCCACACGGCCGCTTCGAGATCTTGTGCGTCGTTTTGGCAGCTGCCAAGGCTTCTGAGAGAGCCCATGCTCAGGGGGCAAGTCATATGCAGCACCCTCCCAACTAAGTTTTCTTGCAAGGGTGCACAAATGTGCTTATGGCTGACGAACCATGGGGTGATTATGGCACCAAAGCCCCCCGCAGATGGATCGAAAATCAAGAAGACACAGTGCCTTGCTGCTGAACATGAGGCGAACTGGTGGCCAGCAGACGAAGCAGCAAGCGTGGCAGCAGCAGAACATATAGAGGATGATCCAGTGGAAGCAGGTCAGGGCGACCGTGGAAGCAGGTCAGGGCGACCGTGGAAGCCGTATGTTTTGCGAGAAGTGCAAGACCCACCGGAGAGGAGGAGGATGAGCAGTCAGGACCCAGGCTCTACTGGCTTTGCAAACGCCTCTGAGGCAGAGTGGCCAGACCGAACCTTGCAAGCTCGGCGCAAAGTCCTCCACAGCCCGCGCCTCCCCTGGCCCTGCCTCCCTGGCAGGTCCTGCCTCTGAAGTGGCCGAGTCTTGCTGCGCAATGATGGGCTCCAACCTGCGCGCGTGGCTGTGTTCGGTCCAAGGAAGTCTAGGAAGAAGGAAGGATGCAAGCGCATCCTCGCCGAGAACTTCCAGATACGCCACCCGCAGAACGCTTGTATTTCCTCGCGTTCTATGAGTTTGCCATGAGGCACTTGTGTCCGAAGTGCAGAAGAGTGATTGTGTAGTTGAGTGTGAGGCTATTTGGCGTGGCCGCGTACTGGTAGCCTTACGGGTTGATACCTGGTGAAGGTTGTGTCTTTGGTTCTGCTGGCCTGCTCTTTCTTGATTGCCTACCTCTTCGGTGCAGTGCTATCCCGAAGGTCCAGCGAACTGGGCGTACGCCAGTAGCTCGAAAAAAGACGAAGCCGACCCAAGAAGAGCCAACCGCCAAAAATAGAGCTGCCCAAGCAAGACAAAACAAGATGCTAACCAACAAAAGCGAGCTAACCAAAGAAAAAGCGTAAACCAGCCAGAAAAAAAGCCCAACTAAAAAAAGACCAAAACAACCAAAAAGACTAACCGACAAAGAGCCAACCAAAACAAAGCTAACCAACGAGAAAGGAGCTAGCGTGTCTAAGCAAGCTCTCTGCGCAGCATGCAGCGCTGCCCCCAATACTGTGCGATTTTCCTTTCACTCCATTCTTCTTTTGTACTTTTAGTTGCGAATTTCTAGCCGGACTTCGCGTGTTGCATTCACACTTACAAGTTGCAATTTCTAGCCTTTGTACTTTTTGTTGCGAATTTCTAGCCGGACTTCGTGTGTTGCATTCACACTTACAAGTTACAATTTCTAGCCAGTGCTAAATGTGCAGTCCGAACACCCACAAGGGATGTTTGAGGGGGGGCTGTGTCCTTTCTATTTTTTCTTTGGCCTCAGAGTCCATGTGGCAGCCGAGAACACGATTTTTGGCCTCATGGGCTTGCTCATGAGCTTGCTATTTTGGGTGTGTCGCGCTGTGGGATGTGGAATAAAAAAAAGGCGTTCACTGAGATGGTGGCACCCCCCCAAAAATGATCAAAATCAGCTTCCAGATTCCAGATTGGTTCATCAACTTTTGGATCGCTTTCTAACTTGCAAGAGCAGCGCGCGCAAACCACGACACAAACTTTTGGCCTGCTTCCGGCCTTCAGCCCCCAGGGTTGCGCGACGAGCAGAACAAGTAGCAACACCTCCAGTTCTTGAGTCCGACCACATCAACAAACGCTCGGATCTTTGACGCTCCCGCAAAGCCAGGGGCAGCGCGCAAAACGCACAAGTCCTCAGTTTTGGCACATCGACCACTCCGATCCCCTTTGAGCGTTGCGCGGGGGCATGTTAAGAGGTCGACAAAAGTAGTTCATGCAATCCGTAGCAGTGCCGACGGTCCCACCCTGGAAGAACCCTTCGCAATGCGTTCGGTCAAAAATTCTAATCGGCCAAAAGAGCAACCCAGCCAAAAAAGACCAAACCAGCGGAATACTCGGCCAAGAATGGGTGCTTGTTTTTTTTTCTCCTGACCACAGAAACGTGGTGACCCCCGCAGGCAGTCGCCTGACTTTGGTGGTCAAGCCCAGCGACACGGTGAAGCGCCTGAAGCAGCGCGTGGCGCTCGTGGAGCCCCTGCCCTTCCCGGACCAGGAAGCGTGTTCATGCTTGGTTCCTTGGTTGAAAGGAACCTCTCTTTTTTAGAGGGGTTCTTCCCATTTTAGACAGGTCTTTGGTTCGGATCATGCGTAGTGCGGCGCGTAGTCACTGTTGGGAAGGCTTTCCCACGCCCGCCGGACGGTCGTCATATGCTTTGCTTATTTGTTGTCAGAATCGGACGGCCAACAACATGGCGGCCTTCCTGTTTGGTTTCCCTTGGAAAAAGCACCCAGAAGGTTCCCTCCAAAGACGCAACGCTGAGGGTGGTGGGCAGCGCAGGTCTTTTCCACCCTGAAACAACACCTCAACACTTCTCTGGCCAGTCAACTTTGCAACCAGCACCTGTTCCCGCGTACTTCCGTTGTTCTATGTGTTTTCTTCAGACATCCTGCTTGGAAAGAACACCAAAGAACCTCAGGAGTTTCTTAGAAGGGTGCATCGGGTCATTTGGGCTGTTCAATCCTCAATCCTTGCCTTCGGTTACGCAAGGGATCCCTTTTTGCAGTGTTTTCCATACAGGAAATTATAGATTGGGATTCGCCAACCCTCCATTTTGAACAGCCCAGGTTATGTGTTTTTTTGTGCCCGGTGATCTTTGCACGAAGCTTCGGCACCCAGGTTTAGAACAAGGCTGTGCTTGATCGCCCGTGCAGCTTCGGCATGCGCGCGAGGCAGAAGTTGCCACACGCCATGTTGATGCCCGAGCGATGTTCAACCCCTTTGCTTTTGCTTAGAATAATACGTTGCATTTTCCCCCAGTTTTCCCCTGTTGGTTTTAAAGGGAACCTGTCACACTGGCAAAGTTTGTTCATTGATTTTGCCGCGTGGGAGGAGCTGCAGCTCGATGGAAAGACTCTGGAAGACGAGCAGAGGCGACCAGAGGATTTGTTCCTTGCAGCTTCCATATCTCCATGGTTGTTGCTGGGACACTCTTTACATTTTTGCTTATTGTGGTTTCGTGCTTGAAATCTCCACTTACCTGCTAAAAAATAATGACTTTTTGCTCCCCTTCCAACGTCGACCAAGGTTGAAGGATATACCAACCACCTGGTACATGCAGAAACCCAAATGTTCGAACCTACTTTAGTGGTTGGGTTGAATCGGATGTTCACTGGAACCTAAGCGATTTGGATTCAAAAGCCCATGGAGCCAGGTCCAGGGTGTCGACTAAGAACTCAGCGGCCCCGAAGCCTCCCCAAAGCCTCGGGGGAAAAACGGGAAACCTGTCCGGTTGATACATCCCCCCCGCCACATTTCCAAGAGAGTGTTTTTTCGTCCCCCTGTGTTTTTTTGTTGGATGGGATTGGGACCCCCTTGTTTTTCTCCGTTTCGGGGCTTCAGTCTTTATTCGCTTCATGTTTGCCCCTCCCGCTCTCAACAAAACAGAGACTGAGAGCTCTTTCGCGTTCTTTAGGGTTCCATTGGCTTAGTCTTAGGGAACTCCCCCCCCCTTGGACCATTTTTCTTCAACAGTTTGGCTCCAACAAATTATGGAGGCACCCTTGTTGCGAAGATACGGTCAAGTATCCCCCAGTTGGTGCTTTGGATTGGTGGGAACTGGGGATTTGAACCCCTGAAGCTTGTAATTAAACGGCCAAGGAAGCCAAAATCAACCCCTATGAATAGGGGGCTGTCTGCCCAACATTCGGGGAGTTGAAGGTTACCAGTCCCTCCGATCGCGCCAGGCTGGAGATGTTGGGGGATGTAAGCCTGCGCCTCATCGTGCGTGCCACGAGCCGCGCCTTTTGCATCCAACTGGCGGAGTTGCTTAAGGCGCGAGCGAGCGAGGGGTGGTCTTTTTGGTTTCTTCTGCATTTTTTTTTTTAAATGCAAATAACATTTTTTCAATTCAAATAAACATAAAAAAAAAAAAAATCAAATAAACATATTTTGTTTCCGCCCCGGGGGTTTCTGCTTCAAGAAGGACGTCGAATTCGAGTTTCATTGGGTGTTATTGAGTCTCAGTGCTTTTTGTGGAATCCATTTTCTGAGTGAAAGAAGCTAGAAAAGCTGGGGCCACGCCACGGAAAGCATGGTTTTGGGCTGGGACATGCACGAGTAGCGGGCATTTCCCCGAATCGTGGTGATTCAACCTTACCTTTCTGGGTGCCATTTTTGACATGCGTTTCCCAGCCACCCGGCATTTGCCAGAGCGATGGCATGGCATTCGACATCTGCGCCTGGGGAAACAAATAAGGCGGTTCCAAAAAGTTTGGGGGGACACTGAAACAACCCAACAGAACGGGGTCTCCAAAATCGCTGCATGCGACTTTTCTGGGGGAGCTCGTCGTTTTCTGAGTGTCACAGGTCACACTCTCCAGCAGAGAGATGGGGAATTGTTCTTTCCGGAAACCAAGAGCTCTTCAGAAGGAACCCGACATGTCGCATGTTCCTTGCATCTCCTTTGGATCACCCCCGGTTAAAAGGGTCTCCGTGCAAAAGCCCTGCACAGGCTTTGGGTTTTGCAGGGGGGCCTTCCAGCGGTGACGCTCACGTTGCGGTTGCGGCTTGGCTTCGAACAGGCTCGTGCCGTGCCGGTGGTGGAGCTGGCCCTGCTCTACAGCCACAAGCACGGCGCGCGCCTCGCCGAAAGCGTCGCAGGTGTGCTTTTGGGTGGGTTTGGATAGAGATGCAGGGGGTTCCACGGGGTTTTTGGCGAGGTTGTATGCCGCATGTACCAGAAAGAATCCAGCGATTTTTCCAGAAGGTCACCTATGGCGTGAGTGGGCCACAAGTTGATTTCTACGGAGAGGCGCTTCACAGGGACCCGGAGGTTTATGAAGGTCTCGCCGTCTTTGTCCCTGGGCCCGCTCGCCCGTTTTCTGGGATGGACTCGCCATGGCGCATCCAAACGCCAGGTTCATTCTTTTGTCTTTTCAAGGGCAGGACCTCGCCCTTGGGACGTTCCTGTTCGGTCGTCCTTTCCCTGTTTCAAAAGAGGGCGCCAAGAGGAAACCAAGCGACAACTTTCAGTGCGAGCTCTGTCTTCGGCACCCGGGTTTTCCAGTAGTGAGCTGAGGGAGGGCAGGCTGATGAGCCGTGGCTGGGAATCCGGCATCCGGCATCACAAGAAACGGCGTCCAAACGGAGGCGGGCGCCAAACGGCTTCTTGCGGGTTTTTGTTTCCCTTGTGGTGGTCAATAGATTTCCCCAACAGCTGAAAGCTAAGGGGTCTCAGCCTCGGGGGAGCTCTGGAGGGTTCAAACAGTGGGTTCCGGAGGTTCCGGGTTCAAGCAGCGGGGTGGTCTGCAATTTTCCCAGAAAGCCTCTGGGTTCCATCGCTGAAATTGCAACCGGCCTTGGCCGGGACTGAACCTGGAACCGCAAAGGACGTCGTGGCCGGAAAAGAACTCAGCTCCACGGCAAGCGGCGCTCCTTGTCGACCCGGGACCTCACACCTGGAACCTTAGCCCTTTTTGGAACCTCCAAAAGTGGCAGCGAAAAGTGGCAGTTTCAATAGACACCAGCACATGGCAGCTTCTGAAGGGGAAATCCAGCGACTCCTGTCCTCATGGATTCCAGGTCTTTCTCCGACGGTACCCCATTTTTGGTGGTCAAAAAACAGAGACCAAAAAAGAAGCCGCAGCCACTTGTGGGGTCCCGGAACCCGAAAGAAAGAAAAGAAAAGGACGAAACAAACGCCGAGCCGCCCATCTGGTGACGCAGCGATGCGGAAATCCCCGAGGACGGTGAAGCACGCCTTGTCCATCCTGGGCTTCCAGGGCAGTCTCTCGGAGTTCCTGGGCGAGCAGAAGCAGTTCTCCGTGGCGGAGTCCGGCGGCGCGGCCAACTTTTTTTTTGTAAAATCTCAGCTGGACGAGTCAAACCATCGAAAAAACATGGACAGGTTTTAGCCCTTGTTTCACCAGGAGAAACCAACAAAAACCTGTTGGGTACCTTTTTTTTGGACCCACGGCCACACTCAGAGAACCTGCCAGGTCGGTTCGGAGCCCGGGGGTTTGGCTTCGGAGCTCTGGAGCTCTGGTTCTGGTGGGTGAATGGGGGCTTTTCCCACCCCGGAGCACCACCAAACCGTTAAACCACCCGTCTCCAAACCGCCTGGCTCCGGACCATTGCGGGATCAAGGGGTTTGTCCAACCACTTCCGTGATACAAGTTGGAATCTCCCCTTAAGGGGGGATTCGTCTTTGGGAAGCCCTTTCTCCACAGCCCTGGTCCAAACCTTTGACCAGAAAGAAGCTGAACATCAGTTCCATCAAACTTCGGGGCACGGCGTCCTTCTAAAAGGGTGGCTTCCTTCTCCTCAAAAAAGGGAAGCCACAGCCATTTGGACGACCCATCCCTGAGGTGTTGTTTTTGCCATGGTGTCTTTCGGAAGCCTTTCCGAGTAGCCGTCGAATGGCTTCGGGAGGCTTTAGAAATTCGAAGGCTCTATGCAGCATGTCAAACACGTGGAACCAATTTTTGGAGGACCACGCTTTTGGGTTTCTCTTTAGGCTTGCAGAAAGTGGAGTTCTTTTATGTGTGTCAGGCATCTTGAGCTGCAGAATGTTGTCAAATGACAAGAAGGTCGGTTCTTGCAGGAAGCTGGAGGCACTGTGTCTTGCTTATTGGCTTGCTGGTTCTTAGTCAGGGGCATGGCTTTGACACGGACTGACCCTTCATAGGCACTTGACCTCAGTCGCCGGAGCAGCAGAAAGCATCTCGCTAAGGTCTGGTCTCCTGCACTGCAGCTGGGCTTGTCAAGAGGGGGCGGGGGAGGGGGGAGAGCATGTTCTGGATTCCCTAAGCAGTGCAGGCGTTGCACATTGAAACCAGAACATCACCTGTTCATATGGGCGTATTTTTGTGGCCTTAAAACAACACTTATCTTCCATTTGCTTAAGAATACTTGCTATTTTCCCTTGTTGGTTTTAAAGGGAATGTATCACTACTGGACAGATTTTGTTTTTCTTTCGGGCTTAAGCAAATGGAAGTTATATGTGGGGGGTGTGTTCCCCTCCAATAGTGATGATTCCCCACTAAACGCAGGCATAAACTGGGATTGATTCATATGGGGTCAACATTGGGGGGCCGGTTGAGACAACGCAGCACAATGCCTGACGTGCCCCCATGGCCCCCAGGAAAAAGAAGAAGAAGAAGAAGAAGAAGAAGAAGAAGAAAAACAACATGTTTCGGGCTTGTGACTTCAGGCAACGTCCTGGACTGAAAAGGTGTGGAAATCTTCGATGGTCCTCAACAAAAGTTCACCCCCAGAGGTTATATGGGATATACAACCCCTTCATAGCTTGAAAACGGATATCCGACCTGCTTTCCCCTGAAGGAAGTGGACACCATCTTCGAGGAAAGCAACAAACATGTCGGGCGGCAAGCTTTGAGAAGCTTTTGGCACGCTCTCACGTTCGAAGCACTGACACCGTGCCAGAAGTGTTAATAGACTGGGGTTGATAAACCCTGGGTGCATTTTGCTTGCATGTTAGGACTTTAACTTATTTGCCAACTAATGGGTTTTCCCATTAACCCACTAAAGGAACTTTAGCAGGGGAGCAAAAAACAATCGAGTAATATGGGGTCACCGCTCTTGTTTTGTCTCAGTGCGCGATGCGAAGCAACCTTCTCACCAAGAACCTGCGCTGCCTTTTGGCACCTCATCTGCTTGGATGCGGTGTTGTATCAGCATGGTTACAGGGTTTCCGAGCCGTTTCCCTAAGGGAACCTCCAAAAGTGGGCAAGGGAAACCACCGGCAAATTGCAACCTGTTCCGGCGGGTTTTCTGGTGACCCCTGGGGTTAGGCAAGGTTTTTTGGCGGCCGCTTTTGGCCAAGACTCCCAACCAAAGTGCAACAGTCACATGGGACGCCACCACTGATTTCGCTTTCTGTTGCCAGACCCGTGAAAAGGCACAAGCTTGGTTTTGTAATGGAGCCACTGCTACCGATTTCGCTTTGCTTTGCCAGACCCATGAAGAACAACTGTTCTCCAGGTTTGTAATGGAGCCTTTTCGCAAGCCCAGGGCTTTGAGGAGGAGAAGCTAGAGAAGGAGAAGGAGAAGGAGAAGCCTTTCAGCATCAACGCCTGCCTTCGGGTGAAGAGTACGCTGGGCAACGCCCCTTGGAGACAAGATCCGTTTTTGTTGTTGTTGTTTTTTGCATGTAGGCATCATGTAGGCCGTGCAATCAGATGGGCGTCACGCCTTTTTTGAGCTGGTATTAACCGTTTTTGGGCGGTTTTTACAGGAGAACTTAAAGAAAACCACCGATTCAATCTTGGGGATAGAGCTTTCGAGCATTGTGTGTTTCCTGGCGCCCCTTCAAAGACCAATTCAACAGGAAGTCACCTTATGTGACAGCCCATCCTGATAGGACTGGTCTGCTTTTTGTTTCCCTTTTCGTGTGTCGCAGGTACAGGTAGCAGTGACCCAAGCCTGGGGCCTGATGTAGCGGACTCCCCAAGAGGATTCCCTCCCAAAACATGCCGAGCTCTGGGTAATCACGCTCACTCCTTCAGGATTCCTCATTTTCCAGCTAGACCAGGCCCCCCAGTAGTGCCTGTTCTCACCCCTGTTTTTGGTTGGAAGATTCGGTTCCCCTACTAAAATAGACTAGGGAAAAAAGAAACGGTACCCTATTCTAACCTCTCAAACTACGGGAGGACCTAGAACTTGTCTTTGGGCGAAATAGGAAGCGGGAGTGATTTTTTTTTTTTCCGGGGGTGTACCCGGGCTGACGCCAAACACGCGCCGCCTTTGTGGGAGTGGGAGGTTCTCCCACTTCTTTTCGGGGCTTACTCCAAACACTGGTCCTGGCACATCAAAGTCGGCCCAAACTGGGGAGCACCTGTCGCGCTCGCCCTGTTCCCCAGACGTAGCGAGCGAGCTCCGGGGTCCCTCCAATCTATCCAGGCAAAATTCGTGCACAGGAGCACTTAAAGTGGGTTTGCGTTTGGCAAGCTTCTGTTTTGCCGGGCATTTGCAGGTATGGGTTTGCTTGTGCCGAAGCAACAGCCACTTATACAAGTTCTCTGTCGATTTCTCTTTCTTTTCTTCCTCTCTCGCTCTCTCTTTCTCTCTTTCTCTAGTTGTTTCTTTCTCTTATTCTTTTGACATTCTCTTGTTTGTCATTGTCTTTATCTTCGTTCGATCTTTCCCTCTATCCATCTATCGATCTATGTGTCTACCTATCCACCTATCCTATCCCATCCTACCCTAGCCTATCTTCCTATCCCATCTATCTATCATATTATCTAATCTATCTCATATATCTCTCCGTCTATTGTTCCTATTTATCTACTCATCTATTTCTCCCCGGCAATCTCTCAATCTCTCTACGCCTGCCGAGAAATCTGCCTTGAGCGATCGCTCTGAGCGATCGCTCCGACCACGCTCTGACCCGCCGCGATCCGGCTATCTTTCGAGCAGCTTAACTTCACCGTTCTTTGCATGATTTTTAGTTTTTTGGTTCTGTTCATTTTTACTGGGGTTTGCAACAAAAAAAAACGCAGCTTTTTTGCTACCATACCAAGAGTAGAGATGTTAAGGAACCGACACTCGCAGAGGGCCGCAGTGTTTAAGCATTTCGATTCCCCCGCCGCATGCATCATGCGCGCCGCGTGCTTATTCTCTCTTTTTGTTTGCCGTTTGTCTCAGAGAGTTAGCTTTCAGCTAGTTGCCGTACCACGGAAGATTCCTTCTAAACTTCCGTTGTGAATTGAGCAGCGCCATAAACCCTGACAATACAAAGTACTAAAGGGGGGGTGTCCTATAGAATCCCTGCGAAAGCCAAAACGCAGGCCGCGAAAGCTTGCGAAAGCTTATCGCGACAGGAACCAAGAAGGTCCCGCCGCGAAAGACCCGCGAAAGCCTGCATGCTGTGTGACGGTCCGCCGCGTAAGCGTCGCGAAAGGAATTCTAAAGAATCCAAAACCCGCGAAAGCAAAACATGGGGGCGCGAAAGCATCGCGAAAGGGTCCGCGAAAGCAAGTTTATAGGACCGAGTGGCCCTTTTTTTTAAATATCTTCATACCTCACGGCTCCATGGCTCCTCCCCGTGTGGGGAGGCAGAACCAGCTCTTCCTCCGCCCGAAACGAAGCCGCAGCCGAAGCCCGAGGCGGTGGAGGTCAGCAAGGCGCTGCTGGTGCAGAGCGGCTCCACGGTGCAGCAGCTGCAGCGCCGGCTGCTGGAGGCGGAGCTGATCCCCTTCGAGGCGCCGAGAGTCGACGGCGCGGTTCGGGGTTCGGGGGCGGGGGCGAAGGCGGATCAGGGGCTCGGTTTGCCACCTTTTGGCTTTGAAGATTGGGGGAAGGAAGGAGGGAGGGAAAGGAAGGAAAGAAGGAAGAGATGAAGGAAGGAAGGAAGCGACCATTTCCCTCAACAATGAATCCTTCACTACGAGGGGGTCGATCAATTTCCACGAAAGGTGGCAAAAAGACCCCGCTGCGTCGGATGGGAGGGCCGGGTGTGTGGTTTTGCCATGCAACCCTGGTAAATGGAACCAAGGACGATTTAACCTGCGGTCCATTCCCCCCTGCAAAACAGCAATCAACCCGCATGGCCTCCAAAAACCAAACCCCCAGCCACCCAAAAGCACCATGCCACACGGTTGGGTACCTATTTTTGACCCACAGCCACATGCGGGTTGATTGCTGTTTTTGCAGGGGGGAAAGGGGCTCGGGATTTTTTCTTGGTCCCTGGGGGTGGGTTGGGGGCCAACTCGACCGGATCGATGCCAATGCTGGGAAGGTTCCGGGGATGTTGGCAGACTCCGGTGAAGGGCTTCGGATGTGCTTAGGATGAGAACGAAGCACACAAGAGACAGGCGCAGTTGTCCAATCTTACCATAGCCACTAGGCAAGTCACACCTAAATTTCTGACAAGTACTCCATCTAGTCCCAAAGATCTTTGCTTTGAGTACAAGGATGATGGCTTTGGTTTGGCCAGCTCGCCATTTTGAGAGGTGCCATGGAACCAAAAGCAGGCCCGCCAAAAAGCATTCTCTACAGACGGTTGCTGTTCAGGCTTGTGCGAGTCTTTAAATGAAGACAAGTGTCAGACACTTCATCATTTTTTGGAGCCTGTCTCCGACTCGTCCTCCCAGGCAGCGCAAGTGACTCTCGCGGACCAAGTGCTAGCAGGCCAGAGCATGCAAAAAAACAAAGGACGCCGTCCGTGAGGCAGGTCCTGCCCCGTGTTTCATCTTCAACTTGGATGAGTCACATACGGTCAGTCCAGTCACCCGATATCGCCCGAAACTGAGAAGTATCCGCGTGACGAGTCGACGAGCGTCAACCAAGCCAAGGGCACCCCCCGAAACTGATGACATCTGTTTGCTTCCCCAGAATTAGCTCCCGTTTTTTTGGGGGGGCGGGGTTCCCTTTGTTTTCCACTCACCAGGCAAAAAAAGATATTTTTTTGCTGGGGTCCTAATTCCAGCCAAGTTTGTTCAAGTGGCAACTGCCCAGGGAGGCTGTGCATGAACGGGCGCTTGCCTTTGAATCGTGGGAGTCAAGCTCAGCTTGAGAAGCATGGCCCCAAAAGAACGCCTGTGGCACGCGCCAGGGCGGGCCTTGAGAGGGCACCGGGTTTCCGTATTGCGAGAATCGTTGACTTTTACGAGGCCACGGCCTTTCCAATGAAGTGTTCCTAACGTAAAGGGGAGGTTCCATGGGAACCAAGCCCCAATTCCCACAATACTGCTCCTTGGCATAGGTGTCCTTTCTGGGTTGGTTTTGTTCAAAATCGATGGCACTGGTTTAGATATGGTTCCTTCCATTTACCAGGGCCATCTATTTTGCCAAAAGGCCACCTGTGCTCCTTGGTTGCTTGTGGCGTCGGAGCGTGGTCAGCCCCGGCCAGGCCAGTGCCAACTGGGATCTTATGGCGTCAAGGCGGGCGATGCGTTGACGATGACCCTGGAGATCTCTAAGGACGGCTTCGGGGCCGGCGAGCGGGACTTGGCGGTTTTCGGACGCCTTGCGGGAGATTTGGGCAGTATGGAATTCCGCCTTTTTTCTGTTTTTTTGGGTGAGCTCACGGGTAGAACGAGCTCACCATGATGTAGACCCTTCACCCGGGGATGTCTTATTTCAGTAGTTCAGGGTTTGGAAGTTATTGTAAATGCTTTCTGCTTTCAAGTTGACTTGAATTCAATCGAGGGCAGGAATGAAGCAGGAAACAGGCGGGTGCGATCGGTAGATAGGCGGCACTGGTTTCCATATGTTTCAATCTGAGGTCCCCGATTGTTTCCTTGAAACTAAACAAGGGGTCCACCATACGGCCGTGTCTTGTTTTCGGGGTGCCCTCCCACCAATCAACATGGAACCTGACAGAGGAGTTCTGGTTTGGACCATTTTCTTTTTAAAGGGACCGGGCCCCGCAAACGTCAGGTTCCATGTTCATTGGTCGGTACCATGGCTTTCCCAGCATGTTTTTCCCCAACAGCTGCTTCAGCTTCGGGGTCGACTTTGCCCAGAAATCGGCTCCTCCGGGGTGGGGTAGGTTTTGTGGAGGTTCCGGCTGACAGAACACGGCAATGGAGGTTCCAGAGGTTACGGGTTCGGAGGGCTGTTCTGTTGAGCTGTTCCAGCTGTTGCGTAGTTTTCATAAGGGAACGTGACTCATTCTTCCTGGCGCAGCCTTTCACGATTGATCACCCGTCTTTGGCGGTGCGGTTTTATCCACAGCCCATGAAGGTTCACACGTCGCGTTTCGGAAACATGGTGCTTGGTTTTGTTTGGCTCTTAGAATCATTGTCTGACTGCTTGGAGTGACTCCCGATGCAAAAAAAAAAAAACGCCTTACCTGTTGGCCGCTGTTTCCGTGGACCATTTTTCCGCAGTTCTGAGAGGTGAATCGCGGCGTTCCCTCCTTCCGATCCCCTGGCAAAACGAAGACGAGCCGGGCTCCGGAGCTTTTGATTCGAAGACTTTTGGTTCAGGACATGCTGCTTCATCAGCTTGCAGGCCCGGGAACGGCGGTTTGTTGGCGCGGTTGAAGCAGGTTTGAACGGGGTTTTGATGGCCAAGATTGCTCCACTTTCCAGCTTTAGACCTAAAAGATGAACGATTTGCAAGACCCATTTGTTCTCAATCCCCCGAGTTCAGCGCTTTTGTGCTCGGCAGAATGTAAGAGACCTGCGACTCTGGTTGAGCCTTGCCTGTTTTTTTTTGAGCCGCTGACTTAACTTTACCATAAATTTGGGAAGCAAGGACGCATACTCAATGGGACTACCCTTTATGCAGGGCGACGCGTTTACATGCTTGTTGTCGCATTTGCTGGCATCTCGCCCCACGTCCTCGCCACGCGGTTCGCGGTTGTTTCCCTCTTCTTGGTCGCCGGAGGGTTATTCTGATCTAGGCAGGACCTAAAGCCATGCTGGCAGGTACCTTAGTTGGCTCCCGTCCTTGGGGTTGGCACGGTGGAACGTTCCGCACACAGCGACGTGCCATGGAATGCAACGTAGCGTAATGTGAACAAAAGTGATTTTTTAGCATGCGCTGAAGAACAAAACATGTCTGGAGTTGTTTTTTGTCTTAAAAAAGAAAAGAACAAAACACTTTACCGCACGGATCATCTGCACTTTGGAGGGAACACAAAGTTGCCGCCGCGGCCGCGGCGGGGTTTCCCTACTCTCGAAGTCTCAGCCGGCCAGGGCTCTTTGAAGGTCGCGGCCTCTCGGTCACGGAGCTGGGCAACCTCTACTGCTACAGGCGTGGTGGGGACCGCTGGGTTTTGCACCTTTCGTCGGAGTGAGCTTGTTAGGCTGTGAAGGCCGCCTTGAACGGCTGCTGGTTTTACTCCTGGTTTTGTCAGAGTTAGATGTTTAGGGGACCGCTCGGTTTACTCCTGGTTTCGTCAGAGTTAGCTTTGTCGGCTCTGAAGGCCGCCTTTCAGATGGCACGGCTGCCAGTTGAAAAGCCTGAGTGGCAGTGCTTGGGGGTAATGAAGCACTTGGATCGACATTGGGATGGAGACCCAAAGGCGATGCACCAAACACTGAAACACCAACTTGGCGATGCCCAGTTTTAGGCATTTAGCTGGTTTAGTGGGGGTTTCCGAATTTAGCCCACAAGTCATTCACTTTTTAGCAGGGGACAGCCCGGCCAAGAGGTTGCAAAGGGGTCGACCCAGATACGGCCGCCGAAGGCAACTCGGGCCCCAAGCCCTGCGGATTTCGGCCAGGTCGGGCCTTTCAATCCCTTTGTGGGACCCGGAGTTACTGCCCAAACATGGGTTGCTCGCTTTACCCTTCAGTTTCCTTAGCCCTTTTGAGCTGAATGTTTGGGACCCTACGGTTTCTCTGCCCAATTTTTTTCGAACACCGAGGGCTCTCTCCCCCGCCGGGGCCACTCCCCCCTAACCCGACGCCGGGGCGAGGCACGGGGCGCCGGTGACGCGGGCCCTGGAGTTGCTGGGCCTCAGGGGCACCACGAAGGAGCGGCTGAAGCGAAGAAAGCCACGGGGGACAGCCTCGGCTTTTGGGGCCAAACCTGCGAGCGAGGCCACCCCACCCCCCACCCCTCCACCCCCCACCCCTCCACCCCCCACCCCCCCCAAAAAAATAGAAGAAGCAAAAGCGACGGCAGAAAGGGCCTAAAACTGCGAAACACAACTTTGGACTTTTGGACATGGGAGACTTTGGCCTTGGTGAGAAATCTGGAGCAACGGGCTTGCATGCCGCCACTAGCGCTTTTTCTCTTAGCGAGGCCTTCCAAAGTTTTGCTTGTTGCGGGATCCGTTGATCCATCGGGGAAGCGAGTCTGAAAACGGCCCTTGCTACATCCAGTAGATTATGTGGGGGTTGATCAAAAGGTCCTTGCAAGGAGTTATGTATTCGGTGACCATTCGTCTTGGCTTAAATTCCTCCGCGAAAGATCGGCGATGGAGTTCGCGAAAGAAACTTATTTTTTCGCGAAACATTCCGCGTTGGATTCTTGGAGGCATGCCTGTGCACTTACATATTTGCAGACCCCGCTCCCGTGTAGATAGGGAGATATGCAGCACCTACACTTGCATTATTGATTCCTTGCCTGTGTTGGGAATGGTGCAAATCAATAACGTTGGCTGGGCTATTTTGGAGCAAGTTTCGCGAAAGACCGGCGAAAGGCCAGGGAGCTTGTTGCAAGGTTCCGCACATCGCAGGCAAGCGCAAGTGGCAAGGGCGAATGAAGGTGACTGCCTGCACTTGACACTACGTACTGCACACAAGAGAACTGCGGCTACCGTGTTTGCCAGCATAACTGCGGCGGCCACAATGGCTCCAGAGCGCACGCTGCAAACAAAAGGGCATGGCGATGGAGTCGCGAAAGATTCGCGAAAGAAACTTTTTTTCTCGCGAAGATGGCGTTTTCCGGAAACAGGAATATTGATCAACTGCCATGTGCATTCATTTGGGCCTTGGTTCTAGATAACGGTTTGGATGTAGCTTTCGTGGATTACACACCTGTAGAATAGTAGAGGACTAAACGGACCAACAGGGGGAAGCCTGTTGAATTGCACAAAAAGCGCATCCAAACTGTTTTCTAGATTGGTATGTTGCAGGGGCACCCACCT
>CAUJNA010000913.1:861356-1081356 GCA_963377175.1 Effrenium voratum | reverse complement strand
CTGGCAAGTTGTTACAGACCCCCCCAAAAATTGAAAATTCCCCCCAAAATGAGGGGGGGATTTCCGCCAACAGCCGGGGGGGGGGGGGTCGGGAGGGTCCGGGGGGGTCGGGGGTGTCGGGGGGGTTGGGGGGGTTGGGGGTTGGGGGGGGGGTTGGGGGAGGTTGGGGGGGAAAGGAAGCACCAGTCGAAGACTCCCGACTTCGCCCCCTTGGCCTTGGCTCGTTCTTAGCTCGCGCGAGGCGAGCTGAACCGCCGTTACCTCGACCTGGACGCGGAGATCAGCAGCCGCCCGGCCGTGCAGGACCGCGCAGCGAGCGTGTTGGACTTGGGGCTTGGGACTTGTCAGTCCGCACGTTTTGGCTGTGGCTCAAAAAAAGAAAGAAAAGAGTCTAGGTCCCCCAGTAGTGCCCTTTTACCTTTTTTGGGGTTTACCTTTTTTGGGGGAGGGTTCCCCTACTAAAATAGACTACAGAAGAAGGGTACCCTTGTTCTAACCTCGGTATTGGAGGACCTAGAAGTGGTACCAAAATGGCACCAAATGGTTAATGGAACCAAAGACTAAAAACCCCGCGGTTGGCCCCAAGCTCTGTATTCTTGAGCCATACCCATTTATCTATTTTATGCCGTGAGCGATCGGCCGTTTTTTTTTTTTTTTTTTTCAAAGATTGTCACGATAAAGGTCCCAAGAAAAGGGGGATCCAATTCGAAGTTCAGCTTTTGGAATTCTCGCAACATTTGCAGAATGTATGGCTATTTGAAGGGCCCTATTGTGTGGGGACATGATGGTTCAGGGACACCCAGGAACAAACCAAAGCCGAATCTCCATGGCGGGGGAAACCGTTTGGTTTCTGGAAAAGGTGAAAAGTGATGGCAACGGATTTCTGTTTTACCCATGGTACGGGATGAGACGGGGCACACACACCCAGAAAAGCTGCATCAACCCCCCGGCCGGCAGTTTTGACACGTATGTCTATCACCGCTTGGGACGCTTGCGAGGGAATTTGCCTGTGCTTGACTTGCCATTTGGGGTCCTGCGCATCAGCTTTCCCAGCAGGAAACCAACTTCCCGGGTGGCTGAGTTTCGATTTTTGTTTTTTTCCAGCTCTCCGCTTCAAACATCAACACCCGGCTTGGGATTGATTCATGAATTGGCGAGCGGGCA
Source organism: Effrenium voratum (assembly GCA_963377175.1). Classification (NCBI taxonomy): domain Eukaryota; class Dinophyceae; order Suessiales; family Symbiodiniaceae; genus Effrenium; species Effrenium voratum. Next base: position 1,080,192 of record CAUJNA010000913.1, on the reverse strand, counting down.
TTGGGACCCGCCAGCTTCCTGGTCCATGGCTTGTTCACATCTTGCCCCAAAATTGATCTGTTGTTTTGATAGGCAACATGTTCCTACATCAAACACACATGATATTTACATATATATATATATGTATATGTGTACAATTTTATTATATAAATGCATGTTTATGTTATGTATGTACAGATGTTTAGGTTCTAAACACAGGATACGCACACATAATCTCCCTCTCTCTATATACACACCTTTTTTTGGTGTACACAGACACACACACACACACACACATATATATATATATACATATACACACACAGACATATATATATATATACACACAGACACATATATATATATATACACAGACATATATATATATACTCGTTCGTATATCACAAATTGTGTTTCACCATCCATTCTCCGTCGTTCGCTGGTTGCACCGGCAGGAGGCCTCCGCCGCTCTGGAGACGGCAATCAAGACCGCCACGGAAGGCCAAGCCAGCTTGGCCCCGGGGGTGAAACGTCGCTGGGGGAACTCAGGAGTTCGTCTGCCAGAAAAATACCGCGATTATATATATATATATATATTACTTTATACAGGATCATGTTGTTGTCTCTCTGTTTTGAGTTTTTTTTTGGTGGGTGTGTGTTGTTTGTTGTTGTTTTCCTTGGTTTCCCTTCAAAGCAACCCAGGAAGTCTAAATTAAAGCGCCAGGGTACGGAGCGCAGGTTCTAGTCCTTGTTTCCATTTGCCCGGGTTGATTCTTTTTTGGGAGCCTAGCTTTGACCCACACGCGAAGAACGAAACCAGACTTTTCGTTGCCCGCATGTGGTTCAACTACGTGCGGCTTGATGCACGCAGGCGCTAAAAGCATGTGGCAAAATATTCCCTGGCATTTGCTTCACAGGAAGTCCCCGTCGGTTTCATCCCACCAGCTGCAAAACAATCCGTATGGCTGTGAATTCAAGAATGCCCTCCCTGCAAAGTGGTCAGTGGACGGTAAATCCTCATCATCTAAATGATGGCCACCAAAATTCCCTAGTTCAGATGCAATTTTATGTATTGCGCCTGCTGGTGAGCGAGGTCCCAGCAAACGAGTAGCCTTCTGACCTGGAAACAGGAGTGGAAGGGCACCCCCTGATACATCCTAAAAAATGCAGCCCCTGCAAATTTCACTGGCAGGACACGAAAGGGAGACACGTGCCTTGTTTTGGGGGGGTGCGTTTCAACCCCCACTTTTGCGTTCCATGGCAAACAAAGGCCTCAAAATCGGAGACAAAAACCCGCCGAAATGGGCTGGGGGTTCCTTGCGTCCTCCCTGAAATCCACGATATCATTGCCTCACACCGGCTTCTTGGTAAAACCGTGCCAGCCCTCTAAAATTCCATGCGAAAAGGGTACCCTCATACAGACCCACCCCACCCCACCCCCCCACCCAACCTCAACCCCCACCCCACCCCCACCCAACCTCCACCTCCACCCCCACCCAACCTCCACCCGCCCCCAGGCAGCTTCCTGAGCGTGCACAAGGCGCTCCGCGGCGGCGCGGTGGGCCGCGGCACCGCCGTGGAGGGCAGCTGCGACGCGGAGGCGGGGGCAAAGGCATGGGACTCCGAGGCCCTCGCCCTCGCGGCGGACCAGCGGTTTGGGTGGGGGAAAAAATTTGGGGCCGCGGCGCCCCCACCAAAAAAAGGGGGCAACAAAAATGGAAAGGAAAGCACGAAGCAGGGCGGAGAAAGGGGCGTGTGTGGCCGGAAACCATAGCTTTCCCTTTTTTGCGAAATGGGAAAGAAGCACGGAACGAAACAAAACCCTGGGCAGTTCTAGGTCTTTTCAAGTTTTTGAGCCACACCCAAAGGGGTTTCCAGGTGGGGAGCCACCCTGCACATCATGTCCGGTTAAAGGGCTTCGGGTTTCGGCTTCAGGGAAGGGAAGTTGGCCGTCGCCTGGGGGCACTGGGGTGAAACGAAGACAAGCTGAAGCCAAAAAAGCGTCGAAGGAAGTTGGCAGAGGATGTTTCCTGAAAAGTTTGAGCTTCTTGTCCCCAGCAAAAATGGGGTGCTTGGTTCCGTTTCCCCACCGGCGGGTTTGACGCATCGCCGAGACGAAAATTCGGGCGAGGCGCTGCTGGTGGTGAAGGGCATGCCGGAGGTGGAGCGGGGTACTTGGATGCCGCCCTTGCTGATGGCCCTGGTCGTGGCTTTGCAGGACAGAAGGATCGAGTCTTTTCGGCCTCGACTTGGGGTTGGGTTCCGTAGGTTTTTGGCCTTTTAGTTGATTTGGTGGTCGGATTTCCGAATTTGGCTCACCAGCTAAACTTTTCGCGGGGAATCTGAAAAAACGGACAGCCCAGTCAAGAGCTATGTCACCTGACCGGTTTGGATGATTGTTCTAGGGTTGGTTGCGGGGGATCCCAGGCTTCGGCTAGACTTCCAACCCTCCCAAAGCGGGCCTCCCCTCCAGCCTCGGCTGTGGGTCGAGAGGAGGGATGGCCAGGCTTGGCAAGAAAGGGGGCTAGACGGCCAGGAGTCTAAAAGGAAACCAGCCAAGTGGAAGGGTAAACCGTCGGCTGTGCCAATATCCTCCCTCCCACATTGCCATAGCACCTGACAGGGGTCCCTCCAAGAGGAAACTGATCTTCCGGGTACCCTTTGTCAGTTGCCATGGCAATGGGAGGAAGGGTACTCTTTGGATCGTCTGCGATTTGTTGCCAACACTTGCCCCGAAAGCTGCCTCCGAAAGGCTTTGCGGCTTTGGGCACAAGATGGGGGTCCAATGGGGGTGGTTCAGGGGGTGGGACAGGCGTGCGGAATATACCTACAAAGGGCACTGTTTAAAACACGCTGGTGTTGCTCGGCAGTGCGTTGGGGCATTTTGTTCCTACACTGGAAACGTGGATTTCAGAGTCTTGAAATCAAAACCTCGAGTGGCACTCAAACTTCGGTGGATCCATAGAGGTCGCATCCTCTCGTCTGATTTGAGGACATGGGCTCCGGAGATGCGTCCGCGCGGGCGCCCGGAGTCCGGAGTCGCCCAGAGGGGTTCCCATCAACCTCTTCCTAAACTTGCAGTTTCTCAGCATAGGATCCCTATAAACCCTCATTGATTTGGCTTCCTTTGAGGGAATTCTTAGGTTCATTGCCAACACCCTGGTCATTTCTACTGGGCACCAGCAAGTAAATCCCGAATGTAATTCCAGAAGGTGACATACCGGCCGTGATTCACAAACACGGTTTATTGTGGGTACTTGGGAGCAGGGGGGGGGGGGGGGGGGGTTATGAGCGTACATAGGTAAGTGGCTGCGTGCGTGCGAGGTTGCGAGGCACACACACACACATATATATATATATATGTGTGTGTGTGTGTGTGTGCGTATGTATATGTATATGTACACTATATGTGTCTGTGTTTTTCCCGGATGGTTTCCAGAGGCCAGTCGTTAAGACCGTTTTGCAACATTTGTTGGTGTAGGGTGGGTCGGAAGCCAAACATTGTCCTGAATGGGGTTGCTTGCCCCACGACTCAAATTAAACAGTTGGCTTACGCGAAGCTGCTCCTTTTTTTTGTTCTTCCCCCCAGGGGACAACGTCAGGTATTCAGGGAACCTTTAGTTGGTGGTTTGGATTGGTGGTTTCGGAGTTGACACTCTGGTTCTTGTATAGGGGAAATGAGGTTTACCACTCCTTAGCCACCAAACCACCAGTTAGAGGGAATCTCACGTTCAAACCACCTGGCTTCGGCTCCAAACTTCGCTAAACAACGAGCAGGACAATCTAATGCAGCCGTTTAAAATTCGGCTTGCAAGCGGCTGGGCTTGGCTCGAGTGGTTGTTTTATCGAATCCCTAAGCAGCAGGGTCCAAGACGGGTTCCCTAAACCTCCCCAAAGAAATGTGGGGAACCCTAAGGAACAGAGGCTCCTCAACTACCCCCTCTCCTTTCCCCTCGGGCAAAAGCCTTCGCTGTTGCCGAGGTGGTGGGCGACTCGGTGCGCTTGCGATTTCCAGGCCCTGACATGTCGTTGACTTGACTCAGGGGTGGGGGGAGTGAATGATATGTATTTTTTTAAACATACATACATAGTATGAGCATGGAACATAGAGCTGGTTTGGGTGTGGGGCAATTGCGGAGTTTACTTGTTCGCCAAAATAGCTGTTTCAGAAGATCCCTGTGCACTGAACTGCTGGCTGAAAGGGGGGTTTGATCCTTTGCGCAAATTAGGTAACCCTTAGTTGGTGGTTTGGACCATTGGATGGGTGGCTTGGATTCGGATTTGACCCCTTGATTCGTGTAGCAGGCCATCCTCAACCACCAAAGATCCTCTGGCCCCACCAACTAGAGGGAAGCTGTGCAAAGTCTTGCAGGCGGGATGTATTTCGGGGACACCCCCCGGCCCATTTTTTGGGGGGAAGGGCCCCGCAGCACATCCGGGGTCGACATGGGTGTGACCACAGTGCGCCACAGCTCCAGCCCGCGCATTTTATTGCACGGAAGACGTAGGGCCATAGCTGGGAGGCCGGGAGGCCTTTGCAACGGTTCTGGGCCAGGGGCGCCACACGTCGGTTGGTGGATTTTTCATCAAGGGCCCCCCAGTCGTGGCCCTGTACCCTTTTTTTGTGGGAGGCTTCCCCTACCAAAATAGACCGAACAAAAATCGGGTACCCTTTTTTCTAAGCTCAAACTACTGGAGGACCTGGTCAACGGACCCCCCAAAAGATATAGCATTGGGAGGGGTTTATGATTTTCAGATCCTTCTTCTTCGTTTTGGGAGTTTTTGGCCAGGCCCCCCAGTCACCGGGCCCCGAGCGAACCGCCAGGCTTCGAGGTGCGCCTCTCCCTGGACGCCCCCAGCGGCCCCCTGGCCCTGGGCGCGGAGCGGCGGCAGCGCGGCGCCGCGCGGCTGGCGCCGGCCACCAAGGTGACCATGCGGCTCCTGACGCTTTGGATCGCGTTGAGGGGCGGTTTTCGGGGGGTGGAGGTGGGTGGAGGTGGGTGGAGGTGGGGAGGTGGTTGTGGGGAGGTGGCAGGGGGATTTTAGTTCTTCTTCTTTTTTTCACGTTTTTTTTCTTCTTTTTCCCCCCCCCCCCCCTCCAGGAATGGATTGAAGTGGATTTGTTTTGGGTTAAGACTCCAACAGGCCGGAAGCTGCGGGGTCCTAGTCCAAAAAAAAGGCTCTGGGCCGTGTTTGCGCCTAGAAATGGGTAGAATTTAGAATGCTACCTGGTTTCATCGCCGTTCTGGTCCTGTGTGACCATTGGATCCATTCCACTTGTTGATGGGGTAGACTTAAACCCAGTGGTTCACCCCCGAAAAGGAGAACTATGTTGGCTTGGGTTTGGAGCCTTAGGCACCTTCCCACACCCCTCACTGGCCACTCAGGTCCATTTTTCCTTTGGTGCATTTGGATGCTAGGACTGAATCACTTTTTTGCCACCTAATGGTGGGTTTTCCGAATTGAAGCCGCTACAAGTTAGTCACTTTTAGCCGGGCTTCGCAGATTCGGCCACCGAGTTTCTCTGGGCGCACCGCTCACGTCTCACTTGCTCCCCATAATCACCCGGCAGCTTCGGGGCCCACGCAAGCTGGAGAAGAAGAAGGGCGTCGGAGGCGCTTCTTCTGCCGGTTCCGGGGTAGAGAGGGCAACTGCATTTGGGCAATACGACATTTGTAATTTTACCGGCCAAGACAAAAAAGGGGGGGGGAAACGAAACAAACAAAAAATCCCGAAAGTAAATCCGCACCCTTGGCACGAGAGAGAGAGAGAGATTTCTGTGCCAAGTTTCTCAATGTTTCGAGGAAGTGGTGGCGCAACCAGCAGCAGTGGTCCGGCAGCTTGGCGTTCCAAAAGTCCACGCCTCGCTTGTTTCGGGGGCCTGGGTCCGGGCGCTAGGCAGAGGCGTCCACTCCAAGTTCGGCGTCTTTAAAACACGTAGCCACCATGGTGGCAACCACGTGCAGCATGTATTTGCAAGAAAGCAGACTCAATGGACTTCAGCATTCTCGCAATTATGTATTGTTTATGCTGAATTTTCTTTGTTTTTTATGACTTGCTTTGTTTTGATTTCGGACGTGATGAAGGTAATTCAAGCGTACTTTGGCAACGCTCTTGATGTGAGGACACAAGTCATTGGGTTTCCTATGGTTCCCAAAAGCCGTTTGGGCACTCTGCTGTTAGCCATCGCCGTCCGTTTTTGCAAACCCCGGAGTGCGGAAGGGGGGGGGTTGGAGGTGAGGTCTTAGGGGGACGGACCTGGGGTTTCTTTGCTCACCGGCTTAGAGACTGGTTCGGCCCCACGCCGAAGCGGCAAATTCAATCAGCCCGCAAATTCCAGGCCTGGTTTGTTACCTGGACCGAAAGCCCTGCGCAAAGCTAGGATAGGATATGCGTCAAAATCGGGGCTCCCCAAGAATTCGTGGTGTTCCTGTTCTTTCCCATCTTTCCCTACACGGGTGAAAAGGGCATCCCTTCCTTAAGACGAACAGCCAGCTAGGACCCGCCCTAAGGCCTAAGGCATCCAAAAAACCGTGGCCAGGCCAGCTCCAGTTGGCAACAATCTAGGCCAGGGATCCGAATCTTTTCAGGAATCCATCAACAACCCAGGGGAAGCAGCGGGTTTTTGAAAAGACGATGGTTGAAAAGAATGGAAAAGGAATCAACCCTGGAAACAAGGGCGCCTTTTCGCCATTGGCTTTGGGCGCGCCATGGTGGAACCCACACCAATTTAACCAGGGGAGCCAGAGAGAATCGAATCCCTCTTTCTGGAGACAAAGCCTCGCGGCAACTCTGCTAAAACCGGTGAGGCTTCAGCCCGTTCCCCGCAAAAAGAAAGAAAGAGAAAGACACCAACAAACCAAACAATCGACTAAAACAAACCCAAAAAAACAAACCCCCAAAAAAAAGAAACAAACCAAAACAAACCAAAACAAACCAAAACAATCCAACACAAACTAAAAAACCAACTCGCCAGACCGCTGCCGTCCGGGCGATGAGCTGCTGGAAGAGCTGGTTGCCTCCACCGCGGACACCACGCCAGGAGACCAGGCCGGGTCAGCGGAGGTGGAGTGACAGCACGCGAGGAGCTTGCCCCGTGGAGGGACCATTCCTTGACTGCTCTTGGGCAACGGATCTTTAGACTTTAACTTTTTGGTTGAAATAAAGGTGTTTTCCGAACTAAACCCCCCAAAAAATAGACTTTTTGCAGAGGGGTCAACAGCAACCAAGATTCTACTTCCAACCAGAATTGGCTCCCCCTTTTGCCTTTTTTTTTGATCTTTTTTGGCTCCCTTTTTGTTTTCCACTCACCAGGCAAGAAAGATATTTTTTAGCCGGGGTCCTGATTCCAGCCAAGTCCAGGGATCCTTCTTTCGAGACACCTCCGGAAACCGAGGGAAAACGGATCCGGTTTTTGGAGAGAACGATGGTTGAAAAGAATGGCCTGGAACTATGTGGAACATGTCGGGTGGCATGAGCTGAAGCGATCTTGCATCGGCATGATCGGCATCAGTGGGGAGATTGCAGTTGGGGGCTATTTCTGCGGGGCCCCTGACAACTTGTATGCTCAGTAAGAAGCAGATAGCAGCTCAAATGGCTGTGGCTCAAAATTAGACATGAGGGGTTGCGCGGGTTTTGGTCCATGTTTCCACTTACCAAGGTTCCATTTTGGAATACCGGTTTTTTGAGCCACAGCCACATGGAGGGCTGTCACTCGACGAAGTGACCTGCCGCTTGCTACCCTCCGGCATACTGCGGGACCTGGATCCGATGTGATCTAGGGGAAGGTAATGCTGACCCAGGATCTAAGTAGAACCTATACCATTGATATGGGGGTGTGGGACCCCTCCAAAAGTGGTCTGAATCCAACCACTAAAAAGAATTGGACACCTCCCCATCAAAATCAACCAGGGGTTCTGCTTAATCCGGGGTTAACATTATTTCAGCCCTTTGCCAGCAACTTTCCAACACAAAACCCCAACACCCCACGGATCCGGATCCCAATCACTCCGGGATCGAGTTATTTGGGATCCCCGCACTTTTGGGACCAATGCCCGGAGTTGGGTGATGCTTCAGGGCAGCATGACCGTCAAAACCAGTCACCGGCCTGAGCCCCCCGGCTTGTTGTTTTGTTTTTGTTTTTTTGGCACATGGGTGGCTCGTGGAGATTTGTGGAAAGGAGACCAAATGACAACCACCCAGACGGTCCCATATTTTATGCGAGAGGCGCACATGAGAGTTGTCAAAAGGCAGGGCTCCTCTTTCATGCGGCACTAGATATGGCAGGGTCCTTGTTTGGGTCCCTGTGCTGCCGCTCGTTTTTGGGCAGGTCGAGGCAGTGCGTGCGGCCCTGGGGGCGCTTATGTGCTATGAGCAGGCATGGGTGGGGGTGGGGGTTGGGGTGGGGGTTGGGGTGGGGGTTGGGGTGGGGGTTGGGGTGGGGGTTGGGGTGGGGGTTGGGGTGGGGGTTGGGGGGGGGGCGTCAAATTGTGGGTGGCAAGACCTGCGGGTTAGGGGATGGTCATGGTCGGATCCGCGATGGTGCACAGGAGTTTGACCCACGGAAGTATTTATCAAAGGCGAGGGATTCATTTGGGTTCTTCTCACATGAGGGGCCCTCAGGAATTGGTCCCCTGATGAACAGCCTGGTTTCCGTTTGGCCCTCCTTCTTAAACCGAAAGGGCACCCGCCCCCTCACCTTGGTTCGTGGATCTAAAAGCGGGCGGAAGTTGCGAAGTGCGTCATGGCGTCATGCCATGACGCCTGGCCGCGATTCTGGCAGTGGCTTAAATGTGGAGCAGTTCAGCAGTCCTCAATCCTCAATCTCCCCTCGGATCTTCAGAAGGGGTAACGTGTACCCCAGATGCATCGACCTCAGTTTACTCACAGGGGTGTCTCTAGTTGAAATGGGGGAATCAGACCGCTTGCTGAAGTCCCGGGCTTTTTGCTGCTCGCTCCCATTGCCCCGCGCATGCGCGCTTGCGCGGGTGCGCGGGAAGTCTCCTGGCACTGACGTCAACTAGGTCCCCCAGCTAGGTGCCCGACCTCTCACCCTTTTTTGATTGGGAGGGTTCCGCTACTCAAATATTCCCCCCCGCTCCCCACCGGGCGGTCCAGCTCCACGTCGGACTTCGAAGCCGCGAGCGACTCGGCGCCAGGTGGACAACTCGAAGGACGGCTTTGACCACACTGAGATGGTCAAGCGGGCCATGGAGCAGCTGGGAACGCAGAAGTTCTGACCGAAATGGCAACGGAGGACGGATCGGTTTGCTTAACTACTTCATGGTGTTTTTTTGGCAGTCCGTGTGAAGACAAATCCTTCACTGTTGTTTGCATGCTTTTAGATCTGTCTTGGTTTTTGGGTTCTGTTCTTTCGGGGCTGCACAAACGAAGAGTGGTTTTGTTCCCATACCAATGGTTGGGCAGTTGAGAAGACGTTTGTTCATGTCCCCCTGCTGGTTTTGAGGGGGACTGTATCGCTACTGGAAATATGATTTATTTCTCCCGAAGACTCAATCAAATAGGTGCTCCATAAACGAGACCCTGCTGAAGGAAGGACACACGATTTCCGATGTAGAATCGGTGCGCCAGCAATGGCTTCATAGCGACATCTTGGGGCTTTTGGTTTGCGACATCGGGCAAACAACACAGCTCAGGACGAGTTGATTCCATTCGTTAAAACAGACACATTTTCAGTTTGGTTTCATTAGCATCCACCCAGGCAGTTCGGCTACCCTTACAGCTTTTCACCCCTCCCTGATCCTTAAATCGAGCCATGCGTGCTACATGCCCACTTCTCAGGCAACTTGAAATGAAAACCCCGTAGAGATCGACCTCCTGGTTGATTTTGAGGGGGGGGGGTCCTCATTGGGAATCCTTAACGTCAAGCTGAACCTTGAAACCGTGTCTAAAATCGCAACAAGAAATAACCAAAATAACAGCAGTTCCGTTGACTTAGCCTACAACGGTCAAAATCGCAACAAGAAAGAACTGGGCTTCCCTTGACCTAGCCTACAAGGGTCGAAATCGCAACAAGAACTACGTTGTAGGTCGCAACTTGAACCAAAACCAGGGGTTGCACGTGTGCTCTTGCCACTCGTCTCGCCCCAGGTCAGCTGGCCGCCTGCTGTGATCTGGCGAACTTTGCATCGGCCCCATGGGGCCAAGTCGCTGTGGTTGAAAAAGGTGTGAGCATGATGCGCCTGGAACCGAATCCTTTAGGAAAGTAAAGTTTTCAAGACCTCTCGTCTTTTCCACATAGTGGCTTCTTCTTTTATCAATGAGCTTAAAAGGGGGTGGCCACTTTCCGGATGTTAAGGGTATGCAAGAGGCACGCCGTGGTGAGCATTCGGAGCGGTTGAAACCGCAACTGGCGAAGGGGCCACACATGGGCTTGCGCGCGCGCTTGTATGGGTCTGTCTCTTTTGGAGTTGGTACCCCTTCCTTGGTGGTTTTCAAAGGGAAACCAAAAGGAAAAAGGAAGACCGAAACCATCTTGGCGGGTCCCTTGAAAGAAAGACACTCCCCAAAAGGCCGTTGGTAGTCTCTGGCTGGCGCAGCATCGGATTCCGACATGATTCTCTTTACGTGCGCGGTTTGCGAGAGCTGCAACTTGTTGCTCACTTGGCGCTTCTCACCGACACTCCGCATAAAAAAGAAGAAGAAAGAAAACGCCATTTGGCCGTTGGGTTCTCTTCTTTTGACATTCTCGCGCCAACGCCGAAGTGAGTGGAAAACATGGGCTCTCCCCTGTGCCGGTCGAGACCACCTCGCCAGGCAGCAGTGGTCCCAGCGCCACGTCGCGCCGATCTTGGGCCTGCCGAGGCTTCCATGCACTGGCGATGGCTCGCGAGAGACGCGAGAGACGAGCGTTAAAACGGGGACTGGCGGACGGGGCTGAATAATGCACATGAGAGGTGCCCAGTTTTTGTTTTTTTTTGGGGGGGGGGCTTGTTTTGGGGTTTGGGGTTGCAGGCCTCGCCAGCCCAGGCGTACCTTTCCCAGAATTAGCTCCCCTTTTTGTTTCTTCTTTTTTTGGGGGTCCGCTTTGTTTTCCACTAACCAGACCAAACAACTTGTTTTTTGCTGGGGTTCTAGTTCCAGCCTAGGTGTACCTTGTTTCTGACGGCGGACTTTTAGGTCCTTCACCTGGCGCTCACGGGCACCATCTCCCCAACTCCAAACTCCAAACCCAAAAACCGGTCGTCGGCGCAAATGGGTGTGGGTCAAACAATTAAACCACCAGGAATTGGACCACAGGTTCGAGTCATTGTTTCCAACTCATTTTGGGGTTGCCAAATCAAACCCACAGCCAAGAAACAATAAACAGCCAAATCAAAACCCACAGCCAAAAACAAAGAAACAGCCAAATCAAAACCCACAGCCAAAAAAACAGCACCGCCAAATCAAAACCCACAGCCAAAAAAAAAGCACCGCCAAATCAAAACCCACAGCCAAAAAACAAATAAAAACAGCCAAATAAACACCCTCAGCCAAAGACATATTTTTGACAACCACAGCCAAATGAAAAAAAGAGAAGCCGTCGGTCCGAGGATGCGGGGCAAGTCCCACACGGCGCGGGAGCTGAAGCGCTACATCGAGTTCTTCCACGGGAGCCGCTCGGAGATCTTCGACGTCTCCGAGCCGCTCGGCAAAGCGAGGGCGCTGTTGGTGGTTGCCGGATTTGGGATTTCGGGGAGAGCGGGGTGGACTGCAAAACGGGGGAGGCGGGGGGGGGGGGGGCGGTATGGTGGACACTTAGGGTCTATTTTGCAACCACCTCCTTTGAGGGTATTGGTTTTTTAGGGTATGGTTGAAAAATCGACTCTAGGTGTCCATGCCAGGGGGGGGGAAATGGGTTGGAAGAGGTTGGAAGGGTCTTACATTGCAAGGAAACGCAGGCAAGTCGCTTTCTCTGCGAGATGCATTCTTTCGAGCTTCGGAAGGGCGTCAGTGTGGTTTTTCATGGGGCGTCCTGCACGCATGAGCTGACTTTGAGAAAACAAGAAGCAGCAGCAGAAGAAGAAGAAGGAAAAAGGAAAAAAGAAGAAGGACAAGAAGAACATCACCTTTCCACATAAATGTTCTTGCACGACGCAGAGGTATTTGGGAGGTTGACGGAGCCGGATTTGGAAGTGGGATCCCAAGGAACGACTCTCTTCCGTTGCCGTGGGGCCCAAGTGACTTAAGGCGTGGGGATGGGAACCCTGTTGGTACAGAAGGTGTTTAAAGTACTAGGTTCAGCTAGGCAGCTAGGTGCCAACTTTCTCACCCCTTTTTTGGGTTGGGGAGGGTTTCCCTACTAAAATTGATTACCGAAAAAAGTTGGTACCCGTATTCTAACCTCCCTACTAGGCTCGTCCGCAGAGGGTAAGTCAGGTCCTAAGGTGAGGCTGAAAAGCGTAATCGATGGATAATAGGTTAATATTCCTATACTATATTATACTATTTTTATTGATAACGATGGACGAAGAAAGCTAAATTAGCCAAGTATTGAGTTTTGGTTTACATCTATGAGGTATTGAGAAGTGGTTCTAAAATACTTTGATCTAAGTCAGGATTAAAAGAAATGGAGGACCTAGAGTAAGACCTGCACCAGCTGTGGTCCAAATTGGCGATGAACTTTTTTGAAAGGGGATCCTGCAGGACCGAGATTCATCTCACTCCCGGAGAAATTTTGGACTTGAGTCACTTGTTGGGATGACCATTTTACAGGGGTCCCGAGTTATTTTTTCCTCTTTGGTGGTTTTGAGCCTCACCTGTTTTGCCCATTTTTCAGATGAGCTTCCCTTCCTGGAGGGGATGTTTTGAGATGGGAAGTATAGGGTGCCACTGTTTTAGTGACTGGCAAGCAAAAAGTTTAGTTTCATGACATGCCAAGTCTTTGGCATGACCATGATGACCATTTAGTGGCAAGCAGAAGTTTGGTTACTTTTCTGGCCAGTTTACTCAGGAAGTGAGTCATAGGGCAGATGATTTAGCAATGTCGATGTGGTGCCTTGACGTCCTACCCCAACCGAATTCCACGTGCAAGCCAGGCACTTTCGCTGTCTTGCTGAGTCCACGGAACCCGCTCCTTGCTGGGGTATCCAGCTTTTCTTGTTTTTCTTTTTCTCCTGGGGCAAGCCCACCTGACCGCCATGGCCGAGCATTTTCCAACCCTGGCGGCGCTTTTTTTTGTTGGTGCTTTTCGCCCAGCGGTCGCCTGAGGTATCACGCGCCTGGGGGCGACGAACAGCTCTACGAGGACCTGCGGAGCCACCGGGCGGAAGGACTCGCCGGCGGTGGTGGGTGCGTTCGCTGGGCCTCGCCTTCCGCTGGGTGGTCCCTTCTTTTTTTTGTCACTTTGGCTCTCTCGCTTCAGTTCCTGGACTTGGGGTTTGGACCACTTTTTTGGGTTTGGACCATTTTGGTGGACGGTTTCTTGGGCTATCCCCTCTTGAAATCCAAAGCTCAGAGCTTTTTCCTTAAAAAGATATATGCGCGTCCACTGAAGTGAGCTCTAGGTCCCGCAGTAGAATGGGCCGGCCTGTTGCCAGCCACTGGAAGCCGATTGAATCGTGTCTAGGTCCCCCAGTAGCGCCCTTGTACTCTTTTTTTTCCAAAGATTTCCCTACTGAAATAAACTACACAAAAAAGGGGTAGACCTTAGGTGTTAAAGAGGTGTCCCTTTGTCCTTCCGGTTGCTAAGAATTGACAGCATTCCTGCTACGCCGTGGACGTGACCCCCGGAGAGCTCTGGCGACCAATTTTTCTCTGCGACGGCAGAGGTTGCGCATCCGGGAAACGAGGCTGGGTTGGCCCTGCTCACATCCATGTGAGCAAAACGCTTGGTGAAAGGCACTGAGATTCAGGTTTCTCCCATGGAACGTTGCGTCCTTCACGAAACTTACTGTACCCTTATAGAGGTTCCACCCTTGCCCCTCCTTCACCATTCGGTGAAACGAGCCGTTTGTACTAACCCCCTAAACCCCTTAAACCCCTTAAAACCCCCTGAACTCCCCGAACCCCCCCCCGATTGTTGTGCCACGGGATTGCGCAACATGGGTCCTGATTCTGAAAAAAAATCGGGTGCTGGCCCTGGCGTTTCGCGGCGGCTCGAACCGCCGCGCTGCCTTTCTGAAGGCTCAACTTGTGACGCGCGCCATTTTGAGGAGCCAAGTGCCCTTTGGTGCATTTTGCCAAGGGATGCTAGGACTGAATATTTTTTGCCAACTAATGGGTTTTCCGAATTAAACCACTAAAAGTTATGCACTTGTAGCAGGGGAGCAGAAAGCAACCGAGTGCCTCTGCCTATTTTATGGCGCTAGCTCTCTTGGAGGGTAACAGGAGCGAAAGCCGTGGTAAAGGATCCGATTCTTGGGGATCCAATTCTGATTTCAGGTGTTGGGATGCTCGGGAAAATGGGCGGAGATCTGCCAAGCAACTCGGAGGGTTGCAATTTCTCAGGTTTCTTCGACGATGACAACTCGCAGCTCGGCTCGCTCCGGTTGATCCGGTGTAGATGTTGGCAGTCTCGTTCCGCAAAATGTTGGAAGGTACCTGTGGGTTTGTCTTAGCATGTGGGTCACCCCAGAAAAATACGTTCTTCCTTTGCTTTTTCCTGAAGCACCCTCCAAAGAGGGGGCCCTCGCTCCAAAAAGGCACCTGCATGGAGCGTGATCCACTTATTGCTGGACAAGAGGATGAATCCTGCATTGCTGCAAGATGGGGCAGGGGGGTCATGTTTCAGAACGGAATTAAGAGTGAGTGAACACTCCGAGCTGTGTTATGTCTGTTCAGGTCGCCATCAAGTGTTTTAGAGGTCAGTGGAATAGGATCTCCTAGATATCCCGCGCATCTGGCCAATGATTCGGATGCTGCATTCTTGCCTTAGTTCTGTTTTATCTTGCTTGGCCATGTTTTCGCATGTTTTTTCAAACTGTGCACCAGAATTTCCAAAGCCAGCGGTTGCACACCCTCCGATTGGGCCAGAACAACTTATTCAAACCTGAGCATGCAATTGGACAGGGGGTTCGTGTGCGCCCGGATTTCCATTCTAGCTTCCTTACCCCCCTAAGTTCATGAACTTTAACACGTTTTGGGAAGACCTTTTGAATAGGAAATAAACCACTTGGACTTTTGTTTTTGCCAATCCACTCAGCAGGTGACAGTTTCCGTTTAGGAACAGGGATTCCCCATCCTCGAGGGGCCGAACCTTGGCCATGAGGCCGAGGGCTACCTTAAGCAAAGCAGGGGGGGGGGGAAAAAATGGAGAAAAGGGGGGGCCTGGGGGAAAGAGGGAGGAGTGTAGGGGTTATTGGGTCAAATGTTGTTATCCAACGTTTTAACACCCTTGTTTGATTTCATCCTATATTTTGTTGTAGGGTGTTAGGGGTGGATTTTCTGGGGGCCGACATTTTTTTCATTTGAAAGAGTTAGCCCTTTTAGTAGTTATTTTGTTCTGGGGTGTTGGTGGTTCATTTGTTTATTCCTATTCTTGTTCAAAGTCACTTGTTGTTTCCATGTAATCTCTCACAGTATCGTTATTGTTTTCTTGACCTTTCACTCTTAGTTGGTGCTTACTTGTTTGTTGGTGTTTTTTCATTCTGTATTTTCCTACCATGCATTTACATAAAGGACATTCTACTTTTAATTGGTTATAGTCTTTCTGTTTTTCATTTATGTCTTCTTTGTTCTTTTCTCTATATTCTTTTGATTTTTGCTTTATTTCGTCTTTATGCTTTTCACGATAGTTCTTGTTCTTTTCCAGTATAGTGTCTTTGTTATTCTCTCTATATGTCTTTTTCTTCTCTACAATCTGCTCTTTGTTGTTTTCGTAATACTCCTTTGCCTTTTGTTGTATTTGTTCTTTGTGTGCTTCTCTATACCGTTGTTTGCTCTCCAAGCATACATTACATTGTTTTCTTCCCTCGTTGAACTTTTCTAACAATTGAAAGACTTTACATTTGGAACATTGCTTTTTGTCTGTCATTGGTCTCTATATGTTTAAGGGGTTATTACTTTAGATAAGTTTAAGGGGTGTTATAGGTTAAAAGTTCAATATAATTATAACATATAAGATTTTACATGTTATTATTATATTATGATTATAATTTCAGTTCAGGATAATAATCTAATTGGTTTGTCTTACTTCTTTCATACATCATTTTAAAAATAATATTAATATCTCTCACTGTATTTTGAACATTAAACTTTTTACTTTCAATAAATAATTTGATATTTTGTTTAACATCTTCTCCTTTCTCTTGACTATAACCCAACATCCATAATATATCATAAATCATGTCATATTTTTTCTTACTGATTTTAAGAAACTGTTTAACATAATCGTAAGGTGGTATTTTATTTACAGTTAGAAATATTAAAATATCATCTTCTACATTTCTATTATGTCTTCCTTTTATTCTCAACAGACATTTGATTAAAAATTGATTATCTCTCCATTCCTGACAATTTTCACATTCGTCTTTTTCATCCATTGAATAATTAATAATACTATTCACTATTTCATTAGGTAAACTCAATTTATACAATTCCATATTTTCTTTTTTGAAGTGACAACAATCATAGCATTTTTTATCGATATAATTATGGATTCCATCACCGTTCATTTTTCTCTTAATATATAAGGTAATATTTCTTTAAGTAGTTTTGGCTAGGGGGTTGCTGGTCGGCTGGTCTGGGTTTCAGGTTTAATTTAAATGTCTTAACCTTCTTGATAGATTATAAAACAATGTTTAATCATATTATAATTAAATATTATGAATAAACAAACATCATATTTCATAATTATTAATTGTATGGATTTCAAATTTGATAAAGTCTATCATCACAAGTGGTCTATTGACTAATCTTATTGTACCCTTTATTTCTTTCACCATCTTTTCTATTGTGATTAGGAGTTCTTCTTTACTTTTCAAGGTATATTGATTGGATGGCATATTACATTTTCCAATAACTGAATCATAATTAAGTTTTACTCTAACATGCATTTTAATCTTTATTTCATCGCTATATCTTATTAGTCTCATAAACTTTTCTGATGGGTTAAACGCGTAAGAAAACGCCTTATCGCCTTTTAACTTTTTGTTGTGTATCTCGTAGTTATACGTTGTAATTGACTTTTCTGGAGTTTTACGTCGGCTGACTACATCATTACTAATAGAAGGTTTCCATGTCCTTTGTAATTCTCTTAAAGCATCACATTGTTTCAGTCTTCGCCACCCTTCACTACCATTAATGTAAGTAGTGATGATTGAAACTAAACCGTCAGGTAAGCTAGCACAATTCTCAACCATAAAATTATTCTCTGACATTTTACCCTCACTCATTTTTCTCTTAATATATAAGGTTTTTTCTCTTTAAGTAGTTTTGGCTAGGGGGTTGCTGGTCGGCTGGTCTGGGTTTCAGGTTTAATTTAAATGTCTTAACCTTGTTGTTAGATTATAAAAACTAGGTTTAATCATATTATAATTGAATAATATCATTAAACTAAATCACTCACGCTTTCCATCCACCTATTCCATCCCACCAGAATTCAATAATTCGCATCTGTCCATCTACTAGACTGTCTTCTGTGTTTAGTTTCCGTATCGCTCCTGATAAGATATAGTGATTAATAATCATAGCATTAAACTGTCCATCTCGGTTTAACTTTTTACCACAGTCTTTTATGATGTCTTCATCTGTTAGGTTTTCATACATTTCTTTCATGATGTCAAACCTAACAAATGAGTATATTGCCATCAAGTTTAATCCGCTATTATCCCTAAACCTGTTAATAACATCTTTCCAGAATTCTTCGTTTTCATCAACTGGTGGCAAAGGGTGTCTTTTGATGAAATCCTTTATTTTGTTTAACTCTTCATCTAATTCCTTTTTATAACTGTCATTATCATCATCTTCTTCGTCTGATAGCACCAAGTTTGATAAGTCAGCAATCACTCCGACATTTTCTAAATTCAAGTCCTCTAATCTTATTTCAGTCATATTTTCACTTAATATAATAAGTTAATATTTCTTTAAGTAGTTTTTATTTTATGTTAAGGGGCGGGGTTTATGTTGATAATTTTTTTCTAACAATTTAATATAATGGCGAGATTAACAAAAGACCAAATAATCAGCAACATCTATTACGACTTAGACGAGGGTTTCGGAAGCACACAAGCGACACACAAGAAGGCAAAGGAAGAAGACCCAACAATAACAATAGACGATGTAAAGTCTTTCTTAAAGAAACAACCAAATAAACAAATCAAAAATTATAGAGGTACTAATTCCTATACCGCTCCATTCGCACGATATGAATATCAAATAGACATAATGCATATGTCACCTTTAGCAAAAGACAAGAACGTTCCACAGTATGCTTTAGTCGTGATTGACATCTTCAGTAAATTAGCAGATGTAATACCGATGGAGGAAAGAGACGGAGAGCACGTTTTGAAGGCGTTGAGAGCAAGCTTTAAAAAGATGGGTTATCCGATGTCCGTGTATTCTGATGACGACGGAGCGTTTGCAACTAAAAATCAAGTTCAGGATTTCTTCAACAGTGAAGGAATAAACCACATCGTCACGAAGACCCACGCAAATGTGGCCGAGCGTTTTATTAGAACGATGAAAAACAAAATTCACGATAGAGTTAGGTTTAACAACATGAAATGGACCGATGCCCTAACGCCAGCATTGAAACAGTATAACAGCACATCTCACTCATCAACAAGGATGGCACCGACTGAAGCACACAAGGACGACAATGAAATAAATGTAAAGGTCAATCTTAAACTACGAGAAAAAACAAAAGAAAGTATCCCAAAATAGAGGAGAACGACAAGGTAAAAGTGTTCCAAAAGAAAAGGGGTAATTACACAGACAGAAAGGAGTATGTCAGCCGTTGGAGTAATAACTTATTCAAAGTTGAGAAGATTGAATATGATATTATGGGCAATAAAACATACAAGTTAGAAGGTTTAACTAAACCATATCTTCGGCATGAGGTTCTACTTGTTGATTAAACGACTGACACCTTTTAGTCAGTTGGTGATTTTTAATATCGTATTTTCGTATTGAAGCACCACACACATTACATATTGCTTTTTCAGTTAGTTTGTCCTTATGTTCTTCACGATACGTTCTGTTGTATTCTCTGACGTGTTCTTTGTTATTCTGTTTCCACTCTCTGTTATATTGGTCAATTATGTCTTTTCGCTTCTCTACATATTGCTTTCTTTTTTCTTGGTTATTCACCATCCATTCTTTACATCTTTGCTTGTTTTCTTCCTTATGTTCTTCATGATATTCTTTCTTTGTTCTTCCTGTTAACTTTCACGAGCCAGGGGGGGTTGGGGTCAAGGCGCGTTTTGAGGCACGAACAAAAAAATGGTTGTTTTGGGGAGGGCCGAGCTTACATGCAAGTTTCTTGGGTTGAAAAACAGCGCTTGAAAAACGCGCAGTCAATGACAATTTTTGCATAGAGGCGATTTCCTGGGGGCACGCTTTTTGTTTGGCCAAGAAGCGCGGCAAAATGTGTAGTTTTTTTGATATTTACGTTGCTTGACACGGTGTTTCGCATATATTTTGAAAGATGGGGTTAAGACTTCGCAAGAACCAGGCGAGGCTATGTTTCTTTGGCTGCACATTGGTGAGAGTGGATTGTCGTTTTTTGCCCTAGCATTGTGCAAACCTAATCCCCAGTGATTGGCGGATTGCGGATTGTGCGGTTCACGGGTTGGATCATGTTGGTTTGCATGGATGTTCGATGCTTTGCCCCACAATTTGCAGCGGGTTGCGGATTAAAAACACTAACCAGAACAAGGGCCAACAACTAAGCAGATTACGGATCGTGATCAGGCTCCCGGGCTGTCAAACGGGGGGGGGGGGCAGGGCATGCCTTTTTTGCGGACCCTGGCCAGCGGTTCGTCAGTTCACATTTGCCCGCTTGCCTGGCAGCTGCTGATGCTCATGCGCAGGCAACACAAATCAATTCACCTTGATGACCCGCATGTAGATTAGATTTGCCCCACCTTGTCAGGTCCCTTTGTTAACATTCCTTTCCGGACCTCGCCGGGGGGAGGGGTCTGGCGGTGTTGTTTCAATTGGTTTTGGGCACGCCTTTAGGCTTTCACCCGGGCTGCGTTGCACTATGTTACATCTTAAGCACATCGCCCCATGTCACGGTCATGACAGCCATTGCCATTCAGCATCACGCAGCACGCATCGTGGGCCATTTGGATTGGCGGCCTGCGCGCTGTGGCGCTTCGTCGAGGCCAGGGCAGGGCTGTTGAAAGACATTTGGAGCCATGAGGTCACACCAGGTTTGATCCTGACTCATTCACTTGATTCATTTGCGGTGCGCTTCGGCTCCAACTGATTACTCAGAATCCGCCTCAATGCCCCTTGCAAAAGCAGCATCAGCACCAGCAGCATCAGCATCAGCACCAGCAGCATCAGCATCAGCACCAGCAGCATCAGCATCAGCACCAGCAGCATCAGCATCAGCACCAGCAGCATCAGCAGCATCAGCGCCAGCAGCATCAGCAGCATCAGCAACAGCAGCAGCAGCAGCACCAGCACCGCGCCATGCCCATGCCCGTGGTTGTGCCTCCGCGGCCACGTCGGCCGCGGTCTCCGCGGGGCCGGCCGCCGATCAACATCTACATGAAGAGGATCGCCCACCTGGAGAGGTTCGTGGAGTGGCCGGCGAACATCCCGGAGCTGGCCCGCATCTGGCAGATCCTCCACGAGAGCTACCCGCCAAAGGCCAGGCAAGGGACAAAGGCCAGTGGATTTTTCTCGGCGGTTCCCACCCCCTCAGACTTTTAGCTTTTTAAGGTTTAGTGCATGGTTGTGTCCATACAACCCCGTAAGGCCGACCCTTGTTTCAGGGGCAGCTCAGTTGTTGTTGTGCTGTTGCACCATCAAACCTTCAACAACTCCATGCAGGAGGCGGAGGCGAGGAGGCTGCACACGGGCTGTGGCCCAGGCTGGGACGAGGATGGCTTCCCGATGAAGCGCTTTGAGGATACTGGCTTGGGGTTGTCCATATGTGGGTTTTAAGTGTTCTTTTGGGAAGAAATGCATAGATGTTGAGGAACTCAGTGAATACTTTGAGCCATCACAAACTTTAAACTTTAAACTTTAAACTTCACGTCAGCCGTGGATTCTCGATCCTGTCAGGAGCCTCAGCCGGTGCAGCCGGACCAGCCGGAGCCGCACAGCAAGCGGGCAAGGATCCAGGAGACTTAGCGTGTTTCCTTGGCCAAAGTCACTCTGGTCATTCAAAGTTGAGTGTTTCCCATCACCAAAATGTAGAATATATTTCACATGTGCCTTGTGTTTTGTAACTTATGTGGAAAACCATATGTGGCATTCTGGCGTCACAAATTTGAGGAGGAGGATGAGAAGCCGGGCTGGGCAATGAAGGACAAGATGGAGAAGGAACCGGGAGACCGCAAGGGGAACAGCTTGTCAAGCGATTTTGATTTTGATTTTGAGTACGGTTCCAAACTGTGAACCAACGTACATAGCCTAACGATCTTGTAGGTCTGAGAAGTGTCTAAGTGTTTGAGTGTTCAATTAGAGACGTCAGTAAAGTTACCATCAACGACCAAGCTGGCCCTGGCAAGGAGCAGGCGAGCGCTGTGGACGACCAGCCCGGCGGCAAGGTCGAGATGGTGGTGGAGAAGAAGGATCAGCCGTAAAAATAAGATCAAAAAGTAAAAGAAAAGCAAATATAAAGATAGCAATAAAAGACTTCTTCAAGTTAATTCTTCTTTTTGGGATTTTGTTGTTGGGATTCCTCATATCACGGTCAATGGCAAATATTAGCGACCAGGAGGAGACGGTGGAGAAGCTTGAGGATCAGGCAAGCGCTTCGGCTTTGGACGGCAACCAGCCCGGCAAGGTCGAGATGGTGGTGGAGAAGAAGAGCGCTTTGGTGGTGGAGGTGGAGAAGAAGGAGGAGCAGGCAAGCGCTTGCAACCAGCCCGGCGAGGTCAAGACGGTGGTGGAGAAGAAGGATCAGCCGGGCACGGTGGTGGAGAAGAAGGATCAGGCGTTGGAGGGCAACCAGCCCGGCGGCAAGGTCAAGACGGTGGTGGAGAAGAAGGATCAGCCGGGCACGGTGGTGGAGAAGAAGGAACAGGCGTTGGAGGGCAACCAGCCCGGCGGCAACTTGAAGACGGTGGTGGAGAAGAAGGATCAGGCGGTGGAGAAGCAGGATCAGCCGAGCGCTTTGCAGCCGGAGGTGGTGGAGAAGAAGGAGCAGGCGGTGGAAAAGAAGGATCAGCCGAGCTTTTTGCAGGAGGAGGTGGTGGAGAAGCAGGAGCAGGCGATGCCGTTGGAGAAGAAGGATCAGCCGAGCGCTTTGCAGGAGGAGGTGGTGGAGAAGAAGGAGCAGGCGGTGGAGAAGAAGGATCAGCCGCGCGCTTTGCAGGAGGAGGTGGTGGAGAAGAAGGAGCAGGCGGTGGAGAAGAAGGAGCAGGCGGTGGAGAAGAAGGAGCAGGCGGTGGAGAAGAAGGAGCAGGCGGTGGAGAAGAAGGAGCACGGTGGAGAAGAAGGATCAGCCGAGCGCTTTGCAGGAGAAGAAGGAGCAGGCGATGCCGTTGGAGGACAACCAGCCCGGCGGCAAGGTGAAGCTGGTGGGGGACCATGTGCAGGAGAAGGCGGGCGCTTTGGACTGCGATTGCCAGCCCGGCAAGGTGAAGATGAAGATGGGGAAGAACAAGCAGACGCCGAGCAAGTCGCAGGAGAAGAAGGAGAACAAGGAGCAGGAGCAACCGCACGCTTTGGGCGGCACGGTGCCGGAGAAGAAGCAGAAGAAAAAGGGGCCGGGGCTGGGGGAGAACAAGCAGCTGAAAGAGCCGGACGCTTTGGGCAAGGCGCAGGCGCAGGCGCTGCTGGAGCAGCAGAAGAAGAAGAGGAAGGGGCAGGCGGAGAAGAAGAAGGTGGCGACGAAGGAGGGGGTTGCAGAGCAGAGCTTTTATTTTGTTTTGCTATGTCGCTTTGTGTTAATATATATTAATATTTTTAGCCGTCAGCCCGTCAGGACCGTCAGGAGCAGTCGCAGGGGGCCGGCGTGGCGACGAAGAGGAAGGCGGAGGGCACGCAGGTGACGCTGGAAGGGGACACTGGCGGCACCGGCAAGGAAGAGACGCAACAAAATGGAACATTTTCGTTGCTTGTATTTGAGTGAGGGGAGTAAGTTGGAGTTGGCGGAGTCCGCTTTCTTTTTAAACCATGCTCTAGTTTTATGCCATGGGCTACCAAGGAGCCCATGAAAGAGGAGACCGCAACGCCGCTCGTGGACACCATGGCGGCAAAGAACAAGCAGCGGCAGCAGACGAAGCTGCGCAAGGCGGTGAAGGCGGGACGGGACTAACTAGGTTTTTGAAATATATAGTGCCGATATTTCTGTCTAAGAGCAACGTTGCAAATACTCGGTGCCTTCAATGACATCCGGTTGAAACGCTGTGTTCTCTTTTGATTTCATTTTTGAGACCTTGCAAACATGTGGGAGCTATGCAGGCGCTCCGGACGGCCTTGCGCTGCTTTGAGAAGCTCAAGTCGGAGCTGCCCGGTGACGAGTCGGCAGAGTCTGCCACATCCGACTCGTCGAGTGAGGCGGGCTCCCGGGCTCCGACGGAGATCGGAGAGTAGGAGAACTAAGCTTTAAAGGCCTGCAGGGAAGCTTGAGGCTCGAGCAAACATAATCATGAACTCATGATTCAACAAGCGCAACATATATGAGCTTCCTTGAAGTGGCCTGACTGGGGCAGCTGCAAAGCAGCATAGGGTTGTTTGCATCATAGCTGTAGCTGTAGCTACCGGCGATCGGGGCTCAAAGGTCTTTGAAGACACAACGAAGCACATCACTTCCAATGGCAGTTCACGGGTCCTTTGAGAACCACGAAATCGAACGCACCTTGCTGTCGCGTTTGTCGAAGTTTGCAAAGCAAAGCGTGGGGCTCCAGCAATCATGAACTCATGAGTCAGCAAGCGCAACATATATGAGCTTCCTTGAAGTGGCCTGACTGGGGCAGCTGCAAAGCAGCATAGGGTTGTAGCTGTAGCTACCGGCGATCGGGGCTCAAAGGTCTTTGAAGACACAACGGTCTTTGAAGACACACCGAAGCACATCACTTCCAATGGCAGTTCACGGGTCCTTTGAGAACCACGAAATCGAACGCACCTTGCTGTCGCGTTTGTCGAAGTTTGCAAAGCGGTGCAGCCGACATGGCCTGCCTGCGAAAAGAAAGGCCGACATCAGGGAAGCTTGGGGCTCCAGCAATCATGAACTCATGAGTCAGCAAACGCAACATATAAGCTTCCTTGAAGTGGCCTGACCGGGGTGAAGTGACTGCAGAGCAGTTTGAGAATGTCTGGATTGTAGCTGTAGCTAGCTACCGGGGCTGGGTCTCAAAGGTCATTGAAACCCCAACGATGCGCATCACTCCCAATGGCAGATTGCTTGCCCTTTGAGACTCTGAAAAGCGCGAAATCGAACGCTTATTGTGTTCGTCGAAGTTCATGTAGCAGCGCAGCCAACATAGCCTGCCTGCGGAAAAAAACCGGTGCTGCACGTGATCCCAGTTGTTCCCTTGCACCTTTGCAGATTGACCATCGTTTGTGCACAGTTGAGTTGCATGATCCCGTCATTGATTGAAGTGCTTTCCCGGCCAGGCGCGCTACCGAGGCACTTCAGAGGCGCGAGGGATGTTGAGTTTTGCTTGGAGAGAGAGAGAGAGAGCGAGAGAGAGGGAGAGAGGGAGAGAGACTGAGAGCTGCTTGAATTGGTGTTGCAAGGTGTGTGTGTGTGTGCCATGTTTTGCGTCACATGTGCACAGTCTTTTCGGGGAAGAGCGGCCCGGGCAGGATTCATTGGAGATCTTTGGACTTTGGAGCTGGCGGGCGCTGGCCTCGTTTGATCAAGATCTTAGCTTGGGTTCTGATTCTGTTGCTGCCTTGCCAAGGTGCACCTGTTCAGCGACGGCGGTGGGCAGGCCTGTGATTCATGAGACATGAGAGAGCAAGAGATGATAGGGGCATGACACATGACACATGTCATGTTTCTTCATTGCAGGCAGCGGCAGAAAGAGGAGCTGTGCGTGCTACCTCCTCAGGGTGTGCGTTGTGTTTTCGTTGCAGCAAGATGTTCCTTTGGCGTTCATTGTTGCCGGGCTGTGCCAAGGTGCGTTCGGGCGCAGCGATTGATTCTGGACACTCGGCAGGCTGGATTGTCTCACATGTCTCAGCCATGAAATCGTTGCTTGCGTTGGGTCACATTGCAAGGCGCAGCAACACCACATGCCACATGCATGTCAAGCGGAGGTGTGTGTGTGTGTTCCACGTTTGTGGCACATGTGCCCAGCCTGTTTTTTTCCGTGGAAGAATGGCCCCGGCAGGCAGTCAGCTTTGGCGCATTTGAGATCACTTGCCGGCGCCGGCCTCATTTGAGCAAGGTCTTAGCCTGGGTCCTGTTGCTGGGTCGCCAAGGTGTGCTGACTGTTTTTCGTTTTGCCGGAGAACGGCGGCCGCTCTGCAGGCCCGCACGGTTGCCTGCACGAACTATTTCAGTTTCAACAAAGCGTAGACTAAGTGTGGCTTGTTTGGTAGTGCTTGAGTTGAGGTACTGTAAGCGCAGGTGATTGCCTAGTTTCTTTGGGGGAAAAAAAACATGCCTTGACAGGTTGCTATCGCTATCTTCACTCTGGCTTTGAACTGACGGTTGTGTCCTCGGGCTGCCTGAGAACGGAAATCCATTGAGCCCGAGTGCCAACACGCCTCAGGCAGAGCATTTGCTGCCCCCTGAGGCCCTGAGGCGCGCGTCGCATGAATTTCTGTGTTGTTCAAACGTGGCAGACTTTGAGCGGCAAACATGTGGGCGCACGTGTGGAGGCGCGCATGAACTTGGCATTCCTTCTACGAGCTGGCTTTGAACTTGCGTTGGCCTGAGTTGGCTTGAAAGCCGTCTTGTTTTGCAGGTATGTTTTGCGTGACTGGATCATTTGGTTTCTACACACACACACCAGATTGGGAGCCACGCAACACTATGACTTCAGGTCCATCGCCTTGTGCTTTTCGCCAATCGGGTGCTAGCCGTGAGCTCAGTGGCAGGGTTTGGTTGCCTTTTGATTTTGCCTTGATTGCATCAATCACACGTAGGGCACCGTGCCTTCCTCGGTGCATTGCAGGACGGAGCGGTCCGGTCAATCGCCGCGGTGCCATTGTCCTTGCAACGCCGCGGCCTAAGTTTAGTTCATTCAATGGGCTCCTTGCAAAGAAACTCCTGCGACTTGATGTGACACAGGCCTGACCTGTCGGTCTTGGTGATGGCAGAGCAGTTCAAGTTCTCGCTGAAGTCGCGCAATGAGTTCGTGAAATCACGGGCCCGGGGGGGCTTTGAGTACCAGGTCTCCGCACTGCTCTCAGCCTTGCTGTACAGCAGGCAACTGCGCTCATCGAATGGCTTCGTGAGATCCATCGTGCAAGCCATGAACTATGTGGCAGGCGCGGAGGCTGCGCAGGCTGTGCAGGATGTCTTCAATGGCTCTGTGGCAGCGCCGAGCGCTGCCACTCTGAGTCGGGCACGCCTGTATGCTGATTTGATCCTCATGCAACACATGAGAGACCGATGGGCCCAATCAGATGAAGCAGAACCACCCTTTGTGTTCCTTGGTGCAGACGCGTCTCCACAAGGAGGCAGTGAATTTTTCATGCTTCTGCGTGATTACGTGTCACAGGACACAGCTCGCCAACTTGGGGCAGGCAAGCGGCCAGATGAGATTTGGGAGCCGGCGCACGCGCACACAGCGCCACTTGCAATTTTGGGAAGCGGACGCTCTGGCTTACCGCAAAAGTTTGGAGCGCTTGTGCACATGGTAAAGTTGGAAGTCGGGGCATTGCCATCAGTGCTAGCTTCCTTTTCACGGGCCGTGGTGTCTTGGACATGTGACTTTGGCACAGAGGCAAAGATACCCAGTGTGCCACCTTTGCCCTTGGGCCAGCTTCTGGCATCACAAATATCCGAGTTGGCCCCGTACTTCAAGTTGCGAGGTGACGCTTGCGGCGCAGACAACCACGTGTTTGATCTTAGCGGCTGCCTCCTGGTGCCAGGTCTGGCGCACGCCTACGACAACATATGCAAAGATCTCATGAAGGCCATGGCACATGTGAGTGCGTGGCAGGAGAGCTTCAAGGCCACCACGGACTTGCTCAGCAACGACCATTGGCGGTCTAGGCAGGGCAGCGATGTTCAAGAGTATGTCTTACCCATGCCTGTATTTTACCCAGGCTCATCGCTACATGCTTCAGCGGGTCTGTTCACCAGCAGCTCATCAAGACTTGGGATGGCGGCCACTTCATACAGTGGCGAAACTCGAATGCACCTGGACGCATCACACCAGGGTGTGAAGCTTGTTGCATGCTAGTCAGTTTCTTGGCACATGATGCTGTTTAGGCGCAATTCCTTTCGCTTCTCCGTTCTAGGCGCATCCCCCCTTTCAATTTCACTTGGCGTGTTTGACTCCTTGGGCTGGTGTTTGAGATGGTCAAGCTGCGAGGATGGAACTCGCTCAGCCGAGCCGTTGATGCACTTCTGGCACGCAAAGGGGCTTTGCTGGATCGCTGGAGCGCAGACAAATTTAATTTTGGTGCGTTGGGCCAAGATAACGCGCCTGGGCTGCGTTGGTGATGGGGCCCCGGCTGGTGTTGGCATTGCTGGTGTCGGTTGTGTTGGTCAGGCGAAGGATGCTAGCGATGGGCCGCGCAGAGTCACAGCCCAATATATTCGCACAGTGGATGCTGCAATCTCATCCCGGCGCTTTTGGGCATATGCCCAGATGCTCAGTGTTCTTTCTGGGTTTTTAGCAGACCTGACGGGCTGGTGCGAAGGCTGCTGGTGCCATCAGCAAGAACACAGTTTGGGGTCATATCACATGCGTCGCAGGGCAATTTGCTATGACAGGCAGTCGCCGTCCACATGCCCAATGAAGGGGAGACGCGCCCCAGAACTTGCGGCAGGCGTGTTGCCACAAATGATCGATGATCTGGCAAATGGTTCGGTGACATTGCTCTCCGAGCTCACCCATGGCCTGAACGACAAGGACCGAACTGATGTGTTTTCAGATTGGTTCGCTGCATGCGACGTTTGGCTGCAGTGAGCCAGTCTGAAGCTTTTGTGCATTTGAGCCACATGCCTTGCAGCCAGCTGTGTTTTCTTTCGACATTGTTTTGCCAAGGATCATTGCATCACGACCCTTGATGTGAAAACATGCCACTGGGGGCAGCTACCTTGGAAGATTTGCGTGGTTGGACATGGCGATGTTGAGGTCGCCAGGTCTGGACTGAGGGAGTGTCGTCGAATGTTCCGAGCAGCGTCCGAAGCTTGGCAGCGTGCGTTTGTTTTTTTTTCGTTGTGAGGGAGGATTCTTTACCAGTTTGACTCAGACTTGGACTCGGACGTTTTGCTTATGCTTCGTTCAGGAAAAGGGCTTGTGCAAACATGCCGTGCAAGCTGCGCCAAGGACATGTCCGCCCACCACAAGATCTCCAGGCGCTTTTTCGACCCAGAGTACACGGGGCACCCAAACGACCGCTACGATGTGCCTTTGCATCTGGAGGTGGAGGACTTCTTGGCAGGCAGCAGTACCTCAGTTGCCAAAACCGACCTTACGACCTTTGTTGGCGACATGCGCGGAACAAAGTTAAGCACTACATTCCATGCGTGCGAGTTGGCGCTTGAGTCCACGATATAATGTGATGTGTGTTTGTGTGTAAGTATACTGTAGGTACGTGGGTATCGTGGGTAGTGGGTACAAGCTGTAAGCGAGTAAGCGACATGTGTGGAGCCAACAAAACACTAGGAGCTAGTTTCTACATGTGCGAACTGGCTCTTGTGTCCACAATGTGACAATGTAGGTATGCATTAATCAGCTAGTTCATGTAATGAATGGTAATGAAGTAAAGTAGACTTAGTAGAGCAGATTGTCACAACGTCCCTGTGTGTGTGTGGCGCATGTCAGCCTGTGTCGTTCAATGCAGGGGTCGGCCGATTTTTTGTGCATGGTCCTTTGGAGTACTTTGGGCCAGTGTCAGTGAGGCATGGGTCGTTCGATGCAGCATTGGGCCGGCGCCCTGAAGATGGTCCGTATTGTGGAGCGGCCCATCGAGGCGCTCCACCGAGATCTGAAGAGCCTTGCTTTGCTAGTGCTGCGAGCTGGGAAGATTGCCGTGCTTGAGTCGGAGAGACACATTTTTGAGTTTTTGATTTCCGAGGATGGTGCTGATGAGGGCCCCCAATGCCAGAGATGCGTATCTTTCAACCGAGACACGCTGGGATGAGATAGAAATGCTGTTGACCAACCCGTTTGCGCCTGTGCTGAAAGTCATTGAGTCACACATGAGGACGTTGCGTGTTGAAAGTACGTGCGCTTGATCTGCCAAGGATTTACACAATCTCGGTCAGCGGTTTGCAGCCATCTCCAGCGAGAGGGGGCTGGCGGAGCTTGTTGGACATTTGCTGGTCGGGGATCTTGGTGCCAGAGCCTCATGGCAAGCTGTCCCACCCATGTCACGCAGAGCAGCTGGCAGGTCAAAGTTCCTGGGCGTCAGCTTTCGTTCACCATCCTGCGAGACATGGTGTACCACAGGTACTCAGGCCGCAGCTGCCAGGCAATTGCACATGTTTCCCTTGCCTTCGTGATCATGCGTCAGGCCAGCTGTTCAGCAACTGTGATTTCACTATGGGTTCAATCCAGGAGGACCGCCAGCAGGCCCAGTCCGCCGTCGGGGGCAAACACCAGGAAATCCAAAAAAACATTAAGAACACCTCCGTCATGGGGCAGATGGTTCTGAACCACTTCAGAAGCATTGTGAGCCATTACCAGAGCCCTTACTTTGCAGCCCCGTCAGAAGTGCTGGGAGAGATTCCAGGAACCGAGCTTGGGCAATCAGTGCGCACATCAGTTGCGACAGCTTCATCCCTACCACGGGCGCTTCCACGTGGAACCTTGGCCTCCACACGCCACGCCATTGGCTGTGTGAGAGAAGATGCCTGGTTTGATGATGACCTTTCTGACTGGCAGCCGTCCAGCTGCGCAGCGGGTTCTTCTCAGAGCAGCGGTGCAGTAGTGGACACGAGCAAAATGACTGTGTTCCGGGTGACGCATAGCCAGCCCAACAGACTGAAGAGGATCCTTGGCTGACAGCACTGCGATTTTTTGTTTTGTTGTGAGGGGGGCGAGGGCACAGGTGCCATGAGGCGGTGACAGATTGCAGATTGGCTGTTTTTGCTATTTGAGGCCACTGGCAGCTATGGATGACCTGATCCCGAGCGATTTGGCCGTGAGGTTTTACCCGGTTCGCCACCATGACACAAACAGCGGACGGATTCAGATTGCGCGAGCCCCAGGGCCAAGCATTACAGCCACTCGTATGTTCACAGACAATGCAGCATTGACACAGCAACTGTTGGGCCAAGTGCTAGTGCTCCAACCGTCAACTGCAGTAACCACATGCCTTGTGCCGGAACTTCAGCAGTTGGTGGACGCAGGGGCATTTCCAGGTTCCAATAAACGTTTGTATGATGATGAGGATGGAGTGTCACAGGAGCTTTTGGACAGGGGTTTGGTGCAGAAGTGCGCCCCTGGACAATGGCAACTGACAGTAGCAGGCGTGCAACAGCTGGACCAGACACTGTGGCTTGAACCTACAGGCAAAGTGTTTACGCCTCGCGCTGTGAAGGTTGATGATCTCTCGCAGCTTGAGTGCCAGTTGGAACTTGAACGGCGAGGATGGCAAATGAACAACTTGGAGGACAACCGCCAGAGTGCGTTTGCGCCGTTTAAAGGGGGAAGCAAGGTATGGTACACAGACAAGAGCGGCGCTTTCTTTATAACGTACGCACGTTGCTTACTGAAGTGGGATGAGTTGCGGGCGGATCACGTTGAGAGCATCTTTCATGGGCAAATTTCGGCATATTATCAAGCCTTTTTGCAGTGCAGCCCTGACAAGCGGCCAGCGGTGGTGCCATGGAAGCCAGCAACATTCTACCGCGATCTAATGACTGGCAACTGCGAAGGCGCCGAACCAAGCCGTGCTGTTGAGCTCATCGATGACTTTTCCATCGAACGTGAGGGTAAGGTGCAGAAGTCGTCCGGCATGGTGGGTGGAGGGAAGGTGGGGGTTTTGCCCCCCCCTGACAGCGACTGTGCAAAGGATGCCCAGCCAGCACCTTCCAGAGGCCAAGCGCAGCTGCCAAAGGCGAAGCCTGCGCCAAAGCAGGCAGCGGCACGGGCGCCGGGCTCCAGACGCGGTGATCGGCACCCCAAATCTGTGATGTTCGGTGAGTTCGATATCAGGTACTTTGAGACCCCTGCCGTTGATCTGTACAAAGCTTTTTGCAAGCATCACAGTTCTGAGACGGACCAATGTGTGAAATCCATGCGTATCAACCAAGCCAGCACGCCGGAGGCTGTGGTGCGAAGGTTGAAGGCCTGGTGTTTGCAGGGCTTGATGCCTACAGTTGAGGACAAGCATAGCCATGTGTTCTTGACGATGGTTCCGGTAGAGTCGGCGACTGGCACTGACGCCGAATTGGACGAACAGCTGGCCACGTTGACAGGCTAGGCAAATGTACAGGCATCGTGGCGTGTTCGAGCTGCGCATTTGTTTGGCACAGACAGCAGGTTGTAATGTGAAAAAAACGATTCAGCGTCTCCAGTGCCATGATGTCGGACCGACACTCTTGGTTGTGCCAACTGATTCTGTTGAGCCAAGGTCAGTGGGTTGAAGCCGTCATGTGTGAAGCATGGGTGTTTTTGTGTGGATGATGGCTCAAGAAGTGTGGTAATGATCTTGACAGACTGGCACGCATGTTACCATCACCTGTACCTGTGGGACTGATTTGGATCCATGGCCCCACACACATAGTTGCACCATCATGAGTGACACTGAACCCGAGGATGCGTTGGACGCGCAGCCATGGAGCCAGATGCCGAGGCTGACGCAGCCAGCTCGAGCAGCTCAAGCAGCTCAACCAGCAGTGACGAGGATGAAGCCGGCCAGCATGGAGGCAAAGGAATGGGTCGGACGAAACAACACGAGTGTGATAATCACGGGCCGTGCGTGCGAGTGGCAACGTTACGCGTAAATCATGCTTTCACGTGATGCTCGTCACCTGGAGATTCAAACACCCAGAAATTTCTGGGCGTTTTGGGTAATGGGTACGATTGGAGGAAAACTGGGCGTTCTAGTACGAACCGCTGGAAAACTTGTACGAAGGCCGGCATGTAAGGTGCTGCCGGCCGTTTGGAGGATATTTGAGCCAACAAGATCTGACATATATAGTTTCCTTTCTCGGTGCTTGCATTTCCCGTTGCAATCATGACCCTACATCGGTCCCCAATCAGGGCATGCTATTGAGCGGGCAGTGCTGCTTTTCACCGGGCACTCCACGCAAACAAACCCAATTGACCCATTTTTTGGGATTTGCGCTCGTTTGCGGTATTTTGCGGGTGTGCGGCCAAAAGTGGTACGAACAAAGGGCATTTCTCACCCAAAGCATGTTTAGACTAAACTTGCTCCGATTTGCGCACCACTCCCCCGCACAGCTAGGATTGAAGGGTGTTGATGGAGGGAAGGATTTGAAGGGTTGTCGAGTTTGAAAGTTTCAGAAGATTCGAAAATCAGGTCTAGTGGGCAACATCAAGCTGAATGAGAGAGAAAGACCTGTGCAAGAAGGAAACGCCCAATAATTCCAATTTCTAGGTGTCTTAGTCGTTTTGAGGTATACGAAACAGCAAATGCAATACAATGACCAAACCACCTACTGGTTTCTAGTCGTTTGAAGCTGCAGGCAGTTTTCTTGCGGCAATTGCTGCCCGAGGACATCGAACCGCGAATCAAACGGAAAAACACAAAGTGAAACGGAAATCTGAAAAAAAAGTAAAAAAACCTGACGATCAGTAGGGGATCAGTCGGAACCCCAATCCCAGAGCAAAATCATGGTGCACCAGCCTCCAGAACACGGTAGATCAGGCTTCCAGTCGGGGATTCCCAGTCTTTTTTGGCACGAAACATGGTCCGCGACAGATCCCCTACTGATCGTCAGGTTTTTTTACTTTTTTTTTCAAATTTCCGTTTCATTTTGTGTTTTTCCGTTTGATTCGTGGTTCGGTGTCCTCGGGCAGCAATTGTCAAATTCCTTTATCCAGACTGGCACGGTATGGGCACCACGACCCCCCCCCCCCGAACCATGGTCCGCGACAGATCCCCTACTGATCGTCAGGTTTTTACGTGTTTTTTTCAATTTTCCGTTTCATTTTGTGTTTTTTCCATTTGATCCGTGTTTTGATGTCCTCGGGCAGCATTTGTCGAATTCCTTTATCCAGACTGGTACGGTATGGGCACCACAACCCCCCCGAATGTTTCCCGACAGGTCCGCGACAGGTCCGCGAAGGTCCGCGACGGGTCCGCGACGGGTCCGCGACGACAGGTCCGCGACAGGTCCGCGACAGGTCCGCGACGGGTCCGCGACGGGTCCGCGACGGGTCCGCGACAGGTCCGCGACAGGTCCGCGACGGGTCCGCGACGGGTCCGCGACAGGTCCGCGACAGGTCCGCGACGGGTCCGCGGGTCCGCGACAGGTCCGCGACAGGTCCGCGACAGGTCCGCGACAGGTCCGCGACGGGTCCGCGACAGGTCCGCGACGACTGGTCCCCAACTGGTGTCTGACTTGGCGGTTCGATTCCACCCTTGCCACATGAATGGTTGCGCCAGGCGATGCCAGATTCCGTGTGGACGACATGTTTGCGGACTGCGACATTGGTGGGCAGACCAAAGCGAGAGCCACTGGCAAGCTGAAGAGGAAACGGGCGCCGTCTGGCGCGGGGCAGGCTTTGTCGCCCAATATGGTTGAATCCTTCCGCTGGAACTTTTGGCTGGTAGAGCAGTGCGAGGCAAACTACGGTCAGGCGGCCGTGTCCACCCTGCTGCGAAACACACACAACGCGGTTTGGATGTCGCAATACAGTGACCAGGCAGTTTTGATTGATGATTTGTTTGTTCCCTCTTTTTTGTCGCTTTGCTTGGTTGTTCTTATTGATTTCAACCGACAGCCAGCCCCCTGCTCCCCCGTGTGTTTGTTCTTTGTCCAAGGTGGTATGGGGGGCATGGAGCACAGCAAGGCGATGCTTGAGGCAGCCGTGTCTGACCGAGCGCCAGATCTTTGCCCGGGTTGGGTCCGAGGAATCGTTGGCCATTCGGTTGACATCGACAAGAACTGCCAGCGAGTGCTGTGCTCAAATGAGGACGGCGCCCTGCATGTGTTCCCTGATTTGCTGCAGTTGCTGACGCTGGACGCGCGCGTGGCTGTGCTGAAAGTCATGGACACCTCGAGCCTGGAGTTGAAGCCGCTCATCGCCAAGTACAAGGCCATGCCCAAGATGCCCCAGCCGGTGCGTGGCAAGCAACGGGCTGCCGCGTGTAGTGATGCACCCGGCGATGCCCCGCAGACGAAGGATGATATCAAGAAGGTCATTAACCAACTGGGGAGCACTTTGCTGGACAAGCTCATGGCCCGCATGGATGCATTCGAGAACCTTTTTGTGGAGCAGGCGACTTGTTGCAAGCATCACTCGAAAAAGTGCGATGTGTTCCCGGCCGCTCTCTTGCAGACCGACAGCGAGCGTGTGGCACAGGTGACGGGGGTGGCAAAGCTGACGGACCCTTTGCTCATCTACATGGCCGGGACCTCTTGCCATGTCGCAGGTGCTGTCATTGGCGGGCAAGACTGTGCTTCCGTTTGCGGTGGAGTTGCAACTAATCCGGAGGAAGCGCCCACATGTGTACTTTCATGAGTGCACGAGAAACTTCAGGGCGTCAATCCTGGAGAAGTTTCTCCCTGGCTACCGGGTGCATTCAATGATCCAGCGGCCCACTGAGCGGGGGTTCCCGATCCAACGTACAAGGAGGTACACCGCGTGCATCAGGCTGGACATGGAGCTGGTCCGACCCATTGAGGAAATCAAGATCCTTGATAGGGCGCCTGATTTTGATGGGGGTCAGCTGCTTTGTGCCCCAGATGATGTGGCGCCTTGCGCTTGCAACTACAATTGTGTTCCCTTTATTTATTTTGCGGGGGGGGGGGGGTTGAGTGAATACAACATTCCACGGGTTCGCAGCCGCGCCGAGGTGGAAGCTGAGCGGAAACGTTTGTGCTCCCGCCAGATGCTGCAGGGCACGTTCTATGATCTGCTCCCGGCCTCGCTCAAAGCATCCTGGCGCGCGTGGCACTTGTGCTTTTCTCATGTCACAGAGTTGTGTCGCCCCGACTTTTCATTTGGTTTTGTTTTTGCTTTGTGTGGCAAATTCCGGCTAGATGAAGCTTCTTAGGTTTGTGAGGGGTAGCCCTTCTTTCACTTTACCTTACAGGGACTTGGATATCGGATAGACCGCGATTTAGTTGTGACTGACTGCTGACTCAGGTGAGGCTGGAACAGTACCACACCAATGAGCGGATTGCCAAGATGGTAAATAGTGGCCGGGAAGTCCTCATCAACTTGACACAGAACGTCGAGTTCAGCGGGCGCGCAGGGCATTTTGCTCCATGTTTGTTGACCAAGTCTGTGATTTGGTCAACGCAGCAAGGACGCCTGCTGCTTGCGCAAGAACTTCTTGCAGCGCAGGGCGTTCCCGTATTTGACCCCCAAGTGCAGGCGTCTGGTTTGCCAGTGGCCCCGGTCTGTGCCGATGTAGGTCAACATGCCTTGACACGCATGGCAGGCAATGCGTTTCACGTAGCATGTGCAGGG
Source organism: Effrenium voratum (assembly GCA_963377175.1). Taxonomy (NCBI): domain Eukaryota; class Dinophyceae; order Suessiales; family Symbiodiniaceae; genus Effrenium; species Effrenium voratum. The sequence continues at coordinate 1,044,403 of CAUJNA010000913.1, read as the reverse complement.
TCTTTCGTAGGATTTGTGCTCTGCAACCTTCAGCCCGTTGGACCCATTGAAGACGACGGGCTGGGTGCCCCCGAAGACTGTTCAGATTAGACTGTTTGCGCAGGCTCCTTTTTGAAGCGCCAGCATTGCCCAGCGAACGACAGCGACCATCACATGCATTGAAATGCCCATGCCTCCCCACTCCCCACAATAAGAACCCAAGAGTCACTCGTGGGTTGTGCTCGCGCTGGAGCTCCAGTGCATTGCCAGACAAGAATTGGCATTGACGGTGATACGCGGAATCGTGCAAAACTTGGTGAATCGAAATTTGCTCACCTTGATCCGAATTGTTGGCCTGACAGACGCATGGGTGCTGATGACCTGAATCAGTTTGAACTGGTGACATTTGAGTTGAGTTGAGATTATGAGACCGATTGCGATTGGCTCTAGCAGGGCGGGCAACTTGGACATGATGACATGGCTCTAGCAGGCGGACAAGGCAGAACTGGCATAGCAGCACCACATGCACTTGGAATCAGCGCTTGCCTTGCTGCCATGGCCATGGCTGCTCATGAGGCTCAGGATGAGCTTGTAGGAGCGGCGCCTGATGCTGAGGCATCAACAGGATCATGCGAGATCTGCAAGAAGCCGCTGACGAAGCAGGACCATTTTTTCTGTGAGTATTGTGTGGTCATTGTGTGGCTAAATGTTTATTGTTGAGTAATTGTTGACCCACTGGGCTCCACAAAAAGATCCTGAGTTGGTCGTCCAAGTTGGCTGTCAGGAGCAAGACCGTGCGGCCAGACTGCACCTTGCGAGGAACTTCTGTGTGGAGGACGGCTACGCCAAACGGGCCTTTGATGCCGCTTGCAAAACGCAGGGGACCATGGAGAGGATGACAGAAACTTACTTGTCCAAGGCCATCATTTTGAACTCTTCAGTCAAGTAAAGGTTCCAACAGTTACCTTTTTATTTCCAGGCCCAGGCCCTTTGTGCAGCTGGTCCCAACTGAGGAAATGAAGAAGAATGACCATGACGTGTGGATTCAGACGGTCCGTGCTTTCAGGGACAAGAAGGCCACGCAGGGAAAGGCCGCACAGTTTGACGTGCTTTCCCACGCGGTCTCGTTGAGGAAATCCAGGGTGGATATGCAGGAGGTGGTGATCAAGCCCATGCTGATGGGAGAGTTTCGGCACAAGAAGCAACTGGCTCCTCCTTTCAACCTCTCAGAAGCCGAAGCCCTGTCAGAATGGCACCGCCTTATAGGTGACCCCTCTGTGAACAAATCAGAGAAGGTGCTCTTCAATCCCAAGAGCCGCAAAGAAGAAACATTTACTCGGGTTCATGTGATTATGGAGGAGAACGAGAGGAGACAGCAAGTGCGGGCCCGTGATGAAACCACAACCCAGGAGGCATCGGCCAGACACCCCACAGCATCCTTTCGGCAAGCTGTTGCGGAACGATTTGCCCAAGAGGACTCGGCTTGGTTTTGCTTCTCAAGTTTCTATAGTTTCCATTTTTGTTTGCAATGTTGCCAGCGGGCCCCAGCGATGGCTCACTTACAGTTCCCCCCCAGGAACCACAGGCTGACGCAAGTTTCCTGACGGCCACAACAAGCGCTCCTCGATTGTCGCTTTCTTTCGATGATGATGGGGCTGTTCCTTTGCAACGAGTGGGTCGCAATCGGGGAGGTGGCGCCGGCGCATCCGCTGGATCAGGTGGGCACACGCCACAAGTCAAGAAAGGCGCCGCCTCAAAGGTTCCTGCCATTGTCAATGTGGAGCAGCTCGCTTTGCAAAAGGCCACTGGGTTCTTGCCAAGGGTCGAGGCCTGCATGAGCAACATGAAGGCTGCCTTGGAAAAGGGCATCCGGGCGCTTGACACGCCCCCCGGGCTGACTGAGACGCTCGGTTTTACTAGGCTGACTTTTTGACCGTTTGAACTATATATGTTCAGCCCATGTTGTTTCCAGTGCCATATATAGTGCCATGGTTGTGCACATAAGGAAGTTTTGCGCTATGGTGTCCGATGGCGTTGTGGAGGCAACCGTGACCGGTTGGCTCTTGAGCGGGGAGGACCCGCATCACCTCGGCCCGCGCAAGAGCCTTTACAAGTGTGCTTTTCAGTACGTGCAGAGACTTGTGCTGGTGCAGGCGATGATTGGTGAGGGGGCCATCGACTTCGACCTTCCTGGCATGCAGGTGCTGCAGAAGATGAAGCACTCGGGTGAGAAACGGCCCTTGCGCGACTTGGTGGTGTGCCTTGGCAGAGAAGTCGCTGCATGTTGTTGTTTTCTCACGCATTTCTATTTTGCGATGCGCAGTGGTGGATTTTGAAACTGCATGGGCATCAGCACGGTTTAGCGGGCGTGCCCAAGGTCCGCAGGTTACTTCGATGACTTGCCCCCTGATGATGATCTGGTGCCAGTGCGAGCACTGCTGGATTTGAATGCCTTTCTTATGAAAAGGGTCCCAAGCGCAGACGCTGGTGCTGACTACGACCCAAAGGCTTGCATCGAATCAGGCATGAGCCTTGCAAAGAAGCTGTTGGCCATTTATGCCACTGCTGTGAAGGCTTTGACCAAGGGAGGCAAAGACTACGCAAGCGCCGTGCAAACCACTTTGACGTCTGAACGGCTCCGGCATCAAAACCAGCAGGGTGCCGCCGCTGATCCACCCAAGGCCAAAACGCGATTGAGCAGCATGGCTTCCACGAGTGATCCCGCGGTGATCAAAATTCACCGTAACCTTGAAAAGCGGGCTCCGGTCAGCATTGTGAAGACCTTCGAGGATTTGGACCCAGCAAGTGCCCGAGGGAGCAGACCATTCATCATCCGCAAGGGCAAGTGCCTCGATAGCCTTTAAATCAAATGTTTTTTGTCAGTTTTCATGATGTCGGACCCAGGGGTTGGCTTCATGTGTCAGTTGCCCGCAGATAGCCCGTTGTGTGCGTCAGGAACATCATGAAGACCTTGTTCAAGGAGGAGGCTAACAGAGAGCTGGTTGAGGGATTGATTGACAATTTCCGGGAGTCCATGTCTGAGCGGGCTCAAGCGAAAGGGCAGATCAAACTCGAAGAGGAGGCCTGCGCAATCGTCAGATCCGAGCTCTTGAGCGCTCTACCCGGGCCGTCGGAGTGGCCGTTTGTTCCGGAGGACATGTTCCAAACAGACGGCCCAGCCCAGCTGAGTGAGGAAGAGAGCAAGTACATTTGCGCGTTCTCTCAGGCAGCCTTTGTGCACGGACAACGGCACGGCAGCTGCTACCACGGAGTGGAGACATCATGCTTCGCCTCATTGCGTTTGCAGCGCCAAGGCGCCCGCGTGTTTGTCATGGTGAGACTGGCTGAGGCGAGGTCTTACCTGCAAAGGCAAGAGCTGGATCCGAGCGTCGAGGATGTGGTCAACTGGCTGCTCCGGCTGAGTTTGGAGGACCTCCCGTCGCCCACAGAGCTACCCAGCCTCACTTCCTCGACAAGCAAGTGCGGGGATCTGTTCTTTGCCCCGGCTGGATATGTGACGGTGGACAAAGCGTGCGTAGAGGATAACTATAGTCTGTCGGAGCCTCATGTGATTTGTGCGTGTGTGTCAAATGTGTGTCAACGGGCATGGTGTGGAACTGGCGATAAGTTTGCGATGCGGTGCATGTGGTGGAGGGTGAGATGTTTTTGTTTGTTTGCCAATGAGGCGAATACCGCTGGCCATATTTCCATGGTCCCTGCGACCATCTGTGAGCTTCTACGCTGAGTCAAATGCGACGCGTGGCTGCAGCTTTAAGCGTTGCAGTGTCAGACTCAGAGCTTCTGCTGTTCCTTGGGACGGTGGGGGTCAGTTTGGACTGAGGAAGCCTCATGTGGAAGCAGCTAGCTTAATTTGCGAATCAATGGCTCGCGAAGATGATGCCTCTGGTGATGAACCAGGCCCGTGGCTGAGGCTTGCAAACATGCGTCATGAGATTGCTGCTCTGATCAATGCCGACAGGTGACCAAGAAGACAAAGACCCAGCCGCAAAGGAGCCACTGCCCCTCCTTGACATCTCGCCTGACGCAAAGCGTAAGCAACAGATTCAAAAGATAGCTGCAGCAAACAGAAACAGCAACAGCGACAGCAGCAAGGCAAGTGCAGCTGGCCACACGCTGATGTTGGACCACCTGCATCCTCCACGCAATTTGGAAGACTGGTTTGCGCAAGATGGCACAGACATATCTGCTGAGCTGCAGCGAGCTGGGGACCACCTGCTCTTCAATGCCTACACGACCATTGCATTTGAGTCGGCTTCTGGAAATGGCAAATTGGATCCGGAGGACTTGGCCCTATTTGGTGACCCTGAAGGTGACCAGATCCAAGATTTAGAGGATTGGCTCCGATTCTTGAAGCGGCATCAGAAGGGTGAAGTGTCAGCAGCAGCAGCAGCAGCAGCGGCACCAGGAGAGCAGCAGTCGCACAAGCAGGCTGAGGCAAATCAGGATAAGGCGCAAGCGTCAGCAACCGGAGGCGCTGATCAGCAGAAGCAGCAGCAGCAGAAGCCGGCTGGGGAGGCCCAGAATGATGAGGCGCAACTGTCAGCAACAGGAGGCGTCGATCAGCAGCAGCAGCCGGCTGAGGAGGCGCCAGTGGTTGACAAGGCTACGGAGGCAAAGCCGCGGCATGATGAGGCAACAGGAGGCGCTGATCAGCAGCAGCAGCAGCCGGTTGAGGAGGCCCCGGCGGTTGAGAAGGCCGCGGAGGCAAAGGCGCAGGATGATGAGGCGCAACTGTCAGGAGGCGATCAGCAGCAGCAGCCGGTTGAGGAGGCCCCGGCGGTTGAGAAGGCCGCGGAGGCAAAGACACAGAATGATGAGGCGCAACCACCGCGAGCGCGTTCGCTGCCGGTTGAGTGGCGGCCCCGCGGCTCCCGCTGGGGATTTGTTGAACAAGGCCGCTGAAGAAAGACGCAGGATGATGAGCAAGGCAAACCAACAAGGGGAGGCGCTGAGGATGCTGCCGCCGGCTGAGTGAGTGGCTCCCGGCGGTGGTTGATGCTGCCGCTGGAAGCCAAAGACGCGGATGATGAGGCGTAACCAACAAGGAGGCGCTGAGGAGCGAAAGTGCTGCCGCTGGCTGATGAGGCCCTGGCGGTGTGGTCGATGCCGCTGGAAGCAAAGAGCAGCGATGATGAGGGCGCAACCAACAAGGAGGCGCTGAGGAGCGCAAGCCGCCGTTGAGGAGGCTCCTGGCGGTGGTTGATGCCGCCGCTGAAGCAAAAGACGGCGGGATGATGAGGCGTAAAATTGTTGCGGAGGCGGTGATCGCTGCCGGAGCGATGAGGCCCCGGCGGTTGAGAAGGCCGCGGAGGCAAAGGCGCAAAATAATAAGGCAACAGAAGGCGATCAGCAGCAGCAGCCGGTTGAGGAGCCCCCGGCGGTTGAGAAGGCCGCGGAGGCAAAGACACAGAAGGATGAGGCGCAACCAACAGGAGGCGCGGACCAGCAGCAGCAGCAGCAGTTGGGTGAGGAGGCCCCGGCGGCCCCGCCAAGGGTTGACAAGGCCGCAGAAGCAAACACGCAGGATGATGAGGCGACACAAGCCGCTGATCAGCAGTTGGGTGAGGAGGCCCCGGCGGCCCCACCAGGGGTTGACAATGATCAGCAGCAGCAGCATTTGGGTGAGGAGGAGGCCCCGGCGGCCACGCTAGTGGTTGACAAGGCCGCTGAAGCAAATACGCGTGACAATGAGCTGCAACAGCAGCAGCAGCACCAGTCGGCTGAGGAGGCCCCGGCGGCCCCACCAGTGGTTGACAAGGCCGCTGAAGCAAAGACGCGTGACGATGAGGCGCAACTGTCAGCAACAGGAGGCGCTGATCAGCAGCAGCAGCAGCAGCAAAAGCCGGCTGGGGAGGCCAAAAGGAAAGCCACGCCTGAGTGTGAGAGGCCAGCGAAGGCAGCTCGAGTTGAGGCGCAGACTGTTTCCTGGAAAGGGTGGGACCAATTCAAACGCCCCTTCCCCACCCCGGAGATTGTTGGGCGTGCCGCGCAGCCAAAGGCGCAGATGACCCAGTTGAGCCTGACAGCCTTCGCAACACAACCAGTCGCGCCCAATCCATCTCAATCATCGGGATCATCGGGCCAGGACAGAACAAAAAATGTTGTTGACACATTGTTGTTGACGCAGTAGTAGAATCGACAGTCAACATAGTGTTGTGCCCCGATCTCTTCTCGCGCCTGTCAGGAAGCTACAAGCACGCCGGCGCCTACTGCCAAGGCCAAGGCCAAGGCCAAGGGCAAGGGGAACATCAGCAGGTGGAGGCGGACGAGGCCGAGGAGGCCAGGGCCCAGGATGTTTGATTTGTAGCAAGTGCATAATAAGTGTTTGCCAGCGACCAACAGCGAGGCTGCTGCGGCCCTGGCGGCAGCGAAGAAGAGACCCAGGAAGAGGAAGTGATGCGGCAGGACGCTTTGTTTGGCTAATCAGAAGAGTGGCATTTGTTGATTGTTGCGCGTTCTGCAATGCAGTTGATGCGCTCAGTCAGCGTGGGATCGCTTGCGGTGGGAGGAGTGCTGGACTTTCTGATTCTGAGCTTTGCCCGAAGCCGAAGCATGATTGTCCTTGGAGGACCATCGCTGATACAAAAACAAAGCCATCACCATTACTCGCAAACTTATTTGCCACGAAAGCTCAAGCGAGCAAACATGTAATTTGTTTGTCAAGGAGTCCTGCAGGGCATGTTGCTTTGCGCGCAGCCGCTTGAAGCGACTGAGTAGGGTGACGCCCATAAGATTTGGGCGCCGCATGGCTTGCAGCCCCTTTGTTTCACTGGTAATGCTGGTAAATGCTTTGAACATATGACGGGGGATACATCCAACTCGCATCGCAGACGCCGTGGCTTCTGGAACTGTACAGTCAGGACTCTGTTTTACGAAAACTTGAAAACCTCTCGGCACCTGCGCCGCACGGATGTGGGGGATCATTGGCTTGGTAGGAGCAAACTGTAGGAACTGCGTGGCTGCCAGATTAGTCATTGATTGAAATTGAAGTGAACCAGCAAGTTACCAACAAAGATTGATCTTCACATCCTTCAAATTAACGTAGAGCTGGGAACCATGTTGTTTTCGCTTTGGAGCCGGAGCCAGCCAGCAGTGCCAGCAGTTGAAGTTTCAGCATGGCTACGACCTGTGGCGGACTGGACGCTTGCAATACTTGGGCGCAAAACAGCCTAGTTTCCTCCGCACTGTTCATGCGGCTTTAATGTCGGTGTTTTCCGAATGGATTTGCATTTGATTATCTCCAGAAGTTCTTGGGGCTGGCCTTCCATTTGCAAAGTGGTGCCCGAATTGCATTCCAGTGCAACACTTCGCGGTTAGCTTGGTGACTCTGTGTTGGCAGCCAATTGTTTTCCCAGTTTCAGATGTGGGGGAGTACAGTGATTGCTGCAGCGGACGGAGTTGGTAGTTGGTTGCTTGCATTGGGGAATTGACCTGCCAACATCGGCCAACTTGACAGCGTGTCCTTGTCAGCCACAGCCCGACAGCTCAAGTGCGTCTTCTCGTGACTTGTGCTGCCTGTGCCTGCGTGGTGGCAAGTGGCATGCCATGATCTACAGGGTCAGTGTCTCGCAGCACACTGAAGAGATGACGCCAAGGCAAACTGATTTGAGTGTCCCGTTCAAACGGCGAATGGCTGCCTTGTGTTTTGCCCGGCTGATGGCAACAGCCCTCACGCGGTATGTGCACGGACCTTGGAGGGTCACAATCTTTTGCCTCGAGCCGGGTTGCTGGCCTGTGGAAGGCGATGCGCCGCTTTCTGTGTGGTCCTGCGTCTCGCAGTGATGACCTTGACAAGGTGGCCAGCCAAAAAAAGAAGCACAGGCAGCTCCCGGCAATCCCAGTGGCATGTGTCTTTTTTGGCCTGGGCACCCAACGCATGTCCCAAGTTACATCCCCTCTACGGGCCCTCAACTCAATTCCCTTTTCAGGGAGCGGTCCCCGTGTTGTATTTTCGGGTTAACCGGGTTGTCATTTGATCATGTAGATTTTAAGATTTGCCCGAGTGCTGTGCGTCGATGAATGTTTTCTAGTTTTTCACTAGCTATTTAGAATTTTTCTGTTATCCCGAATTTTGAGTTGTTTGATTGTTTTTGACCATTTGGATTTGATGGCTTGCCTCCAGTCTTACACACCAGCATGAAGGAAGCATGCTGAATGCTGTTCGTTGCCCGGAAAGTTTTGGCTTTAGATCTCTGCTATGCAGGTCTGCTGCGGATACCAGCACATGATCAACACTGCGTGAGCCATCCCCGGGAATGATAACTAGACCGGCATTATATTCTCAGAAAGGTTCCGTGAAGCAGATTATGACAATCTAGGAGACATGCCTGCATGCGCACTAGCCATGTTCGAGTCGGTGGATTCCGACTGGCACCCCTGGTTCCTTCTGCGGCTGATCGATGCTGATGCTCGATGGATTGAGCAGGGCTTTACACCCCGCGAATGCTGGGAGTACCGCCACAATGTGAGGCGCTGGAGAGCCCGCCGCATCTTGATTGCTATTGGGTTGGATCTTTAGACTTTAACTTTTTCGGAAATCAAGGATTTTCCATTCAGTTAAACTTTTTGCAGAGGGGTCAACAGCAACCAATGGTTGGCAACCAAGGCATGAAGAGCGTGTTGCAGAAGATGAGGGCCCGCTTCAATGCCAAGGTCAGACTCCTCAATGCCAAGGCCCGCTGCAACTTCAACTTCAACGCCAAGCAGCCGAAGACTCTCATAGCAGGCAAGCAGGTGATCAAGAAGCATTACAGCGCTGCGTCATAATCAGGCATGCCGCGCTCTTGCCTCTTGGCAAGTCTTGGAATTGCGACGCGAGGCTGTATAGCGGCACTGAGTTGCCTCTCGGAATTGCGTCGCGACGTCAAATTGCATTCGGCAAGCTGCAGCTGTATAGCGGCGCTGAGCTTGAATTTTGACGCAAACTCCACCTGTACAGCCGGCCACATAAAAAAGTAATATAAATACTAAATAAATCCATCAAACAATAAATGAATACATACATATAAATAAAAATAACTAATATGTTATGTTTACACATATATGATAATAATAATGATAATATATTAATAGTTGCACCCACCTTTGTGTGAAAAACATTTTTTAACGATTGCCCCCCCTGTTATGTTTGGAGGTGTCCCTTTTTGAGGCTTGGGTTCCGCATGTGTTTATCTGTTTGGAGGTGCCCCTTTTTAGGGTTTGGGGTTTTGTTTTTTTTGGTGAGTGGCCGCCCTGACGCCCCACCTTGGTGTGAAATTAGGGAGCCCCCCTGTTATGTTTGGAGGTGTCCCTTTTTGAGGCTTGGGTTCCGCATGTGTTTATATGTTTGGAGGTGCCCCTTTTTAGGGTTTGGGGTTTTGTTTTTTGCTAAGTAACCACCCTGACGCCCCACCTGGGTGTGAAAAACATGTTTTATTGAGGCTTGGGGTTCCGCATGTGTTTATATGTTTGGAGGTGCCCCTTTTTAGGGTTTGGGGTTTTTCTTTTTTTAGTGAGCCATCCTGCAAGTTGAAGCCTGCTTGTCACATTGGATACCAGTTGCGCTAAATGTCAAGATGGCAGAGCAGATGGCAAGCACAGCTGCTCGCTAGAGGGTAACGACGGTTGTTTCCAGTGGAAAGCCATTTGTCATGTGTTGGCCGCAGCTGCCTGCAGGCAACTTAGCAAGACCGCCGCAATTTGGCTGAGTGGCCCCCTTTGATATGTTTGGAGGTGTCCCTTTTTGAAGCTTGGGGTTTTGCATGTGTGTATATTTTTGGAGGTGCCCCTTTTTAGGGTTTGGGGTTGTGCAATGAAACGTCCTGCTGCCTCCACGGATGGTGGCTCGCTTGCAGAGCTGGACTTCAGCATCTTTGAGGATGATCTGGCTCTGGGCGCTCGCGTGGGGGATGACTCAGCTTCGCATGAAAGGCGAGGAGGGTGAAATCAGTAAATCGGCATTTGCGAAAAAACAAACACCTAGAACCACGCCAGTTTGTTTTTTTTCGTGAGTTGGCCAAGCCTTCAAACCTTTGGGCAGGAAACGCCCCGATAAGAAGCGTGTATTTTTTGCACCATGGCGCAGGTTGAGCCTGGCAGAGATGAGACATACAACCCGGCCACGCAATCGTGGCTCGGCTCGAACGTGTCATCATCATCATCATCATCATCATCATCATCATCATCATCATCATCATCATCATTGATCATCATCACCATCATCATCATGTTGATCATCATCATGTCATGCGAGCCTCGTTGCATTGTTCCGTGCTGTGGCTCCATCGTTTTAGGGCATGGGCCAGCACTCGCCAGGACGAAAGGCAAAGAGTCACAAGGTTGACGGTGATCAAGGCCCGGCTGTTGAAGACGCGGTTGCGAGTGGCGAGCTCCTGGATTCAGAAGCGGCAGCGGCAGACAAGAAGACTTGATGCTGTGAGCTGCGGGCCTTGCCCTTGCCAGACCTTTGCTGTCGGGTATGTGTCAGCGTGGGGGGCATTAAGACCGATCATGCTTCAGGGCCATTTCTGCCATTTCAGGGTGTGCCTCCAGATAGAACTGCACAGCTGCGCATTCATGCACGTGCCCTATCCAAGTCTAAGTAAGTCGGCACATAATGCCCCTCATTCCGCCGAAGTGCAGTGCTACATGCAGCCGCCACAGAGCGGTGCAGCCTTGCCCCCCCATCAGTGCCCAGCGGACAGGAGCTCATGTGAAAAGAAGGGTCTGAGCCGCTTGCGTTCGTGCATATGAGGTGTGAGGCCACAGCCCCGTCCAGTCAACCTTGTGAAATGCAGACTTCAAACCCTTAGTTTACCGTTCAACCGGTTTAGCCACCCCAAAAAAAGGAAATATATTTTGGCGGATGTTGCATTTTTGGGTTTTTTTGTCAAATCCAAGGTTTGACGGTTTGGATTTCAGTACCCACTGGCCATTTTCAATGTTTTTTTGAAATTTTCATGTGAGTCTACCAGCGATGTCCTTGTTTTTTTAAACTATAATTTTCTCCCCCAATGTATGTGGTTTTTGGCACATTTTTTTTAAAGGCTAAAACATAAAAACACATGAAAAAAGCCTCTCCAGACCTGAGCTCGCGAAAGTTAACACTACGAGCCGCGTGACGCTGGAGCACCTTCCCAACTTTATCAACGGCAATGAGATGCAAATGTTCATCCGGACACACGGACTAGCACACCAGCAAAGTGTACAATCCCACGGCCCATCCCGTGACGCTCCGGCACTTGGATCCGAGGCCAACATCCGAGCGGTACGCAATCACACCGGAAGGTCACGTTCGCGCTCACCCAGGTCCCGCCATTCCCGGATCAAGCTCACCCCAGGCCCACAGGGAAAGTCAGATGAGGAGGAGGACTGGGGTGAATGGAAAAGTGATGGGAGGCGTGCTCATGGTGATCAAAGGAGGCCCCGCTCGCCTCCGTTGCCTCCCGCTCAAGTCAGTCCATCCGAGAACCGCATTGTGCTGCTTCCTCTCTCAGTTCGACAGCATGTACCCGATTTTGGCAGTCATCGCTTCAAGCTGCGCACTGGTTGCCGGGTCGAGGAAATTGCCATCGTAGTGAACGATGTCCTTTATTACACCTTGCCCTCGATTGCCGCCTTAGTATTTCCTGAACCTGAGCAGTGGAAGAAATCGTGGGAGACGGTCTACAGGAGCCTCATGCCGCATCGCCGCAGCATCATCGAAGATGAGCAGCGGGTCAAGTCCATTTCGGAGTTTCCGTTTTCTCCGCCACCACATGGCGTCCCGGGACGTTGGACGGATCAAGTGGTCAGAGACATGTCTGACTACTTCCAGATCTCCCCGAAGTCACTGCCGCAGCAACTCATCGTACAGCTTGGCATTTGCGAAGAAAAATGGCCATATATCCGCAGGACTGCACGGACGTATCACCACTTCTCGACGGACAAAAAGAACTCCCAGAAGAACCTCTTCGGGATCATCTTCTCGTTTGAGCCGCGCCGATTGCTGCCGGACAAGCATCGCACTCAGTCACAGTCGACGTTTTTCTGGTCCCACAATACCAATATGCAGGCGGCCATGAACATCCTGCGTGATGAAGAGCTGATCAGACCCTCAAAATGGCAAGAGCATCCTTCCCCCAACCGCGAGTGCTCAAACTGGAACGAAGTCTGGTTGCCTCCGATGGGATTTTACTGCAGGGGCAGCCTTCAATCTCAGGAAGCGGCAGTCCAATCAGCAGCGCAGTTCGCGGGAATTCACACGGATCGCCCCGTGTGCATTGGTGGAACTGCACGACTCCGGCAACAGCATTGCACCATACCCCGTGGCGGAGTGTACGCTGACATAGCTGCTTCCCATTACTATGACTGCATTCACGCCAAAGATGGCAGGTGGAAACTCCGATCATCGATTGCGGTGCCCAGCTACATGGGCATGTTCTGGTGAACGACTATGGCAATGCAGTCTGACAACCCTTTTGCACAGGCCCACCGTGGTTTGTGCCCTGACTTTCATGGTGTACATCATGACGCTCCTCTTCCGGAAAAAGCGTATGGGGTTGCCTGAGGCTCATGTCTTGATGAAGTGTGTTGCATGCTTGTTGTGTTGCTTGCCGTTGCCGCATTTTGAGTAGATTACTGATTGACTTGGCCATCTCTCTGTCGCATCTTCACCTGCATTGTGATGGATCATGGGGACCTTTTACGTGAATGTCGGCACATGCTGCTTGCCATCTCGTCGCAAATCAGTCTTCTTCTGGCCGGACTGCAACGTCTTGAAGCCCAGCAGCGGCATCTACAGCCGCCACCACCGCCACCGGTTCCTGACGGCCAACTACCGCCGCTACCCCCGCCATCTACGACGCCACCGCCCTTGCCGGCAACATCAGTCCGGCCAGATTACATGACAGCACCGGTCACTCTTGTGGCCACCTCAGACAACCGTACGGAGCACCCTGCTCACGTCCGCACGGTGAGTGTCAGTACTTCCTGGGAGCACAGACGGAGGAGAAGGTCCAGACATCGGGAGCCTCATCGGCGTCGATCTCGCAGTCATCACCGGCGGCTTCCTGGCCGACCTGACGACGCGGTTCCCACGTCCCGCCGCCATGCCTACAATCCGAAGTACCCGCCGGCAGTCAAGGCCATGCCGGCGTGTCGACCATCAGGTCTGTCGTATGACCGTTGACGGAACACCAGCGGCAAAAGGACCTCAGTATTTCGGCGCATGCATGTTCGCAAGCATCATGTCTTCGCAGTTCCGCAGCCTTACTTGCTTGATTTGTCCTTGCTGTGTGTTCATTTGCCATGCAGTTGTCAGCCGAGTTTGTGAATAACCTGGTGGCGGTACTCAATGTCCTTGCATCCCAAGTTGCGACAGCTCTGGACACCCTGAACTTTGCCCTGAGGACAGCGAAGCCATCCGTCAGACACTAGAGTGTCTCCCAGGGCACCACGGAACTCCAGGCACGGGCTGCGCCCTCGCATCATCACAGAGCGCATTTCGTCTGACCGATCCCGCTCTCCCACTCGAATTCGAACCCGACCTTTGGACACTTCATCCACCTGGTATATACCGGCCTTATCCCCGCCTCGTGCGGCACATCGGGATGCCGCTGACAACAATTCTGGTCGTCGGCCTGAATCGATGTTGGATCACCTGCCACCACCACGGCCGCTTGCTCCCTTAGCCCCACACGGCGGACGAGAACCGGGACAGATGACGCCTACGACACCTGACTCGGATTCTGATGGTTCAGTGCGTCCACATCCAGGTGCCTCGTCGTTCCGACCGTCTCCTACGGTGGTTCATGGACCTCGGGAACTTCTACAAGAATTCACCATTGCACTTCGCAATGCACACCGTGAACCTTTCACGGCATGGACACAGGGTGAGCTGGATGAGATGGTGCGACGGAAGAAAGACAAGGATTCCAGGCCCACCTACAAAACCATTGCTCGGTTCCTTCAGAAGCCCATTGAGGAAGTCAAGCAGGCATGGAAGGTCTATCAGCAACTTGAGGCTCGCGGCTAGGAACCCGGTCATCAAATGCAACAGCGACCACAGGAGGACTAAATGGTAGGCCGTGGCGGTGTATTCGGTTAGCGCTGCAGGTTGTTGCGACGGTTGGGATTGCAGTCATTATTGATCACATGAAATTTGCTTGCTTGCACTTGACTGGCATTTTACCAGGGTAATATTGCTTGCCGTTGTGGGTGTTGCCGCTGACGTGAATTGAATGCATGACTGAGTTGCTCAAATCATGTCGGAACAAGTCGTACAGACGTACATTACTTGGACCCATGGAGCGCAGCCGACGTGGTTACAGTTTCACGGACCTGGTGCCCTGCTTGACAGACCCATTCGGCAGACTACGTCACCTCCGCCCCCACCAAGTTTCCCACTGCTTCTTCCACCTCCGCCTCCTCCACCGCCACCACCACCGGTGATTCTACACCCACAGTTTATGCCCTCAGTACGGAGCCCCTCGATCTCAGCTCCTCGCGGACAATCCTGCCCTGCCACATCGAAATCGCAGCGCACACGCCGCTCGATCTACAGCACTGACAATTCCCGTGATGAAGAGCTACGCAGTCCAGGGCGTTCATCCAAACGATCTCGGACAGCATCCGCTTCTGCACCGCGGAGATCTCGGCGGCCCTTTACCGTGTTCCCCTCCAAACGTGCTGACCGTCCATCGCTGTCCCCATCGGCAAATTGCAAGCATTACTGTCATGCCTTCCTGCGCCATGGGCGGAAATGTCTTTCCCCTTGTGCTCGTAGACGACCAGGACATTATCATTGCAGGTGTGCGCGGCATCAACGGCGGTGAAGCTTAGGCGTCGTATAAGTCGTATATTACAAACCTCGCTGCTGTGTCTCACCTTGAGTTTGAAAAGTTGCCTTGCATTGCTTTGGTTGACACTTCAGCTGCGCGCGGTTGTCATTGCATGTGTGTCTTCGCCGCAGATTTTCGATTGCTTTTAGCGGCCGCGCGATAGCCTGTCTTGCCGCTATGAACCCTCAATATTTCGAGTACCAGATCGAGAGAGGAGTGGAATGGATTCGAATTTACTCACCGGGCACGTGGCGACCCGTTCCCGATGATGCTCCAGTGCTCGCCCCGGTCTACGCTTCCACGTATCGGGAGTGGCGCAGGTCATATCGCTTCCAAGTGTACTGGTCCGAAGACAGCACCGGAGGAACAACAGCGGATCCCATTGTCACGCCCAGTTCGTATGTGTCCTACCACGTGTGGGAGTACCGAGACTGGCAACACGAGGGTATCAACGACTTGGAGCTCCTTTACCAGCCATTGGACTCGCGATGCTCGTGAATGCAGACGCCAATTCCTCGGTGGACTCATCGGTTCCGGATGGGGCGTGGCGAGAGCCGTCACCACCACCATTCTATGATCCTTGGAACGATTCGGAGTGATACTTGAGCAACATGTCGGATAAAATGAGGCGGTTGTGCTTGCTTTGTGTGCGATTCCATGTTGAGTTGTCTTGCTTGGTGTTGTGCGTTCCGTCTCCAGTTGTTCGCCGCTTTCATTTGACTCTGAGCGGTTTGCCTGGTTGATATGTTCAATTGTACAATGTATAGCGCAGCACGATGGGTCCTGCCTCGCTACTTTGACTACGACATCGTCAATGGCCCCGCGAATACGAGTGTAGAATGGATTCGGATCTATGTGCCGGGTCCGTGGCATCCAGTCGCCGAGAACACCTTGGGACCAGCCCCGGATGACTCAACCACCTATCGGGAATGGCGCAAGGTTTACCACTTCGAAGTGTATTGGCCGAGGGATAGCACAGGCGGCACCAATACAGGTGCTGTTTCGCAGCCGGTATCTTATGCATCCTTCTATACTTGGCATTATAGAGACTGGGTCACCAGGGGATACCAACGGCTGGGTCGCCCACACCCTAGCATTGCGCGGCCAGTTTTCGCTTCGGGCGCACCGGACCTCATGTACGCTGGATTGACCTCTTCATCGGCATCCTCCAACTCGGATGGTGGCTGATGCTCGTCCTCGCCTTCCTGGGGAGTCTGTTCAGTTCAATTCGATTCGGGAGATTGACTTCGATACCGGAGCCGTGCATTGCTGCAAAAGTGATTTCTTGCACTGTGGTAGTTGTGTCTCTTTCAGTAATTGTTGTCTGCAGCCGTACCTATCAATTTGTCTTTCCGGGTTTGCGTTGTCATGCCGTGGCTGGAATGGTGTCCGGATCCTCAACAACCAGATGCCCAGTGGGTCAAGATCTTTCATCCGGGATCATGGACTCCACATGAAGAACATGATGCTCCACCTCCACCGCACACGTATAGAGAGTGGAGGGAGTTCTATGCTCCCAACCCGGACCAAGACGGTGAGCAGCTCAATGTCACCATGTGGTACAAAAGAGACTGGGCCACAGAGGGCTATCGGAGAGTCGCTGCCCCTCAAGCTGGTCATGACTTTGATTCTATGTCTTTTCCTGATCATCACAGCGTGGCCACGCAATCCGCGGCATTGAGTATGTCACCGCAGATGTTAGAAGCGATCCTTAGATCCTCGGATGCGGCGGATTTCTCTACCGAAGAACTGACTCGTCTCCAAGAGGGGATTTCTCAACAACTGACAGCTCGCGCACGTCACGCTTCCCAACTTCATCAACCTGTACGTGCATCACGTGGAATCACACCATCGGAGACTGTTGGGGTCTCCGACCCATACCGGCCTGTTAATCCTCCCGACAGCTGCAAAGCCAAGGCGAGACCTATCTTCGAGCTAAATGAGGACTAGACGCACGCGAGTGGGGTAGCATACAAAATAAGGGTGGTTTCCACACTTGCATTACCTTGCTTGGTTGTTGCTTGTACATGGTTGTGCATGGTGCCTGTTCCTCTATCAGCTGGATCGGAGCCCGCGATACGCCTTGCCTCTTACTTCGACATGGACATCGAGGATTCGAAGCAGCACCCATGGCTCGAATACTCGGTCTGGCAGGATCAGGAGTGGGTGCGGATCTACACTGCAGGACAGCCTCAGCGATGGCACCACGGAGAAACTGTACCTGATCTACCAGACAATTCTTTTCGGGAATGGCAGCGGGTGACTGATCCCAATGGGCGCACTGGTGAGCACGGTCAGGCATGGACCATCCGCGACTGGCAGCATCAGGGATACCAGCGCATTCTGTCTCGAATGGAGTCCTTCACAACTCATCATTCGCATGATCAATCTCTTGGTGAAGTTCGGAATTCCGATGCCATTCCAGTTGAGGAGACGTTCACCTATGCTACTCCGTTTTCTCATGGTGATCGCTCGACTGCTTCACAACTCGCTTCAGTCCTCTATGGCGACACTCGTAATGCTCAACGTGGTGATCTCTCGTTCCCGTCTTCTGAGCGGTTTAGGGCTGTTTCTCGTTCCCCTCGCCGCGGTGGATTTTTTGGTCAACGATAGGGACACGGGGTTGAGCATGTGATCTTCCTGCGGAAAAGGAGACTTCTCGCCCCTCATTGAGGGGCGTGTGTGTGCGGAGTGACAGAATGCCCTGTCACCACCCTTTCGGTTTCTCAGCAGGGGGGTCACCCGCAGTCACGACCGGTGACCCAACGAAGAGGGTCGTGACCTGCGCTGATATCTGACCTGATCAGTCAGACGTACCTGCCGAGATGGTTGTGTTGTTCTGAATGTCCTTTTGGTCCCCCCCTGAACTGCCGTTGCTTCTGTGTGTCCCTGTTAAAGTAACTACAGGGAAGCCAAGCGTTATGCGAGTCGAACCTCATCATACTCGAGACTTATCAGTTGTACTCGAGACTCATCAGTTGTACTCGAAAGATTAGCACTCTCCATTTGGAGTTTAAGTGTGTGTGTGTGTGTGTGTGTGCGTGTGCGCGTGCGCGTGTGCGTGTGTGTGTTTGCGTGTGTGCGTGTGTGCGTGTGTGCGTGTTTGCGTGTGTGCGTGCTGTGTGTGCGTGTGTGCGTGGGTGTGTGCGTGTGTGCGTGCGTGCGTGCGTGCGTGCGTCCGTGCGTGCGTGCGTCCGTCCGTGCGTGCGTGCGTGCGTGCGTGCGTGTGTGTGTGCGTGTGTGCGTGTGCGTGTGTGTGTGTGTGTGTGGGTGTGGGTGTGGGTGTGGGTGCGGGTGCGGGTGCGGGTGCGGGTGCGGGTGCGGGTGCGGGTGCGGGTGCGGGTGCGGGCGCATGCGTGCGTGCGTGCGTGCGTGCGTGCGTGCGTGCGTGCGTGCGTGCGTGCGTGCGTGCGTGGGTGGGTGTGTCTGTGTGTCTGTGTGTTTGTGTGTGTGTGTGTGTGTTGTGTCTGTGTGTGGCGTGTGCGTGTGCGTGTGCGTGTGCGTGTGCGTGCGCGTGTGCGCGTGTGCCTGTGCGTGTGTGTGTGCGCAGTGGCAGAATACCCTGCCACCACATTTGAGCGCAGCGGGGCACGGCGCCGGATTGCAGACCGTGCCTAACAAAGCTATGCAATCTGGCGGGATACGGAGTCTGATCAACTCCGCGTACCTGCAACATTTGAGTGATTCTGAAAGTCTATTTAGCCCTCTTCTTTTGCCGCTGTGGGTGCTTCATGTTGAATTTGTAAGGTTTTCGCTGCTAGACGGAAGCCAAGTGACTGTGAGCCGAAACTATTACTCGAAGACCCATACAGTACTTTGATGAGTACCCTCCCTCGGGAGTTCAAGTGTGATCACCCCATCTTGGGGGAACCTCGGGTGTACCCATCGTGTGACCCGGGCCGTTTCGCCGGAAAATTTGACCTGCAGTTCTTATCATAGTCCAGCGGAATTTCACGTTTAAGCAGGAACGAGGTTTCACTGAAGGGAAGACAGCCACCTCTTCATACTTACGTCTCACCTTTTCTCGCCGTCGTCTTCCGCGTGTCCGTCTTCTGGTTCTTCGCCCGTCTAGGGATGGCTTCTCCTTCCTCCCGTTCTCTTCTTGCTGCCTTTTGTGACCCGCGCGTTCGTCCTCCTCCTCTTCGCCCGCTTAGGGATGGCCTGGTTGTCCTCGCGTCGTTCACCTTTCTCCCTTGTCTTCGTCTTCTTGTCCGTCTACCTGTTCCTACTCCTCGTCTTCCTCACGTAGTTTGGCTTGACGTCTTCTTCCCCTTCCGTTGCTCTTTCTTGTCCTCTGTGCCTGTCTGGGCGGGATGCGTCGCCCTAAAACCGCATACTACACCCCTCTTCCTCTTCCTTCCTCCCTCTTCCTTCTTTTCTCCTTTTGTCTCCTTGTCTTCTGCTTCTTTTCTTTGCTTTTCTTTTTTCTCCTTTCTCCTCTCCCCGGACGGGCTGCGGCGCCCTAAATACGCATCTCGCACCCTTTGTCTTTCCCTTTCTTTCCTTTCTCCTTTCCCAGGGCGGGCTGCGGCGCCCTAAATACGCATCTCGCCCCCTTTTTCTCTTCTTTTTCTCTCTTTCTCGCTCTCTCTTTCTTTCTTTCCTTCTTTTTCTCCTCCAACTACTTCCTGTTGTTCCTCTTCGCCCGTTTCGGGATGGCGTGTTCGTGGTGTCGTTCTTCAACTTCGCGGTGCTCTTTTTCTACCAGGTTTAGGAGGGTTTCTGGGCTGTTTGGGGTTCTTTGCCCTCGGGGGTGACCTTAAACTCGGGTTCCCCTATTTTTCGTGTTTCTTGGTTGGGTTTTGCCCGCGGGGACCCAACGTGGGGCCTTTCTGTTTCTTTTGTTTTCCTGCTCTGTTTGTTTTCTGTTGGGGTCTTCGCCCGGTTTTGGGGCGCGTGTTTTTCCCTCCCGAAAAAGTGGTACTCGCCACTCTTTGAGGCGCGTGTGTGTGTGTGTGCGCAGTGGCAGAATACCCTGCAAACCACATTTGAGCGCAGGGGGGCACGGCGCCGGATTGCAGACCGTGCCAAACAAAGCTATGCAATCTGGCGGGATACGGAGTCTGATCAACTCCGCGTACCTGCAACATTTGAGTGATTCTGAAAGTCTATTTGGCCCTCTTCTTTTGCCGCTGTGGGTGCTTCATGTTGAATTTGTAGCGTTTTCGCTGCTAGACGGAAGCCAAGTGACTGTGAGCCGAAACTATTACTCGAAGACCCATACAGTACTTTGATGAGTACCCTCCCTCGGGAGTTCAAGTGTGTGTGTGTGTGGGCGCGTGCGCGTGCGCGTGCGCGCGTGTGTGCGTGTGTGCGTGTGTGCGTGTGTGCGTGTGTGCGTGTGTGCGTGTGTGCGTGTGTGCGTGTGTGCGTGTGTGCGTGTGTGCGTGTGTGTGCGTGTGTGCGTGTGTGCGTGTGCGTGTGCGTGTGGGTCTCTGTGTGTGTGTGTGTGACGTGCGTGCGTGCGTGCGTAGGGCGCGAGGGGGGCGCGGGGTGTGGGGGCGCGGGGGGGCGCGGGCGCGGGCTGCGCGGGCGCGGCGGCGCGGCGGGCGGGGCGTGGCGTGGCGGGGCGGGGCGGGGCGTGGCGTGGCGTGGCGGGGCGGGGCGGGGCGGCGTGGCGGGGGCGTGGCGGGCAAAGCGGGGCGTGGCGGGGCGTGGCGGGGCGTGGCGGGGCGTGGCGGGGCGGGGCGTGGTGGGGCGGGGCGGGGCGGGGCGTGGCGTGGCGGGGCGTGGCGTGGCGTGGCGTGGCGTGGTTCCGGAGGGGCAAATCATGAAATTATCTAGCCTGGATTACAGATTCGTGTTTGCTTGTCGGTGCATTCTGGTGAGCATGGAATAGTCAGACGAGCATTCCAAAGCAATGGCCCCTCATCTGAGAATGGGGAGGGCTGAGCATACAATAAGCATGGATTCAGTTTTTTCTGGAGCATTTTTTTGGCTTGGATGTATTCAGAAATTCGGAGCCTGGGGGCCATGGACCAATACAGGCCATGACCTTCCCCTGGCTCCCTTTCCTATACATTGTTTGAATGTTGCTCACGTGGCCAAGGAACAAGAGGTGGAATCGGACAAGCGCAAGCTTGAAATGGATATGCAAGAGAAGCATCAGCGGGCCATATTGAGACAGGCACATTGGCCGGGACCGCGCAGGGTAGGAACTCCTTAATTGTTGTTGTCATTACGCATGACTGCGTTAGTTTGCCAGATTTTCAGGGACGGCATATGACCACGAGAGATAAACAAAGAAGCTAGAGTAGAAGTTCATGGTCTGGCAAGGGGGGAAACTGCAACTGCAGCACCTGACCAGGGCCAACTGGAGCATGAGTTGCAGCGGCTGCAGGAACATCTAAGCCAGGACACTACGAAGCTTTCCTTGACTTGTCAGAGTGTTTGGGGGCGACCAAGCTGACAAGCAGTCGGGGATGAGTGGTAAGCCTTATTGGAGGACGAGCTTTGGGAGCAGCAGACCGGCGATGCCGTGGCGCAAGCTGAGAGGCCATGATTGATGCACCCGGCGACCTTGCCATCACGTGGCCGATTGCCGCAGGCGCATGCAGCAGCAGCACCACCAAAGTGAGCGGATCAAGCAAGAGGAAAACCATGCAATGCAGGAGTCGGTTGGCAAGGCACAGAAGGGTGTGTGTTTCCAAGGGCCAAGCAGTCACGCCGGCTGCCCAAACTCGCCCACAGACCGCTGGTGCAGCATGGCCAGGAGAAGATGCTGGAGGCTCAGAACCGCAGGATGCAAGATCTGCGTCAAAGGCTCAAAGACCTAGATCTCCAACAGAAGATCTTGTCAGATAAGGAGGAGTGAGATGAGCCAGTTGGGCGATTCGCGTTTCCACACACTCCTTTTTTTGGCTGCTGCGTCCACAGCAACTATTTGACACTCCCCGCGGCCCAATGCGTGGGCCCAAACCCAATCCGCAAGTGTGGGCCCGCCTGGCCTGCCCTGCCTGTGCGCTTCGCGCGTGCAGGAGCAGATGCGGATCGATCAGATGGAAAGACAAGAGCAGGCTGGGCCTTCGGCAAGCTTTTTTTTTTCTTCTTGTGTTGTGCCTTTTTGCACAGAACGGACACATCCCCTGGCTCCCTTTCCTATGCATTGTTTGAATGTTGCAAGTCACGTGGCCAAGGAACAAGAGGTGGAATCGGACAAGCGGAAGCTTGAAATGGATATGCAAGAGAAGCATCAGCGGGCCATATTGAGACAGGCACATTGGCCGGGACCGCGCAGGGTAGGAACTCCTTAATTGTTGTTGTCATTACGCATGACTGCGTTGGTTTGCCAGATTTTCAGGGACGGCATATGACCACGAGAGATAAACAAAGAAGCCAGACTAGAAGCCCATGGTCTGGCAAGGGGGGAAACTGCAACTGCAGCACCTGACCAGGGCCAACTGGAGCATGAGTTGCAGCGGCTGCAGGAACATCTAAGCCAGGACACTACGAAGCTTTCCTTGACTTGTCAGAGTGTTTGGGGGCGACCAAGCTGACAAGCAGTCGGGGATGAGTGGTAAGCCTTATTGGAGGACGAGCTTCGGGAGCAGCAGACCGGCGATGCCGTGGCGCAAGCTGAGAGGCCATGATTGATGCACCCGGCGACCTTGCCATCACTTGGCCGATTGCCGCAGGCGCATGCAGCAGCAGCACCACCAAAGTGAGCTGATCAAGCAAGAGGAAAACCATGCAATGCAGGAGTCGGTTGACAAGGCACAGAAGGGTGTTTGTTTCCAAGGGCCAAGCAACGCCGGCTGCCCAAACTCGCCCACAGACCGCTGGTGCAGCATGGCCAGGAGAAGATGCTGGAGGCTCAGAACCGCAGGATGCAAGATCTGCGTCAAAGGCTCAAAGACCTAGATCTCCAACAGAAGATCTTGTCAGATAAGGAGGAGTGAGATGAGCCAGATGGGCGATTCGCGTTTCCACACACTCCTTTTTCTGGCTGCTGCGTCCACAGCAACTATTTGACACTCCCCGCGGCCCAATGCGTGGGCCCAAACCCAATCCGCAAGTGTGGGCCCGCCTGGCCTGCCCTGCCTGTGCGCTTCGCGCGTGCAGGAGCAGATGCGGATCGATCAGATGGAAAGACAAGAGCAGGCTGGGCCTTCGGCAAGCTTTTTTTTTTCCCCAGATAGCTGAAAGCTATTGGGGTTCTAACTTCTCATAAAGAAGGGAAGTGATTTGCGATCTTGAGGTCCGGGTGCTAGGCGGCATGCAGTTTGGGGTGCTGGTGGATGCTGTTTTGCGAGTTTGCGAGATTGACGGCCGGGTGCTAGGGGGAACGCAGTTTGGGGTGTTGGGGGAGGTGCTGTTTTGCGAGAGTGATGGCCGGGTGCTAGGGGGCATGCAATTTGGGGTGCTAGTGAGGTGTTGTTTTGCGAGCTTGAGGGCCGGGTGCTACGGGGCATGCAGTTTGGGGCGCTAGTGGAGGTGCCGCGTGCTAGGGGCGCTGGTGACGGCCGGGTGCTGGGGGGCATGTAGTTTTGGGCGCTGGTGATCTAGCTTGGGCTGCTGGTGGAGGTGCCGCTTTGCGAGATTGACGGTCGGGTGCTAGGCGGGCGCGCAGTTTGGGGTGTTGGGGGAGGTGCTGTTTTGCGAGAGCAATGGCCGGAACGCAATTTGGGGTGCTAGTGAGGTGTTGTTTTGCGAGCTTGACGGCTGGGTGCTACGGGGCATGCAGTTTGGGGTGCTGGTGGAGGTGCCGCGCGCTAGGGGGCATGCAGTTTGGTGACGGCCGGTTGCTGGGGGGGCATGTAGTTTGGGGTTGGGTGCTAGGGGGCATGTCGTTTGGGGCGCTGCCACTTTGCGAGATTGGCGGCCGGGTGCTAGGGGGCGTGCAGTTTGGGGTGCTGGTGGATGCTGTTTTGCGAGCTTGACGTCCGGTGCTAGGGGGCGTCCAGCTTGGCTGCTGGAGGTGCCGCTTTGCGAGATTGACGGCCGTGCTGGCTTGCAGTTTGGGGTGCTGGTGGATGCTGCTTTGCGAGCTTGACGGCCAGGTGATAGGGGGCATGTAGTTTGGGGTGCTGGTGTAGTAGGGGGCATGGTGGTGCTGGTGCAGGTGCTGCTCTGGGGTGTTGTTTGAGGTGCTGTTGAAGGTGTAGGCGCATTTTTGCCAGATTGATGGCTGCATGCAGTTTGGGCACTGTTGCAGGTGCTGTTTTTTTTTTTTTTGCGGTGGTGCTGTTTGAGGTGCTGGTGACGTTGTGGACGCAATTTTTGGAGATTGCCGGCGGGTGCTAGGGGCATGCAGTTTGGGGCTGTGTCAGATGCTGTTTTGGGTTGCTGTTTGAGGTGCTGCTGACCGCTTTTTTCCCAGACAATTGAAAGCCATAGGGGTTCTAACAGAAGGCGCGGTTTTGGGGCTGTTCGGTTGTGAGGTGCTGGCGCAGGTGCTGCGTTGGGGTGCTGGTGGGGCTGCTGTTTTGAGGGCGGGCGCTGTTTGGGGTATCGCGGTTGTAGCAATCATCATTATGCTGCCCGCAACATCATGATGCTGTCAACTCAATCGGTTCGGACGTTGTTGCTGCCCTAACTGTGGCGCGTAGTGGTTCGTGGCTGGTGTATCATCATGATGTTGTCAACCACGTCATGATGCTGCTGGAATCACTGCGATGCTGCGTTATGGTTCGTGGGCGCGGTGGCGCCATGATACTATCAAGATCAGGATGATGCTGAATTTCAATACGCTGTTGCAAGATGATTTGTGGCTGTGGTATCATCATTCGCCTGCCTCTACCATCACAATGATGCTGTTCGCATCACCATGATGCTGCCGGCATCATCATGATGCTGTCCGCATCATCATGATACTGTCCGCGTCATCATGATGCTGTCGAACTCGTCAGGACGTCGTCTCTGCTTTTTTTCTTCTGCCGAATATGTAACGCGGAATCGTCCGTGGCTGGTGTAGCATGATGCTGTCAACATCATCATTCAGTAGGACGTTGGCTGCGCGTCTATTTAGCGCACCATGCTAAGTTGCTGTGGTATCATCATAATCCTGTCAACATCATCATGATGCTGTCAACATCATCATGATGCTGTCAACATCATCATGATGCTGTCAACATCATCATGATGCTGTCAACATCATCATGATGCCGCGGGAACCATTCTGATGCTGCGTCATGGTTCGTGGCCGTGGTGTGCTATCTGGGGTCTATGCCGGTGTAATTTTTTTGTGTTGTGCGTTTTTGCACAGAACGGACAGTGCTTGTCCATGCTCGTTGTGGATCCTTTCTGGCAGGTCCTGCGGAAACGGCAAGAGCAGCAACTCCGACAGTGCCAGCTACAACTGCAAGACATGCGGAACCAGCAAGAGGCGCCGGGAACCAAGCCGGTCAATGGCTAGCTGGCCATACCTTGTTTTGGTGTTTAGTAGCAGCAAGCACATTGCGAGAGGGCAATCCGTGTGCTCTTGGGCTGACACCCAGGTCAGACCAGCATTTCCGGTCCAAACTGGAGCGAATGAATCGGGACTTGGAGCTTCAGACGCAGCGCGTGAAGGAGTTTGGTGCAGAGCTAGGGGCAAGCGTGGGGTACATCGGGTACATGGCACTCATGCCGCTCCGCGGGAATTGCGGCGTGCTGTTTTCACTTGCAATACGGGCTTCAAGCATAAGTAGAAAACTCAACATGCTGTAGGCTTATCGTGCTCAGCGTGCGAATCGCACTGGCGATGCGCGGTCCTAGCGACTTGCTTGTGAGGTTGGATGCGAGGTGCTTGCGTGAGAAATCACAATGTCACGGCATGTCTTTTGGCAGGTGTCTTGTAGCGAATACTCAGGGTGGAATCATTGTCATTGTGTTAGCTTCGGATTGACCAGGAGGACCTAATCGGGGGGGTTCTCCTCTTAGTATGGAAATTGGCTAGAGGGGTCCTCGGGATTAATCCGAAGTTAACATTACCACATGTGCGGGACATCACCCAGAATCACGAGTCTTCATATATTTCGCAAGCTAACCTTGCAGTTGTGCTGGGTGAGCCACGACACATGCTGATGGGTCTTACAGTCCCCGGTGAAAAGCAGAAAGCTCGCACACCGTGTTTTTTTTTGTTCGGTTTGCGCTGGACCATTCCAAGCTGCTCAGGCGCCTCGTCCCTCACGCCGCATGTGCGTCAGGAGCTCCAAGCCCAGCTGCTGCGCATCTACGAGGTGGAAGCTGGCGGAAAAGAGGATGCCCTGCAGCAGCGCTTGGTGGAGAAGAAGGTGCAGGACTGCGAGGGGCCCAAATCCCTTCCCCCTGATGCTAAACAGCCCCCACCCTAATTATTAGGGGACTGTTTAGCATTAGGGAGAAGGGATTACCCCCCATGAGTCCCTTGATGGGAGTTCAACACACCATCCACTGTTCGCACTTCCGTCTTGAGAAGGTGCAGGCGGCGAACCAGGGCAGACGTCATCGCCTCGCGAGCCTATGAGCAATTCTCGCATTCTCGCTTTGGCACTTCCAAGAATGCCAGGAGCTGGAAAAGGAGCTGGCAAAAATCCGGGAGGAGCTCTTGCAGCAAAGCGCCTTCATGACTCAGCAGGAGCTAGCTACATGCCTTTGAGTTCTGAGAAATAGCAAGTTCGTGCCCTTGCCTGCGGGCACGTCATTGCTCATTTGCAGGGAGAGGAGGGAAGGCCATGCAAGGCGCTCCATTTTTGTGGCCATGAGTGTCAATGGCGAACACCGGGACGCTCTCTTTTATGTGAGTAAAGGGATGGCGAAATCAAAATGAGGGAATTCTGGTCCATCGAGTTTCATTCATCTTTCACCCGACTGACAATGTATACCGGTTTGCGACTCTGCCAACATGCCGTGAGGAGCAGAACGTCCGGGACCAAGAGGAGCAACTTGCCCAGTTGCAGCTGGAGGCCCTGCGAGAGATCCAGGACCGAGTCAATTGGTGGAGCTCCAACTAGGTCTCCCTCGAGGTGTCCAAAGCACCAAGCTTTGCCATTCGGGAAAGACTCCAAGCCTCAAGCAATAGCATGCGTGATGTTGAGCAGCATTGTACGCACAGCTCCCTTCTGAACAGAGGTTAAGGTTGTGATCCTTCCCTGTTCCCGTGTTCCGCCCGCAGGAGCACTTGGACAAGCCTCGTGAGCGCGGTCCCGATGGGGAGGTGTCTCGGACGGATGTTTCACTCTCCAGGATGGCTGCACGCCGACCAGCCGAGGAATTGGCAGATTCGAAGGCACTGCGGAGGAAGCTGCAATCCGACAAGGAAGAGCTGGAAAAGCAAATGGCGTTGCAAGAGCAGCATCAGAGCCTTCGGGCTGAGCAGCAGCAGCGTGTCGTCCAGCGGTTGGGCGACCAGTTGCAAGTCCTACTGGGCCTGCTTGATGGTCTCAGGGTCAAGCCAGTGATGACGGCCTCAGGGCGGCAAGAATTGAAGCAGGCCCGGGTGACGCATTTGCAGTGCACTCTGTGCTCCGAGTTCGACTATGTGTCGGCAGATGGTTCACATGATTGCCTAACATCATCCGCTCTTCATACTCTCGCCCTCGAAACTGCAATTTGTCCACGCATCATATTGCAGACAGCCTGGAGCCATGAGGTTTCTACTCAATGTCCCAAGTACAGAGATTGACTAAACTTAGGAAGCCCCACGGCAGTACGTTCATGCTTGGCCAAGGGCTGCCAAATGACCCCGCAATGTCACCAACAGGTCGCGTTGGTTGAACCCTTGGAACCCTTGGAAAGTCCTGGCCTAGATTGCAACATTGGGTTGTGCGCTTGGGTCCTAAGACAGTGGATGATCGGGGGCAACTACCAGAATTATTTTGGGAGTGATTGCTACAAGGCATGCGGTAAATCTGGGGCAGGTAAGTCGTAAGTCGTAGCAATGCGGCCCTTTGCAGTGAGGAGGCCTTCAGCTTAGTCCAAGAGCGGGAGGAGTGGCTACAGCAGCTCCAAGAGATCGAGGAGAGGCAGCGGGTGCTGTACGTGGAAGAGCAGCAGCGGATGGAGTTCTTTGAGGCGGGGGATGCCCATTTTGACAGATTTGGGTGATGTTTGACGCTTTCAGGTTTTGGGTAGAAGTGAGGTGGCCCAGGGAAAAGTTGGGGGGGGGGGGGGGCTTTCATGGGACTTTGAGTGCGGTCTTTCTCCCAAAAGCGGAGAATTGGGACAGAGTCCGGCTGTGGGGCCGATCCTGGCCTTCGGGAAACGGCAGCTTAGGAGACGGCGGAGCATTGGAAGTTGGAGCAGCAGGCGCTGCTGAAGCAGGAGGAGCTGGCAGAAGCTGCCGCCCGTGATGCTGAGCGACAGGCCATGGAGGAAGCCGCCAGGCCAGTTGAGTTTCTGAGCTGGGTCCGCAACCAAAGCGGCCGTTTTCTTAAGTATAGGACAGTGTAGGATGAATGGGGGAGAGCGTGGGGGAGAGCATGGGAGATCAAAGCATCCCTGTGGAGCCAGCCTTGGGTCGTGTCAGGCACTTGGCTGAGGGGAAGCTAGTGCCTGGCGCCAATTTGGAGGTGATCCTGGCTGATCCCGGCCCAGTGGGGCTGACCTTCTATGCGGATGACACGGCACCGCCACGGGTCCGAAAAGTGAAGAAGGACCGGCGCGCCTTTTGGGAGAAGCACGGCATGCAGGACGGCGCCGCGATCCTGGCGGTGGGAGACACGCCCACCGCACACTTGACCAGTGCGGACCTCCTCCCCTTGCTGAACAGCAGGCGGCCCGACGGCTCGACCCAAACGGTTAAGCGGAATACATTTGACTCATTTGACCGGTTGGGCCCCTTTTTTTCCAGCTCTCCAGCCCATGGCAGGCCGCTGAGGCTTCAATTTGATCTGAGTGGTCCACCAGATGATGGGCTCAATGCGCTGGACGACAGCGGGCAAACAGCCTTGCATCGCGCTCTTGAAGAGGGAGATGAAGCCAAAGCCCTCGAGATCCTCGCAAATCCGGAGTTCCAGTCCATCAACGTGCAGGAGCAATGGGGTCATCTTCAGTTTGCGGACGCGGGAGAAGTAGCTTTGTGCCAGTCTGATGGCTTTTCATGTCATTCATATTGCCGGGTAGGACAATTTGGGCAAAACGGCTCTTCACTGGGCAGCCAGTGGTGGTATGGAGAATGCGTGCAAAGCCATTCTGAGCAACTGGGGCACTGCAATTCAGATTGGTGTCCTGCAGGTCATGAAGGTAGGATTTGAGATGGGGATCCTTCTGGCCCCACTGCCTACAGTCTTGAATTGTTCCGAGATCGATCTGCAGGTTGTACTGGGGGTTCCTTGTTAGCACTGAGGTGCCCAACCAAAACACATGCTCGCTCGCTCGCTCAATCCCTCCCTCCCTCCCTCCCTCCCTGCCTCACGCACTCACTCACTCACTCACTCACCCACTCACTCACTCACTCACTCACTCTCTCTCTCTCTCTCTCGCTCTGTCCTTCTTTCTTTCTTTCTTTCTTTCTTTCTTTCTTTCTTTCTTTTTTTCTTTCTCTCTCGCTCTGTCCTTCTTTCTTTCTTTCTTTCTTTCTTTCTTTCTTTCTTTCTTTCTTTCTTTCTTTCTTTCTTTCTTTCTTTCTTTCTTTCTTTCTGTCCTTCTTTCTTTCTTTCTTTCTTTCTTTCTTTCTTTCTTTCTTTCTTTCTTTCTTTCCGTATTTCTTTCTTTCTTTCTTTCTTTCTTTCTTTCTTTCTTTCTTTCTTTCTTTCTTTCCGTATTTCTTTCCGTATTTCTTTCTTTCTTTCTTTCTTTCTTTCTTTTTTCTTTCCTTCTTTCTTTTGCCTATTTGACCTGCTCTCTTCCGCCTCGGTCCTGATACCATCCTCGAAACACGAGTTTTTTCAAGAACTTCTTGACAGCGCTGCCGTGGGCTGCACTGACCCAGGTCATCCCGACTTCCATGAAGAAGACGCGGCTGACTACCGGGGAACGACTGCATTTGAAGATGCGGAAGGAGCAGGTCATATGCAGGCATGCTTCAAAAGCAGCAGTTTTCTTTAGATAGCTATGCATTGGGGGTGGGCCCTTTTGTCCCTTGTCCTGCCAGGTGGTGAAGGCCTTTGATGATCACAGGGTAGAAGCAACTACCGAGCAAGAAGGATGGTGACTTCGTCCAGCTTGTGCCAAGCCTTCGTACCGAAGACGTGCATCGCGGATCGTGGTACGTCGACGTGAATGGGCCTTGGCAAAGTTTCGCGGGACAGCTGGGGACATCACACAAGTTCAGGACCAACGTCCCCACGCTGCCGACACATGAACCGTGATCGACCAGCACAAGCGACAACACGACCGAGCAAGCTCCAGCAGGATCTCAAAATGCGTGCCGGCAGGATCCAAAAATGCGTGCTGACCCAGCCATTGTTTGCACTGGCTAACGCAGACATTCTTGTGAACCTCATCCACCATCTTGCAGTTCCGCTATGGTACTAAAGTAATTGTAAACGCTGCGCGTTGCCCGCCTCGGCCCAGCCGAGCGCGCAGCGTCCGTGGTTCGACTGCAAGCAGCAGAGCTGGTCAAGTGGCGAGTCAGGCATGGACAGGCTCTGGCGTTTTGATGTCGTGGGCGCGCAGGAATCCCCGAGGCAAGGGCAAGGCGATGCACAGGACCAGGAGTGAGTCATGGAGCCAGCAGACAGGGCGGGCTGGGTTGAGCCTTGCTTGGGTTGGTTGGCCTGGGCTGGGACGAGCCTTTCTTGGGCGGTTGCTGGTTGGGCTGGGCCTGAGGCAAGTCTCAGACGCTGGGCTGGGCCCGCGGCAAGTCTCAGACAGATCCCAAGAGAACCTTCGCCCAAAATAGGATTATGCCAAACAGCTTCGTGTTTGTAACATATACAGACGCTTCCCCTTGGGAATGGAATCATATTGTGAAGTGGATTGACTCTTAGTTCCGTCAAGCCAAAAATCAATGGAGCTAGCTTGTTCTTGGATAATGCCAATATTCGAGGTAGGCGGATATATTCCGTTTGCCGCTTTCTGGGTATCCAGGCCTTATGCGGTGAGAAAATAAAAGTTAGGTAAGTGAAGAGAGGTGTGGGCACCAGGGGACGCAGGTTTTGGTCCATGCTTCCATTCACCAGGGATCCATTTTGGGCACCCTTTTTTGACCCACACCCATTTGTGAAAGGAAAAGGAAAGCTATGGTGGTATGTTCATCTTTGTACTTTAGCGTTTCTCCCTTGATCATCATGTCGATAATGGTGCAGATAGCCGTCTATAACCACGACTTCTTGACCATTGATTATTGACTGCCAAGGACGAATCCAAGAGATCATTCTTTCTGTCATGGACACTCTTTTCTCTCGCTCACTTTATCTTTCATTCACAATCTTCTCCAACATGAATATCTTTCAACATCGGTTTCCCTTTCCTCGTTTCCTTCCCTCGCTCATCTTCATCCTATTGGTATCTATTCTATCACTTTATCATGGCAACTCTTCCTTCCAGGCTATTTCTCTCTTCGGTCGGAAGTATGAGTGCAGCGCGTCTGGTCTCTAAGCCGGAAGGTACCGCAAGATATTTAACTCAGCCCCAGATGCAACCATTACATTGGTGAAGGCTGAGGGGAATTCCTTCGTCATTCCGTATCTTTTTATTCCTTATGTCACTACACTGTCTATCACCAACCTGCTTCTCTTGTCTACAATTGACTGATTGTGGGTCCGCGACTTATGAAGGCCGCGGGGGAAAGTGGAGAGGGGCCTCCGCTCGTTCACTCGTTTGGCCACAGCGGCTGAAGAAATGATAAGGGACATGCCGCCATGAGATCCTTAGGTTTGTTGGCTGCATATGGGGCCCACCTTACCAGTTCCATCTATGAATGCATAAATGCTGGACTGGAAAAGCTGGATAGGATGGTGGCCATTTCCCCGATTTGAGCAGCTGCCAACGGGACATACAATCCCAGTCATTCCTCTTCCATCCTCTTCCCGTCCCCAAAGTTAGCTAACACTAGAAGGGACTGGTTGATGGAGGGTGGAAGGGAATGGGTCTCGTCTAAGCCGCTGGGATAAGCCTCGCCTCAGCCGCGTTCCTTCTTGGCTGGCATGGTGACCAATGGTGACCACCGTGCTTTTGCTTTTCTGTCTTCCACGTTCCTCTTTCTCATTTCTAGGCACGGGAGAATGAAGTGAGCGGGGGTGGAGGTCATCTCCATTCCCATTCAAACTCGGTATGTGATAGAGGCGTGACTGGCATTTTCTTTGGACCACATTTCACCTCTCTAGATCTGGTATGTTGTTGCCAATAGACAATTCCTAAGAACGAGGCTGGCATGAAAAAAGCTCGCCAATTTCTTTTCTTTGCTGCAAACGCAGGAATCTTACGAATGCAGCCGCCACTCTCTCTCAGGCAGACTAATAGGCAGAAAGGGGGTGAGGTAAGAAATGAATGAGAGAGCGGTGAGGGTTGGGGAGTTTTCTTCTTGTCCTTTCCCCCGTCCTATTTCCTGTTCACCCTCACCCATGATTACGACTCTCCACTATCACTCGTCAAGTAAGGAACGCGTGAGGAAAGGAATGGCCGGCGCGTGAGACCTTGTAAAGAAGTCAGCCATCTGTTCACCTCTGTCTCTCGCCCAACAATAAAGACTCAGAGAACGGGCGAGAGGGTGATGGGTGGAGGCGTTCCTTTCTCGCGCCTCCATCGCACCCATCACTCACTCTCTCTCTCTCTCTCTCTCTCTCTCTCTCTCTCTCTCTCTTCTCTCTCTCTCTCTCTCTCTCTCTCTCTCTCTCTCTCTCTCTCTCTCTCTCTCTCTCTCTCTCTCTCTGTCGCTCTCCTTCGTGCCTTTTCTCTGATCCTCGCGGAAGAAGGGAGTGCCCGTTTATCTGCGCTCTCCATTCCTACATCTCATTCTATTCGTTGCGTGGATGAGATAGGAATGAAGGGATTTGGATTGTAAGGTGGACGAGGTGGACCCAAGAAAGAGGTTGGGGAATGAAATGGGAATGAATGTGTATGAGAAAAAACATGCCTATGCGTTTCCCATTCCTGCATCTCATTCATGAATTTTATTGATTGTATGGATGGGGAAGGGATGAGAATAAAGGAAAGGGTCTGGAGACAGAATCGAAAGAAATAAAGAATAATTTATTATACTAAATGATAGTTATATATGAATGGGTTTTCGATATACAAAAAGATTCATAAACAAAATGGGACTAATAATTAGATATATATATATATATATTAACAAATAAATAAATACCATATATAAATTATATATATATATAATTAATATATATTTATATAAAATTTGATATATATAAATTTTAATTATACACATAATTCTAAAAATAATATAAATTATGATATAAATATATATTATAGATTATATTGAAAATTTATATTTTAAAATTAATATATTTTCTCTCTTTTTTTTAATAAGGAATATTGAATTTTATAAGAATAAATAGTGTTATATTTAAAAAACAATATGCATTTAAATAATTGTTAAGAATATATATATATATATATTTAGATCATGTTTCTTTTTTTATATTATTTTTTATTAATATTTTATATATTTTTTGTATGTATAATATATTTATTCTATAAAACCGTGAAAATTTGTTTGTCGTACTTGCACGCATTTTCCCGGATCGTCGTTTTTCCGAAAAATCTTTGATATTTCGAAAATTGATTTGGGTTGCTTTTGGAAGATGTAACCGTTTTATATTTCTTATGGTCCGCTTATTTATATTTGTCTGGGTTACTCCGGCTATGATCCGGAAGATATAGTGATTTTATTCCCCAAACAGCGAAATATTGGGGTTCTAACTTGAGATATAGAGAATGGGAAAGTATGACGCCGGTTTCGGGGTCCTGTTTTTCGCTCGTCTTCCTGTTTCCCAATCTTTCCGGTTGTTGTAACGCTGACTCCAGGGTCGTGTTTCCCGCTTGTTTGCTAGATGCTGTGACGCTGGCTCCGGGTTGTGTCTCCCGCGCTTGTCTCCCTGTGTCTCGCAGTCTCTGCGATGCTGTGACGCTGGCTCCGGGGTCGTGTCTCTTGCTTGTCTCTCTCAGTTTCTGGCCAGATGCCGTGACGACGGCTCCGGGGTCGTCTTTCGTTTGTCTGTCTGTGTTTTGTAGTCTCTGCGGTCCGATGCCAGATGTTGTGACGCCGGCTCGTCCCACTTGTCTCCCTGTGTCTCCCAATCTCGTCTCCCTGTGTCTGCTGTGACGTCTCCCTGTGTCTCGCAGTCTCTGCGATCTATGCCGGGTCCCTCAGCTTCTGCGGTCAGAGGTCAGAAGCTGTGACGCCGGCTCCGGGGTCATCTCCCGCTTGTCTCCCTATGCAGATGCCAGATGCTGGGACGCCGGCTCCGGGGTTGTGTTTTTTTTTTCCAGTCGCGTCTCCCTGAGTCTCTCAATCTCTGCGGTCGGATGCCAGATGCTGTGATGCGCTTGTCTTTCTGTGTCTGACTGCCAGCTGCTTGCATTGTCGCATTGTCTCCGAGTCTCTGCGGTCGGATGCCAGATGCTGTAATGTTGGCTCTGGGGTTGTGTCTGCCGATTGTCCCTCTGTCTGGATGTCACACTGGTTCGGGGTCGTGTTTCCCATTTGTCTCCCTACTCCCATCTCCCGCTTGTCTCCTTCTGCGGTCGGATGCGAGATGCTATGATGCCGGCTCCGGGGTCGTGTCTCCCGCCATTGTCCCCCTATGTTAGATGTCAGATGTTGTGTTTCCCATGATATGATGCTCCGGGGCTTGTATCCCTGTGTGTGTCCCGCTTGTCTCGTTGTGTCTGACTGTGGTTAGATGCTAGATGCTGTGATGCCGGTTCCGGGGTCGTGTCTCCCGCTTGTTTTCCCAGTCTCGTCAGTCTTTGCGGTCGCGGTCTCTGCGGTTGAATGCCAGATGCTGTGACGTTGGCTCCGGATTCGTGTCTCCCGCTTGCTTCCTTGTGCCTTGCAGGCTCTGGGGCGTGTCCCCCGCTTCGAAGCGAACGACTTGCAAAACGGTTAGCAATGGGGAAAGTGCATGTCGCAGATTTTGCTGTTAGCCTGTGTGCAAAGGATATACCTCTCTCTTGGTCAAGCGCAGGTTTGCATCCTTGTGGGTCGAGCCTTGAATATCTATTTTCTCGATAAACAACAAATCGTGACATCCAGCTGCTTGCTTTTCTCAGAAAACTGAACTGCTTTTTAGAAACTAGTGCCGCACTTCTTGGCCAAGCGCAGGTTTGCATCCTTGTGGCGCACCAGCAGGGCCCTATCAAGCTTTAAATGGTTCTATGTTTCTCGATAAAAAATATATACTATGACATCCGGCTGATTACTCTGCTCGGGACACTAAGCTGCTTTTTGGAAGCCAGTGCCGCACTTTTTCGCTAAGGCGCATCAACAGAGCCCTGATTGTTTTCGGTAGACAAATGCCGTGACATCCGGCTGATACTGAGCTGCTTTATGGAAGCCAACGCCGCACTTCTTGGCCAACTGCAGCTTTGCATCCTTGTGGCGCATCAGCAGAGCCCTCCATTTTGTTCTATAAACAAATATACCGTAACATCCGCCTGAATTGTTTTTTTGAAGCCAGTGCCGCACTTCTTGGTCAACTGCAGGTTTGCATCCTTGTGGCATATCCCCAGCCCTGTCGAGCCTTTAATATATCTGCTTTCTCGATCTGATTGTTTTGATTAGGAGATTGAGCTGCTTTTTGGAAGCCAGTGCCGCGCTTCTTTGCCACATGCAAGTTTGTATCCTTGCGGCGCATTAGCAGAGTCCAGCCTTCATTGACTCGACAGCGGCGACACACTTAGCGCTGTCGGACTTCTGGCGGGGACAAAATGTAAAAAGCGGTTTCTTAACATGTTTTCCTGTTGGCCTTTTTCCGGTTGGTGCTTTCTAATATCTTCTAACAAGAAAATCGCTTGGATCCTGAAAGCATGTGTGGAGTTGACCAGATTGGGCTGGCATTTGCGAGTGCTGGCCATGAACGCAGGTGCGTAGGTGGACAAGTGGCAGACAATTGAGGATTTCGGGGATAAACACAAAGCATTTAGTTTGGACTTTTGCAGCGCTGTGATGATGAGGGTGGATGAGGGTCAGGATGACGAGGATGAGGAGGATGAGGAGGATGGTGATGAGGAGACGGAGGGTGATGATGAGTGTGATGGTGATAAACCACAAAGAAGTCGACGGTTTCGTTGACAATTTTGCTCCGAGTCAGCAAACCCTTGGAATAGAGAAGGGGCACGGCTCCATTAAGCATTTGATTAGCGAAGCAACTAAAGGGCTTGCGCGGATCAGCCACCATCTTAGCCAAAATCGTATGAAACGGGGGAGTGGGGCTCTAGGTGGTGCTGCTAGGAATCAGGAGCGCTGCAGGAAAGACCTCCAGCATGACACCAGCAAGTTGCGCAAGCAAGTTGCGTTAGTAAGTGGCACTAGGCGCTAGCAAAATGTTACTAGCAAAACGGCGCAAGCCAGTAGCACGAGTAAGATAGCGCTAGCGAGATGCACGAGCCAGTAGCGCTAGCCAGTGGCGCTAGCAAGTAGCGCCAGCAAGTGGCACTAGTAAGTGGTAGTAATGAGTTGCACTAGGAAGTCGTAGTGTGTTGCGGCAAACGCTGCGCGTAGAGAATTGCTCAAATAACTTACTTATTGAAACTTGTTCAGAGAAACTTGCTCTGAGAACTTGCTTAAGTAATTTGTGCTAAGAACTTGCTTGGAAAACTTGCTTGCTTAGAGGAATTTGCGCAATGCTAAGATTATTTGGCGCCGTGCATTGCTCATGCTTTCGGGCCCACCCATCTTCTAATTTGCTCTTGGTAGCATTATTGTAGTTTGAGCATCCTTTCTTATTGGTAGTGCTGTTTTAAACCTCGTCTCGTATCTTATTGCCAGCATTTAGCACCTTCTTAATTGGATATCTAATCTTTCGCTTGACTAGCTGGTCTGCGACGTTTTTTCCTCTTCGTAACCTATGTAATCCAATCCTACTGACAAACGCATTTTGCTGAAGCATTTCACACCTTCGTGGTGCCAAGGTCGCGGCTTTAACGTACCTCGTTGCTTCCTGATAGAAGGGTTGAAGACAGATTTGTTAGCCTTATTTTCCATATATTCTGCTGTTTTGCACGTGTCCGAAAGTGCTTAGGGCTTGCAAGTGCAAGGGCTTAAGGGTTTTTATGATGAGACTGCCATTATTATTCTCTAAGGCGCTAGCTTCCCTACAGTCTCTGGACCCATGGAACACCAAAGGGGGTTCAACGTGAGCTGTATTGCATGGCGCTTGTGCTAGCCTCCCATAATGAATATTTTTGGAAATCCGAGTAATTGCATTTATTCTCTTAGCATACGTGGCTTGTCGGGAAACCAAGCTGGAGGGATGTGCTAATAGCATTAAGACCATCGCTTACCGAAGTAACACGTGCTGAGACATGGCCAATCCATTTCTTCTTTGACGATATAGCTTCGCCTCCACTACGCCTTGAACATAAAGGTTTCGGCGCTGCTGGACACTCTGCGTGCGTGGCGGACTCCCCAGCAACATTACGGAATAGCGGCTCTGGTGCTTAATACGGTAATTGTAACATACGGTCATGGCCATGTTTCGACACATGTTCGGTGGCTGTATAATTAAATAAGAATTGCTAACGCCGTAGTCTGTAAGTTTTTGCAAGTTCTCTCTTGCTTTGCTTGTGGCAAGAGTTCTAGCCGAGCTCGAGAAGAAGATAGCAACCCGAAGTGGCATGTGCCCAGTCTCGGCCACAAGCTGCTGAGACTGATGCGCAAGAGAGTAGCGAGATGGCCACTAAATTCTGTGGTGATGGAAAACTGTATTAAATGTCCGTATTACGGAAGTTTGATCGAAATTTCCTTTCATTAATGCCAGGTGTTAGGTTGATTCACTCCGAATCCCTGGGGCCTTCACTCTCGAATATGGCATTGACATGGCGCTTTCCTTAATATAATATCGATGCTTTTACCCGACATGAAGGAGATGGATGGACCCGATATGTCTTTTTCCCAAAAAAGGGGATTTCCTATAGGGACATACATAAATTGATTGTAATTATGTATTGCTGAGAGACTCAATTTCGCACCTTACATGAAGGAGACAAGCTTTTTTGGGTTACGCAGACCTGTCATATTCTTTTGCTGTTTAGGATCGAGATTGGTGTAATTTTTTATAGGGGCTAATTTCCCGGAATATTCTAGAAATATTCTAAATATTTCGGGAAAATATCGGGAAATGTTGTCGTCGAAATATCCGGAATCTTTCGGAAAAAAATAGTTTGGAATATAAATATCGAAATATCCGGGATATTTTGGAAAAATGGTCCGGGCTTTAAACGAAGACGTTGTGGCTTCCAAATAAAGAGTCGGGGCAAATATCTGCCTGTCCGTAGCAATTTTGGCTGAAATCTTGGTGTATCTTCCGAGTTTGGCGATGCGAGAAATTGTGAGCCGTGGCCGATTCTTGCGACTAATGGTGTTTTTTCTAATGCTTTGGGCGAAATTAGTTCGGCTTTGTTTGTACCTAAGATGTTTTTTTGTCGATCGCGTTTTCGTTTGTACTTGTAACAATTACATATGTGGATGAATCTTTTGAGGCCAACAGCTCGCGGATCCGTTCTCACGTTGCTCTTTGGCGTGACTTTATCGCGACCAGCCCGGTCTTTCTTTTTTCTCTCTCTTTCTCTCTTTTTCTTTCTCTTTTTCTCTTTTTCTATTTCTTTTCTCTCTTTTTCTCTTTCTCTTTTTTTCTTTTTTTTCTCTATTTTGATTCTCGATATTTCTCTTTATTTTTCTTATTGTTTCTTTCTCTTTCCTTTTTTTCCTTTAATTTTTTTCTTTCTCTTTATCTCTTTTTTGTTCTCGGTTCTCTTTTTTTTTCTTGCTTTGTTTGAGTCTCTTTTTTTCCTTTTTTAATTATTATTTATTATTTTTATTTTATATAATATTATTTTAAAGAATTAGTAAATTAATAATGGACGCAAGAAGAGAAATAGAGTGTCTCTCTATCTCTCGGCTCATTTTGTCTTTATTATTAATCTCTATGTATTCGAATCTATCGTTCGTCTCTATTTCTTTATGTTTTTTGTGTTTCTCTACCCATATAACCGAAATACCTCAAGAGATTGGTGGAGAGAAGTCTCCGGAGCTTGGAGGTTGTGTAAGCGGCGAGGCATTGAAACCTAAGAATGACATGACGGCATGTGGCTGAAACTCAGCTTAGGACCGGCCGCGCATCAATGGACGCCAAATGATGCTGTGACAGTTTGTGCAAAATGAAATCTCGATGGCCGCATGTCTGCACTAGAACTCTTGCAATTTTTGATGACTAACCCCGATGCTTATAGATATACTGACGCACTAAGGTGGCCCAAGCAAAGGCTGAATTTCACGAGCCTTCACAAAATATGAAGACACCTGATACAACTGTCTATTTCCGTGTGTCCGTGTTTTTCTCTCTTTCTTTCTCTTTTTTTCTTTCTTTTCCTGGTGCTGTTTTATCGCCCACAGGATAAGGGACAACTTGCCCAGGTCCGGGCATTGTGGGCCGGAGGAATGTTTGGGAAATCATTGTCTCCACCTTGGGCATCTCCGCCAGCAGCAACTCCTCCGGCCATGGGCCTCTCTCTCTCTCTCTCTTTTATTCTCTCAGATGTATAGATGGAGATAAAAACATATAAATATGAAAAATAATTAGATTGGGATACATAGAGATGCACAAAGGTAGACAGATAAAGATAGATAACAAAATAGATAGATATGAATATGTAGAAACAGATTAGGAGAAATAGAGAGAGGTACGAAATTTTTGCGAAACGGTAATTTGAAATTTGAGAAAATTTAGTCGGATTATGCCACCGGATCTCTAAAGAAATTTATTAAGCATCCCCCGAAATTTCAATATAATTTGGGGGGCCTTCCGGGCCGTACGAAGAGGCGGGAGTTTATGCCGAAGAGAATAAACCGGCACAATAATACCCGCTCGCCGTAAGCACCATAATTCGGCCGGAATACGATCTTGAGGCCGTACCGATTTATAGGAGAATAATATAGTATATATTGATTTTTATAAATTTTATAAATAGCAATGAATATTATAAATTATTGTTCATTTAAATATGTTTTTGTATTTTTATATATAATTTAAGGATATTTAAATATAAAAAATATATATATTATTTTATTTAATTTATTAAAATTAATTAGAAGTTTAAAATATATATATAAGGAAAATAACATATTAATATATTCATGTAATAATTATAAATTATTAGAATATAAATTATATATTTTAGTGTAATTATTTTGCATTGTATAATAAAAATACAATATAACCTATATAATTATTTTTAATTATAATATGCTAATGTTTAAAACATATTTTTTTAAATGTTTAACCTAATTCTTTTCATAATTGTATAATCAATAAATTTTCTAAAAAAACACAAATTAAAAAAATATAATTTATATAAAAATATTATTCTTATCTAAACAATAATTATTCATTATATCATTTTTATTTCAACATTATTTGTTTTAATATCCAAATTCACATTCAATAAATTCCATTCTTTAAATATGTTTATAATCTTTGTTAACCAATAAATCATTCATTCCTAAAATCATATAATTTATCTAATTTCATAATTTTCAATTACACATATTATTCAATTATTCCATTTATATTTTATATTAAAATAAACCAACTATAATATTTCGAAAATATCAAATTCAAATTATATTTTTTTTTGTGTTGCAAATCTCCTTATATCTCCCAAAAAATATACAAGAGTTCATTCATTTTTTTCTATAATCAAATTGCATAATGATATAACAAACAATGTCGGTTTCACAATAAAGACACATATTTGTCACAGCACAATCAACAAAATGGTGCACATGTGCGCAAAGAATATAATTTGAGATGTTTTTGATTTCTAGCTTGATTTATCAAGGCCACGCATGAGAGCTTGCATTTGCAGCTGTTGAAACTTTAAACCAAGCAGCATTCTCAAGCTGACAGAAGAAT
This sequence comes from Effrenium voratum, assembly GCA_963377175.1. Taxonomy (NCBI): domain Eukaryota; class Dinophyceae; order Suessiales; family Symbiodiniaceae; genus Effrenium; species Effrenium voratum. The sequence continues at coordinate 1,003,668 of CAUJNA010000913.1, read as the reverse complement.
CTCCATTGCTTTCCAAATTCACCTCCCCAGGCTCGAGACGGCGCAAATGGCCACTCTGCTGCACCGTGCGCTCAAGCCCCTTTTCTCAGGGAAAACATGTGCATATGACGTTGTTCTTGAATGGGCCCTTGGACTTGTCCACGCACATCGACAAAATCAGTGGAAGAAACAAAACGCATCAAATAGCGGTTGGACTTCCAGTGGAATCTGGCTTCCTGTCCTAAATTGCGCAAGGACGCTCCAGACCCAAAGGTTGGTGCTATGCTCATTTAGATGTTCGGTTTTCCAAGAGATTGGCAGAGAAAGGCGTTTGCCGACCTCGTAATTCGCCTAGTTTTTACTTGTTTCCACTGAGCCAGGGGCTTTTCTTTAAAATTCGCGAAGCAATTTCAAGCTTCACGCAATCTTCCTGCGCGCATGGAACACTTCCCGGCAGCGCACCAACCAAATCACAGCTGTGCCACCTGCGCGCTGAACACAAACACAGGTAGACAGTGGTCAGCTACGGCAGAGGCGCGCGTTGCACAGTCTCTGACTTGCAACGCGTCCACCAAAATGGCAAGCAGCACAAGGACGTGCAAAGGAAACCCACGCCCAAGAGAGCCGCACCCGCGATACCCATGGCACTCCTCAGCGTTGCTGGCCCATATCTGCCCCAATTCGTGATACATCGGACAACCTTGTTTTTAAACATGCTGGCTGGCAAACCCAAGCAATGCAAGTCTTGTGTCCGCATTGTTGAATGGGATCAAGTTGCGATACAGCTCGTCCGGCCGCCACCAGCAATCGAACATCAAAGTTGCTGGTTTCAACCAAGCGGGCTGAAGCACCGCAACGGTCTAAAGACTTTTGAAACGGCGTCATGTGGTGATGAGTTGCATGAATCCTTCTGTATCCACATCTAACGGGGGGAAGTCACATCTCCCACAGCTCAGAACAAGGAAGTCACACCAACTGTCAAGTCACATCATTTTGCTGAATCCTATAGCGCAGCGCTGGCAAGATGAGCTGGTGCTGTTTTTGGTCCAAATCACTCACGTGCGTTTGGGCAGCAAGCGGCTGCTTGCTAAAACACCTTCCAGGAAAACAGAAACTCCAATGACACAGCAATGGCTATTGTCGTGTGTGTTTAAGTCACTACTTCCGCGCTTAAAGTCGGAACCCTTGCGTGGGAAGGTCACCTTAACGCAAAGTCACTACGTCTGCGCATTCTAATGCCCACACCAATGCAGAAAGCATTGATGTTTGTCTTAGCTTTTCCTGGAGAGTAACCCAGATTGCGCGACAACCATTTTGCAAGGACCACACGCCTGCCAAATGAGCCGTAACAAGCAAGGTAGGCCTGTGGCCAGGGAGGCAAGGGGCACGCCAAACGACCTCCTGTCATAGACTTGCCCCAAAGCCTTCTTGAGTTTCTTCGTGCGCCTCAGCCTTTGTCGAATCAAAGTGTTCGTGTGAATCACGTGCTGCCCAATCTCTTGGCCAAAGGATTGGGCGCAATCTTGTTCTCCTTCTCAAGTGCAGCTTCGAGCTTAATGTGCCGCCGCTTCTTGATTCGCGTTATCAGGGCACAGCGCTGAGCTACGTGTACGTGCCGAGAGGGAAGCCACACGAAAACCCGCTCCGGAACATGAATTCGCCACGACTTCCTACCAATCGGTACGACTTAAAGCGACGTTAAGCTTGACAACGCTGGAATGCTGAAACCATTGAAGCACAGGAGGCGCATCTGCTTCCACTAGCGTTAAAGTGATGGGGTGCATATCATGGCGCGCGTGTGTCCATACAACCTTGCTGTCTCTTTTCAAAGTTGGGCGTGAGTGCAGGGAAGTGGTCAAATCCCTCCTTGCATCATGGGATCTTCCCAGCTCATGTTATAGCCCCAGCTTATCACGCGAAGTGTCCAGCCCCAGCCCCAAGTTCTGGGGCTCTAGTGCCTTGCCCTTGTGCTTCACGCAGCTGATGCTTTTCGCGCGCGGGAGAGATCAAAGGGAGGCGCTTGGAATGATTTGAAACCGGTGTTTCACTGCCATTTATGAGTCCCACATCTTTCCGCGGGTTTCAGCTGACACAGGTTTAAGCTGGACATGTTCTAGAGCCACCCGGGACCTGTGCCACAAAATCGGGCGTCCCACACGAATCATTTAGCGAATCAAGTTTCCATCTGTTTGGCGAAAACCGCAAAACTCTCAAAACGCAGGCACTTTTCGTCTCACCAACGGAACAAAAAGGTTCACCGTGCTTTGCGGCGCCACAGCCCCGATTTGCGGCACCTCCAGCAAAGTGGGCTTGGTTGGCACAAGGCAGCAGGTGATGCGACATATTTTGGCCATGATATGCGCACCACTTGAGCTTCAAAAGTAAGATCTCTTCGCAGAAACTCGATAGGGGGGAGAAACGCGCTCCCAGGAAGAAATGCGTTCGTGGGAAGAAGCGCGGTCGCGGGAAGACACACGGTCGCAGGAAGAAACGAGTTCGCGGCAAGAATCAGGTGCGCAGGACGAAACGTGTTCGCGGCAAGAATACGTAGTTTGCAGAGGGACACGTGTTCGTGGCAAGAAGCGCGCTCGTTGAGAGAATCGCGTTCGCAGGAAGAATTGCGCCTGCAGGAGGAAGCGTGTTCGCCGGAGGAAACGCGTTCGCTGTAAGAAGAAACGCAATCGTAAGAAACGCGTTCGCGGCGGTGGTAGCGCCGGGTTCCCTCGGCACGGAACCATGTTTCTTGCTTAGCGTACAGGCCTTGACAGAAAAAGCAAAAACACACAAACGCCAACGGGGCAATTGTCCAAACTGAAGAAACGCGATCCCAAGAAGTACGCAAAAGCACCGAGCTGTGGCCATCCGGTTTCTTAGCCCAAGCTAAGTTTCCATTTCGTTTTTTGCAGAAAAACAATCAGGCCACCCCGGCCCCCAAGCTAAGAAACGCGAAACGTGTTCGCGGTAAGAAACGCGTTCGCGGAAAGAAACCTGTTCGCGGCAAGAAACGCGTGCGCGGGAAGAAACGAGGTTCGCGGGAAGAAACGCGTTCGTAGCAAGGGGGGCAGTTGCGAAGGGAGCATTGGGTACGCGCATGTTTCTGGAGAACGGTGGTGGCCAAAGAGGCTTCTAAGCAGGCCAGCAAAAGTCTAGCGCGCGACAGCGTGGCATCCTCGACACTTGGCCAGCATTAAGGCAAAATTGCGTGGCATGCTCGAATTGCGGCCTGCGCAAGGGCAGGACAGCATGACATGCTCAAAATCTGGCCGACATTAGGGTGGAGGGCCCCCTTCCCCCCGCAGGCCGTTGCCCAAACGTCAGCAGTGTGCTTGACATTGCCACAATCTATGAATGGTCTTGCCTGGTCAAATCGAGAAAAACACCGCCACGCGAAGCCTACAGGCGAACACCGTGCCAAGGCTCAAAGGACTAAAGCGCACCCTGAGGTTGGACTCCCACTCACGCGCCCCTTCGCTGTAGCATGTGATGCCTGTGCCCGTGACACCGGGCGCGTTGTCACATATGTCCTGGCAAGCTGGGGTTTGAACTGTGCTCCTGCACGACAGCTCCCTCAAAGTTTTTTTGAGACAATGCCGAGGCACATTGACCAAGCCCTTGAAACCTTTGGCGATAGGCCCTAGCATGTCATTGCTTCAAAGCTGCCAGACTTCACCTCATGTTCAGATTGTGCGATTCCTGCTCTTGGGGCACAACCCAAGGGATTGCTTTGCTTCTCTGCAGCCAACATCTTGTGCCAACCAGAAGCACAATTCGAACCATAAACCAAGCCAAAACAGTCACAAGCATAGACGGGCAAGCCGGAGCCTTGGCCGTCGCCATGTGTCTCGCAACCTGGCGCTTCAGGACACCGTCGGTCGCACCAAGGCCTCCTTTTAACAAAATTAGCGTAAAGAGCCCACAAATAATATTAGAACAAAGGCATGTGGAAAGTAATAAAACATGTAAGCTCAATTTTGTTGTTTCACCTCTCACACATCAATATCTGTCCTTTTTCTATCTTCATCTTCCCACCATTGTATTTCTAATGCCTTTCCGCGGAATAGCTTTTCTATCTTTCATTTTCTATTTTTACTTGTCTTTATTTGAGAGTTTAAGACTATTCCCCAACCTCTCCAAACACAACCAATGTAAGATGAGGAGGAGAATGCATAAATGATATAGAGAAGACCAATGAATGATACAGAAGAAATAAATGTTCTTAATGTCCCGTGAGTCTCAAATAAATTGCGCCCCGGCACCAACCCTGCCCATCTACTACTTCAACATGCTTCAACAAAACAACAACGTGCCAACTGTTGTAAGATCTACTTGGCGGCTTGCAACGCACGAGAAAGGCCGACTTGCAGACCACAATGTTACTTGTTGAGCTCTGCCTGCCCGTGGCCTCTGCAAAGACATGCTTGTTGACCCTGCATTGCTGCTCACAGGGCCACCATCCGCAAACAACTCACGTGAACAGCTATCAGCTTCTAAGTCACCCAGGTCAAGCAAAGGCTAAACTTCCCTGGAAATTCGACGAAGAGCAAATCGCAAAGGCCCACTATAGAACAAGTGTGACCATCGGCTGGCCGTTTGGAGGTCAACGAAGTGGGAGCCACAGAAACACGAGACGTATCTGCCAAACAGCGCCACGTGCGGTCTCTCTCTCTCTCTCTCTCTCTCTCTCTCTCTCCCTCTCCCCTTGGTTCGCTGCTATGGGCTTCTCATACACATATGTGCATTGAAAAGCAAGCCGCTACGAGAGCACCATTGATATAGGCGTAGGAAGCAAACGACCAAGGAGAACAAACATCCGCCCAGTTTACATTTCTCAACCAATATATACGATTGTGGAGCTCCCATTCGGCGCAAGCAAAACCCAATGATTTGTCATGTTCTATTTCTTAGCTTTTGGAAGGTATGCGCTGGCGACGGGATATGATATCTGGCCTGCACCGATGTTTTGCCAAAAAGCTATACCTAGAACTTCCTGCGTCGGAAATTTCTGCCGCAACGCATTGCGGCGGAAATTCTCGCCGCATTCCAGAAAATCAGCCGCAAACAAAAGAAAACACCGCAACCAAAACAAAGAAGCCGCAACACCGATTGCTTTCCGAGACATTCCGCCGCATTCCCGCCGATTTCCGCCGCATTCCCGCCGATTTCCGCCTCAAATCGGGGGGTGGAAAAAAATGAAAACAAGTTCCGCCGCAAAACAAAAAAAACACGCCGCAAATCAAGAAGAAATGCTGCAAATCCAAAAAGGCACCTTTTTTGATTTGCGGCAAAAATTTCTGCCGCAACGAAGGTCTAGGTATATCTATGTATATATATATATATGCGTAGGTTTGATGAGGCTCAGATATAGTCTCAAACGCGGCTCAGGTATAGGCACAATGCAAGAATGTATGTGCATATATGTTACGCAAGGCCGTTTTTTTTTTAATGAACACACGACCTCCATCCAAAACTCACATGCAATGTAAACAACCACCCATTTATGAGGCCCTTTCTGAGGCAGCTGCTGCGTTAGCCTCGAGTGCAGCAAATCATTGGCGCGAAGCACATCGAACCTACATTCCTGGCCTCAACCACCCAGCCGGCGTGGAATGTTCGATCTGAAACGGTGATGTTCTGCTCGAAGGAGGTTCGGAGGTCGCAAATATAGCCTGAGACTCCCCTTATAAGCCTTAGTGAATTGCCTGATGTTAACTACAGATTAACATGGAGATCCCCTCCCCCCTAACCTGCACTAATCCCATTTATTAGTAGACACCTCCTTGTTAATTTGAGCTTGGTACTTCCGGCTTTCTGATTTCGGAACCGGCACGCTCTTTTGCATGCTGATGTTGAGTGCGCAGGCTTCTCAAAGCAAACAAGGCCAAGTGACCGAGCAACTTGACTTTCACCATCATTCCCCTAGCCTACGCCGACATCTGCCGAGACGGAACTGCGCAAGGGTGTACACAGCCACAAGCTTTGCAAGTTTCCTGATTTGCAGGCAGTAGATATCCTTAAGACCCAACAACTCCTTGCGCGGGCTGTGTCAAAAACTGGCCAGTTTTAAAGTGGCAGCCTTTGCGCACAGCTTGAAGGCTGTGTTCCACATGCCCCTATCTATCTACATGGTTCAACTACCAAGTTGCCCAGTGACTCTGGTGGAAGAAGGACATCTTTCTCTGGTTTGCAGATTGGCGGGCAACCCAAATTGCAAGAAGGGATGTTCAAGGAAAAAACACCCACTAAATTGCGATGGTCGCATGTCGGAAAGGCCAGGCAGCAGGGCACCCATGTGGAGGTTGCAGGGCAGCTGCAGGGACCATCCTCTTCGAAGCCGAGGCTTGGATAGCCTTGATTTCCCGAATCGCACTCATCTGCAAAGGCTCTGCAATATGCCCTCCACCAAACACCCCAGACCCAAGATCCTAGACCGATTCTTTTTTGACCCAAGACCCTAAACCCACACTAGACCCAGCCCCGTTGTCTTCCGGAAAGCCAACGAACGAGCTGCGCTTGAAAAAACGGGCGCTAGCTGCCTGACATGGGCCGGAACAAGTGGAGCAACGTCTGGGGGCTTCTGTCACTAGGGTTGAGCTTGACTCGAGTCGCAAACCGCCTCACATTTGGGATCCAATGAAAGCAGCAATCAGCTCACACATCAACATGTGGTATGTAATTGAGCTGGAGTATGCCAAAAAAAGCCAGAAAGAACCCTCCTACGCCCCAACATGCTAAAACAGGTCTGATTGCAACAAAGCGAAGGCCACCAGGCCAGTGGATGTTTCCCTCGCTATGACCTTCAATGAAGCAGGGTATACAGGGTGTGGCGACTTGGACATCACTCGCACCAACACACAAGTGAGACACCGCGCGAAAATCATTAACCACCAATCCAACTGCTTGCAGCCTGCCCACTGAGCTAAAGGGAAGCCCCTTGCGCTCTCCCCTGCAGGTGCTTTTGCGGATCCATGCAGACTAAGCGGCAGAGTTTGTGAGGGCAAGGCTGTTCCACGCAAGGCACCTCATAGTCACAGCAGGTCTCGGTGGTGAGGTTCTTCTGCGTGATGGTGCACGGCATAGAGGTTGCGCCAGGGACGCTCCCCAAAAACATGCCCTCAGTAGCTCCGCCGGCGGAGCATGGGGGTCGATTCCTTCTGTGGATGCACGAACTGAAGAGCGGAACATGAATTTGTGCTTGAAAAAGCGGAACCCATTAAAATTACCGCTCGTGGTATCCAACCTGTTGTCTAATGGCTTCTGGGCAAGCAAGGAAACACAACAACCTTTACCTACGTCAAAGCAATCCTGAAGCAGTTGGCAAATGACAAAATTTTGGCAGCCCCAGCACACCTGTACCAGGAAGCAAGCCAAAAGCAAGGCACACTACCCGGCAGAAACCAACAAATTGAGGGGATCTTCAAACTTTACTGTTGGAACCTCATGGCCAGCAAAACGCGGGGAGGTGAGCTTACACGTTCAAGAATCCGTCAACATGTGGACGCACCTGCTGCAGCTGAAGCATGTAGAAAGAATTAGGCGAGCCGTTGCCGGCAAGCCGCTAGGCCAGTGAAGAACAATAGCGAAGTTAGAATGCCCAGCAAAAGGCCCACACGCTGCCATGTCTTTGTCTGCGCCATGGACACTGTGCCCAACCTTGTGCGTCAAGCAAAGGTGAGCTGGCCCCAAATTGCTGCGGAATAGAACGTACAAATGCATGTGTTGGGGCCTGGCTGGAGGCCATGTAACCTGCACATTGTTGTTTTGTCGGGGTTGTCAAATAGACATGAGTGAATTACATTGCCATATGTGGCCATCATAGTTTATACCCTGCTTTTGCCAGCGTCATCCAAAAGGCACGCATGACACATACCCTCTTGCCCGGAGTAGGGAAGACCAGGATCCCACTTGAGTCACAATAAACTCCAGCCAATGAAAGTACTTGCAGTATCCAAAACCAAATGAGCCCAAACAAGCAAGGGAAGGCTGCTTTCGTTTCTGATTACGAATGAGCCACTCTAATCTTTGGTTGCCCGCCCTGGCGTTCGTCTATGAGCGCTTGAGCACGGTCGAACTCATCACCTGGGGGGGGCAGGTTTTGCGTTTTGTGCACTCTCGCGTGGTCCCGCACAAAGCCAGGAGCTCTGAAAGCTGAACTGTGGCAAAATCGGCCAATTTATTTACATTCTAGCTTACATTCTTCAAATACATGCTTATAGCCAATGACACAATCCGAGGTTTGCTATGAACTAACGCTGAACTCGAATAGCAGCCAATCAGATTCTAGAGAACTATAGTTTAATAAACAACATAATGAACATCAGGATAGCTGCTCCTTCCAAGTCACTTATATAATCCAAACTCCAAACCTGAACTGTTTACACACACGACAATCAAACAAATCAAAGCGTTACACATCGTAAGAATAAGTTGTAGGCCCAATGTGTGAGTATCACTATCACACAATTGGTTTGAATGACATTCCATTTCCACAATGTACGTTTGATTGGGTATAAATGCTATACTCGCTGTGTGCATAGTTTATCTACATTGCACAATTCAGCCACAAACTTTTCAAGACACATATTTATGTAAATGTAATTAACTTCTATGGAATCATATTGTGCTTTGCCATGTTCTTCATTGGAACGGCTCTCACATCATCCCAGCAAGGATCGTCTGCTGTTGCTCCGGCACTGACTTGCCCTGCGTTCGTGCTCAAACAGTCTTCGTGTTTGCCCTTGCTCTAAGCATTCGGGGCAAAAACCACGCCCACGGCCCAATGCCGAAGACCTCTTCGCAATTGGCTTTCCAACCTTGCGAAGCTCCTCGGCTGGGCAGGCTGCAAAAACAAATCTGGCAAACACGTAAAACCAAATGAATGCAAATCATTCATGAGACTCCAAGCGTTCCCCAATCGAACTTGCCAAATTATGCTGGTGCTCGTCTGCAATTTTGATATTAACCTTTTCTGTGGCCATTGATGCAAAATGCAAATGTGTCGGTTGTCAACGTTACAATGCGGCCCGTGGGAAAGCAATGGCAACTCATAATTCTGGAACACGTGTTCAATCCTCGCTGGGCTGCGGTCTCTTGCGTTCCCTTGCAGCTGGCTGATGGTAGTCTGCCCTCGGCAAATAAGCCGAACTTGCTGCAGCAGCAAGGAGCTGGTCATGAAGAACGTGACGCTGCCCAAGAGAAGAAGAAACCCAGCCTCAGCTTCCAGTTTCCCATCGGCCCTCTCGCATAAAACCCTTTGCCTCTCGCAAGCCAGAAACAGCACAAACACGCATGCTGTTGGTCCGTAGGAGGTACTATTGCAATGCAGCATGTTGCACCAAGTTGACATTGCAACTTGTGGTGCTTTTGAAAAATAATGAATGATATTGAATGCCATAAGAAATTTGAGAAGTGCATGCAGGCAGGATGCAGCATGCATATGAATGCCAACAAAGGTGTGGTTGAGCACCCGGAGGCCATACAGGGGCAGGACATTCAGGCTGATGGGCGGCATTTGGCGTGTTGCCCGGCCCACATTCATGACAATATCAGTGGACCGCTCGTAGCAATACATGCAAGTGATGGACAGCACATAGCCGAGCGACAGCGACGCCCAGAAAAGGAAAAGCACAAAGGGGCGTCGGTTCGACCTACCCACGCAGTTTCCGATGAAGGGGCAGTGATGGTCCATGCCATAGACACATCTTCTGCATATGCGGCAGTGGTGACTGCCGGGGGGTTTGCCTTGCCGGCACCCCTGGCAGAAGGTGTAGCCCTCAAGCGTGCCAGGACCTACCTGGCCAGTGGTCTGAACAAAGCCCGGGTCGCAGCAGGCCGCCTCGGCGAAGTTCGCGACGGTGTTCGCCCAAAGCCAACCGCAAGCAAACCAATGGAGGATATACGTAGGCCTCAGGCACCGAACAACTCACCAAAGACCTAGAGCACAAGCACACTAGGCTGGTGTGAACACTTGCGAACTAACATACCGGCATCCAAAGCCACTGGACGGGCCGTAAGTCCAATCTCCTGATAAGCTCTCAGGTGCTTTTCTACAGGCTCCAAGGGTCAGCTGCCAACCCAAACAAGTCACATGTCAACCTCCAAAGTCTTGGGCCCGGACTCCCCTGGCTCTGGGAGAAACTCGGGGTAGATATACAGGATGCCTGCTGCCACAATTGCGTGAATTGTGACCATGACACCCAAAATCATCACAGAGCTCCATATCCGGCGCCCCGTTGGGTGTGAAAGCAAGTCGTAGAAGGCAACCTCAAGCTTCGGCCCCACTTCCACTGGGTGAATGGGAGTGGTCACCTGTTCACTTGCAAACATCTTGCAAGGTTTGAATCTGATTTGACGCATCCTCTGTTTTCTGCGGGCTTTCACGGGGCCGACTGCGGCCAGGCCACAATGAGCCTTGGTGGAGACTTCGCTTCCGCCGCATTCCAAGCGCCGCAAAAGTCGCAGCGAATCCGGCCAGCATGAGGGGGTAAACCACTACCACAACCCCAGCACTTCGCCAAGTGCCCCGCAACCTCGGGACAGAATGCATGTTCGCCTCTGTCGAGCTAGTCTTCAGCGTAGAGAGCGTCTCAAGCGTCCTTCTCTCCGATGTGGACATTTTAACGTGCTAGGTGGCTCCATGGATGTCACTCTTACACAAAATCTGTCACCATTTCACCACATGATGGCAGGCCACGAGTCTCATGACGTTTGATTCATTCAACATGCGTGATATTGAATCCTGTAATCATAAATGGCAGTATACCATTAGCAAAAATATCCGAATCTAGACTTGCTAAAAGGAATCAACATGAATATGATGAAGCTCATGTCATGACTTTCAAAACAAACGAGTTCCACAAATTGAATAATAAACACAACTCAACTAAATAATGCAGTGCTAGAAAACATTTAAAACATTCTTAACTCTACAATATATGTTCTGAAGATCATTAATGAAAGAGAGAAATCAGTGCTTTATTGCTTTCTCATGAAGAATTTGTCTTTTCACGATATTTTCTAAATATTTCTCAAATTCATTTGATCTTTGGAGATACAAAAGGCCAACTCATAATTGACAACTTGGCTTTCCAATTGTATAATTTTTATTCTTCTCTGAGCCCTTTCACAACCCAGGCTCACGAATTGGCATGCATCACTGTTGGGGCTTTCGCCAGCCTCAAGGTCGAAGGCTGCCACATTGTGCCCATCTGGGCCCGGCATAAGCTCATTGGCCTCTGGGTCCTCTCTCCGCACCTCTTCGCTGAATTTGTTTGCTATCAACTGTTTCTTGCCGGAAGTTGCGCAGCCAAATGCCAAATCTGCGGCACTGGATGCTGAGCTTTGGCCAGCTGGCTTTACTCATGCTTACTGGAATCTCGGATCTTGTCTGATGTGCTCTGCTGACTCTGCTTCGACAAATGCAGCAGTGGCATGTCGAGCTGAAGGTTTCCTGTGCCGGTGCTGCCGCGTTCTCTCCAAGCTGTTACTGCCTCTTTTCCCTGCACAGCATACGGCATATGCGTGCACATTGTGCTGGCTCTGTATTAGAGCCGCTGTGCAGGTCTTAAACATCTTAAACACATCATTGGCCTAGCATCGAGCCATCCCAGAATCAGCTTCTGAACATTTGTTTGAGCTGCTCAAGGCACCCACGCTGACAAAGTCTTCAATATAGCATTTTCTCGGGATGGTACTTTCAAGCGCAGCCCACAATTTTCTGGGCGCATCCTGCTCTGGTGCAAGCATAGTATGCTTGGAGGTCATTGCCTCAAGCAGACCAATCTGTGTGGGCTTGCTGGCAGGAATCGTCCGCGACATCATCATGTTGTCTCTCTTTCAGTGGTGCCAAATTGGAGCGAGCCTGCAGTTCAATATGCCTGCCTGTCCTTCGGCCCCTTGACCCTGCACAAAGGTTGTTGTTGCCTTCAGCCTCCTGGCAAGCCCAGCCTGTGATCCGAATCGCCCCTTCGATCAGGGCGTGAGGGGGCCAGCCTCGGGCGGTTCGCAAGGCCGAGCCATGCGGCCAAGCGGAGCCATGAGGCGGAAGGGTCATTCGATTCGAATTGTTGGATGCCCCCTCCAAGTCAAAGATCAGAGTCCTTACATTTCCCAGCCGAGCACCATGCTTTTGCTCGGAGCCTTTGGAAAGCCCCTGAGTCACTGCCATTGACCCACCCAGACAAGGAAAAGGACCTAAACAAGATCCTCACGCAATGGGTATGTGAGTGTCAGCGTCCCGCAAACTACACGCAAATCAACTGGCAGTGTACAAGCGCTGGATCGAATGACCAGGTTGGAGTTGACCATTGCGACTTTTCGGATTGCACATCTCGGGTTGAGCCGGCCAACGGCACACGCCCTTTCATGATTTGTTGGATGGGCATGTGCCCAAAACAGTGCATCGCACGGGGTCTCAGAAAGAACACGCAACAAACATCCGCCTATGGTTCCCATGGCTTCCTATGGTTCCTATGGCTTCTCATGGCTTCCTTTCGTGGGAATAGAATCTATGGGGTTTCGTAGGGGTAGCGGGTCTCTGAGGCGTCCACATCGCCCCCGGTGGCCTCGAAACGCCTGTCACACGCAGGGCATAAGTTCAATGAAAGCCGGGGACCATTTTGAGCTGGTTGACCATGACAAAACAAAAGCCTTCATGGCAGGCCAACCCCTCCAAACAAATATTCATGCGAGGTTGACATGTACATTCAGTCTTTGACAGTCCGCTCGAAGGCTTCAAAGCATAGAGGCGACCCGCCCATGCGCTCGGCAACCAAACACAACGGCTGCGCTTGACATCCATGTTAAAACTGCAGTGGAGGCGTGGCCAGCTCTACAGGTAAGCAATCTGCAACAGCCTCAAAGGCAGGTGCAAAAACAGGTACCAGCACAGCTGCTGCGTTGGGTTTTGCATATTAATCATCGGGCTTCCCCTAGACTACACAAACGCTCATGGGATTGCTGGAGCAAACACGTGTCACGGCGGTGATTTCCTTTTCTGCGAGAACCAAACGCTGTCAATATCAGCCAGGAAAAACAACTTCCTTTTGCAACATACCTAACATACCCCTAAACATCTTGATGTGAGGTGAATATCAGTGACCAGGTGCTCTGACAGACGTGAACACTAACAATTGAACTTGTGAGTGTAGCCACCCCGCCCGAACTGTGAGAAATGTGGCATTTACGCTTGTAGTCGTGAAGCTTGATCCCTTCAAACGCGAAGCCCTGCTTTTGTGCTGGTGGATATTCGATGAATGGGTATTCCCTGAAACGTGATTGTTGATATGTTCTGGTGCTGAGTCTTGCTTGAGGCTCTGAACCCCCTACGTGAGCATTTGCACTTGCGATGCCATCAGTTCCACTTTTCAAAAACCTGGAGACAAAGGTAATGAAGTCCAAGCTACCCCTGGCATTTTCCACTGCGGGTTGGCATCTGGGTGAAGCACAACGCGTCTCAGCACAGTTCAATACAGAACTGAATTAATACAAGGTGTGTGGGCCTGCACCCTGGCCTTTGCACGATGGGGCCTTGCTTTGCCCATTCACATTGCACTGATCCTTCACAATTTTCGCAGGTCAATGTTTCGGAAAACAAGTAGTTTGACTCTCTTTACGGCACCAGCAAAGCATGCCCACAGTTTCAATCTTTAATCTTGCGAGAATCGATCTGTTTGAGAAGGCACAAACGTCGTCAACCTCCATCCAGTTGTGCACTTTCAGGCTGTCAGGGGGTTCCTTTAACCTTTCCCAGGGAGTGAAAGTAGGTTGGGCGCTGATGCTTTCTGGCTTCCCTTTCCAGGAAAAACCCGATTGTTTAAACATATTTTGCCAAACCCGGGTGCAAATACAAACCCTCAGCCCGCAGTGGGCATGTGCAGGTGCGACAGATCGCGCCTCAGGGGTGTAAGGCCCGAGGGCGCAGAATCGCCCGGGCCGCGGGGCCCTGCATGGCGAGGTGAACCCCGGGCAATTTCAAATTCGGATTGATCCGGAGAAAGCGCTCTGAAGGGCGGTTTATCGTGAACCACATCGGACTGCACTGTTTGCTTGCGCCACAGTGAGTCATTAAAGTCGCACGCTCTGCATGGCTTTTCCTCGCAAATGCCTACATGTGCTAAATGCTCAAAGGGCCCCTTCGGACCGAAATGCCAGTCGGTTGACAGTGATGTCAGGCACAAAAGGGTCTCAGGCTTGCATTGCCTTCATGGCCTTCATGTCTCCAAAAGTGATGGGGCGCGCGCATGCATAGGCCTTTATCTTTGTTTCTTTGACCCATCACGGAGCTGTACAAAAGGCTTCTGGCGCCACTCTGCCATCTGCTGTTGCAGACCCTTGTCAATCTTCAAGGCATCCGCCCGCGTCAGAAAGGTTGGCGTCCAGAAAATGTCATCCTTCTGAATCGACCGTATGCTGATCAAAGACCGCTTGTCTTCAACATTGTATCAATGACGTTCTTCAAACCCTCAATTGTGGTTCTCGGACCCTTTGAAGAAAGCGATGCCACACTCACGATGTCCGGCCTTGTCTGTCCTGATAGCGACTGCAAACTCCCAGTCATAGACTTAGAATCTTGTCGCTCCTGTTCTGCCAGAGAAGTCTCTCCCGATAACCGGCCTCGAGGTAGGCGACCTGGTTCCAAGGCTGAAATGAATTTCGGCTGATCCAGTCGAACCTTGAAAACGCCATCCTCGCAAACAGTTGATATTTCTTTGCCCTTGAAGACGATGGGGTTTGTCCTCGTCGTGTCGCGTGATGGTGCCCCAATCGAACATATCTTCGATCTCCTTGATGTCATACAAGTCTTCGTTGTAGCACGCCAGCAAGTAGTCTACGTATGCCAATACGACACACACCAATTCACGCTTGTCGGGCTTAACCTCCATATGTATCATCCGATCGTATCCGTGCTGTCGGAACTGCGCCTTGCTCATCCTCTTGATGATCACCCGTGTCCACAAACGCGGGCTGTTGGCAAGTCCGTAAACGTTGCCTGTTATCTTATACAGACAATGTGGATATGCGCCTGCTTCCTCGATGATGGGGTCCCTGGGTGGAGCCGTGCAGAGATCATCATCTCGCTCATTGCTATCTTGTGCGCCCTGCAAAAGCTGCGCGTACGTCTCCTGACCACAGTTTGAACATGCTGCGCGAAGATCCCGCCATTCCATTCCGGCCACTGCAGTATACGTTCAAAAGCAGATATTCCCTCAACCTCGTGGGAGTAGGACTATCCCGATTGAGCTGAAATAGGTCCGGATCAGAACATCCAACAGCGACTACATGCGCCTTTGCTTGTAAAGCGCCTGCTCCTTTGCTTGCATCACGATAAGCGCAGCGGCTCTTCAGTATTCGTTTTCGCCTTTCAGGATCACGGAATATTGCCTCGGCCGTCGCGTCATCCACGGGGGTCACACCATTCCAAGCAACCAAGGGGCCTCCTCCTTCTGAATTGCTTTGATGTATTCGGCCGTCTTGTCATCATCTCGAGAAGTTTTTCAGGCAGATCTGTTCCATGTGAGGAATTTGGGCGACAACTACATGTCTTTGGGGTCATCGATGAGGCCACGCACCCATGGAGCAAAGAGAGCGCAGTCTCGAGATCCGGAGCTATTGGGCCTATGGAGGCTGGCATGGTCATTTTCGTGCTCTTGCAGATCAAGCAGGAGCACATTGCAATGTGATACCAGCCGCGGTTCTACGAGACAGCATGGAGCGAGTGGTTGACAACCAGTCGGTGGCGACAGCAGATGACATGGATTTAGCTGTGATCGCGGCCTTGCGCGGCAAGAACAGCCTGGTTCATTTTCGTGGAAGACCACCGTACATGGCTGCTTTTGGTCGGTAGTCGCCTCCCAGAAGAACTCCTGAGCGATCCACACGGTTTGGTGGTCGGCGAGTCTGTAGGGCTGCGAAGCGACCAAGGCGATTGCGGAGATGCAGGCCAGTGCATCAATGAGAAGGGCATTGTTGACGGCGCTTCGTGGAAGTCAACTACCGGAGGTGGAACCAAGAAGCAGGATAGCTTCCTGGAGGTGGCAACATCGAGCCAAGGGATCCAAGAAGAAGGGCGGCTTCCTTATAGGTAAAGACCTTGGACCAGATCCTGACGGTCGCTCGTGCTGGATTCACACAGGCCCCACTGCAGCTAGAGTGACTCCAGAACAACTGCGATCTGCAACTTCCTTTGAGGACTGGACGCCCGATGAGGAGGCCATCCGCATCTTGAAGGACGGAGCAGCGTCAATTCGACGAGATCTATGGGAAGATCATCGAGGAGAAGGGTCACCGCAAGATGAGATGGCACGCGCGGAGGAGGTCATTGAGGGTGAGCATGGTGAACCAGAGCTTGCCGCACTTCCTCATGCACTACCAGCATCATCTAAGAGAAAGGCCTCGGATGATCTTGGTGAAGAAGAAGCTCGACGTGGAGACTTGCAGCAGAACATCAACATCCACAACGCAGAGAACGTCCAAGTGGAAGTTTCCATCCTGCCCCAAGCCCCACCTCAACGAGCACAACAACCGCGTGTCAGGTACGGCATGCATCCTGATCAACCTGAACTGCGTGTTCCTCTTCTACCACCAGCACGAGGACGGTCGAAAGCCAGATCACGAACACCTTCCAGAAGGGAATCTACAACTACGGCTGCACCACCTGAAGAACTACTACCAAAAATAGAAGATGGAGCAATGGCAGACTCCGAGGATGAGATGGGACCTCAATTCGCACTACCAGCGCCTGATACGACAGTTTTAGAACAAGTTCCGGAAGCACCAGATGAACCGCCAGATCAATCACCAACCGGAAGAGCCGAACCGCCTCAAGAACTACTAGCGCAAGATCAGCTACAACCATGTTCCGAGAAACAAGCCGGGCAAGCTGGCAACGACATCCTGGACACCCGCGTGCTGGACAGCAGTGGTGCCATTACGCTGGTGGACGACACGTGGGATGGTTCGCCGGAGGTGGATGTTCCTTTCCCACGCAGGTCCTTTTACAAGGCCTACGTGAACAACGAGGAGAACAAGCCAGAAGATGATGCGGCGCTGAGTCATACTGGCAGCGAGACGGACAATGAGGACGGCAAGGGTATTGCGCGCCGGATGACGCGAAAGGAAGCACGACAGCTTGATCGCGAGATTTCGTGGCGGCACGTGTGTAGATGCCGGGTTTACTCTCGCTGGCGTCTTTGTCCTCTGGCATGAGCCGCACACCATGTGCTTTATACCTTGTTGCGCCTGTTGCCGCAAAGCGCCATTCGAAGCCAGCAAGCGTTACGTCTCGTGACGTTGGGCATGTCCCAGATTGATGTGCAGCCGCGCAATTGCCCTGCTGGTCGGTTTGTCGACGCCAGGTGTCCGTTCCCGTCTCTGGTGCTGGATCTCCACGCTGTTCGTCCTTGCCATCGTCCTCCAAACTTGACAGGCTCGCTGAATCTCTGCTTGGGGCGCCGAATGTTGACTACGTGCTCAGACTCGATCATGATCTTCCCGGAGGTGGTCTCCAACTCCATGGAACCAACTCCACCACCTTCTGGTAGATCTCATCGCTCTCGCCCACATCTACAGTATTGTAGCTGTTGCCCTTCAAAACCTTCTCCACGTCAGCCAGGATCGGGGCCCATCTACCGACCTCTGACACCGGCTTTGCGTAGTGCGCTGTGTGGACCTTTGAGTTGAACCGAATTCTATTGCGCTCCTTGGCCCCCGCCTGGATGCCCTGCAAGATTGCATGGATCAGCGCATCCGGGTAGACCTGGCTCTCCCTTGTCTCACGTCCCTGAATTGGGGACACACATGTTCTTTTCCTCCGCGGTGAGGCGCTTGTCCAAGAGGTTTGCTACGTGCTTGCTGTTTGTCCCGAACCTGAAGGTCTTACAAACTGGATCGCCTTCGTGGTTGATCTGGCCGTAGGCACCGTCGTCGATGTCCTTGACGAAGCCGTTGTGCTTGTTGATCAACTCCTGCACGCATTCCTCCTCCCATAGTCTTGACTTCTGGGGATTCTCCAAGATGTAGAATCCACCTCTCTCCGCGGTCTCGTCCATCCAACTGCAAAGCTTTCGCAGCCGTGGTTGCTCTTCATCACGCTTCCGCTCGAGCTTGTGAAGTCGGTGATGAAAATTCAAGTTCTCATTGAACTGGCTCCAGTTTGTGCACGTGTAACTTGCCGCCACGCACATTGGAGTCATCTACTTCATCAGATAGTCCACCAAAGCCATGCCCTCTCGGAGCCCAGGTCCGTGCCGTTCTTGATACCCAGCGGCTCCGTGGTGGTCAGGTTATAGTGATGCGCTTCTCGTGTCAACTTCCCTTCCCAGCGCCTTCCATGTTCATGCCGTTCTTGGAGTCCTGCTAGCTCGGCCTGGTAGACTGAATTCCATTCGCTTTTCAACCGCTTCCTCAATCCCATTGGTATTCCACACTGACCTGGCTCCCCGTGTCCTCCATTGGCTCGCCACTGACCATCTCGGCTGGAACCAGCTGTTGAGGCACTCACCGAACTGGCCCGTGAAGATCTCGTCTTCGCCTTGACCTTGGCCGTTGCTGAAGCCATGGAAGTTGCTGCCTTGCTGGTAGTCACTGAGGGTATGATTGATGCCGGTGAAGGCAGCGGCAACGAGGCAGAGCTTTGTGAAGAGGCTGGTTGAAACACTTCCCATCCTGCCGCTTCGTCTGACCAGCGGTACCGGATCCCGCACCGAAGGTGAACCTGCCGTACTTGTTGCCGTAGCGTTGAAACTCCTGGTGAACGCATTCGGTCGACGCCTTGGTACCCTCTGATCTGTACCTGCTTCTCGTGTTCCTCCTGCAGAAGCTCGTGAGATGCCAGCCACCTCCGTGGCCGTAGACCCAGCCTCACTGCGCTGGCCACTGCTGAAAGCAACATCATCTCCGCCCTGCGCACCAACATCACAATCCGCCGCCATGCTGTGAGCCAGCTTGGTGGAGCGTGACGGATGGGCGTTGGGCAGGTCCGCAATTGACACTTCAGCCGGCTTGTGCTGCGGAAGAAACACAACTTCCGGGTCTGGCGTTTTCCAAATTGATTCATCAGAAGTTGCTTTCCAGCAATCATGCGAATCCTCGGGATAATCACAAATGCTGATGCCAACATGCCCATTGATATTGATCAGTGGTAGTGGTTCGGCATGTCGATCACACATCCGGCTACCCAAATAAGGAATTGATGAATCCTCCAGAGCACTCGCTCCAGGGGCCAGGCATTTCTGTCCGACTCCAGCTGGAAGATAAGCTCGTTGGGTCGATCGTTGCCAAACTGAAAATCATCTGAAGAATCAACCATCATTCGGCTTCATCCGGCGCTTGCTCAAACACTGCGCATGGTTGGATACCCAGGTGCTGCTTGTACAAGACCGTTGGCAAGCTGTATCCAAAACGACATAGCAATTGAAATCGGAAAGTGAAGCCACGTGCGCCTCCTGTATGTTGTGAACAACGTCGTGTCCCAAAGCGGCCACATAAGAGATGGGCTCCTTGGTTTGATCATCCACTGCAACCTTGATTTCTTCTCCAGCAGGATGTCTCGTGACCGCCAGCACCTTTTTCGCGCCGTTGCCACGCTTGTCAAACTTGCCTTTGCCGTTGCTTTGCTGCGAAGCATCATCGCCCTTGCCCTTGCCCTTCTTATCTGCTTGTCCAGCCATGGGACACTCTGGGTCCGCGTACCCGTGTCCTGCACCGCCACAAGCTGCGCAGTGTGAATTCTTCTTCCTGCTTGCGGTCGTCTTCTGATATCCAGAAGACTTACATCCCAGCGTTGCGGATTGCAGTCGCTTAACCGTAAGCACATGCGCGAGCTGATCCAAATCATCCTGTGGATCCATTTCTTGATCGTCAGCATCTTCTTCCCCTTCCGGGGTATCCGGCAGCCCGGCCTCCTCAGCGGCTCGTCATCGGCCTGCGCCTGGGGTGCCTCATTTGTGATGCACACCCTCCGCTCGCGTGGGGCTGCATTGCTTGAACTGGAGCTTGATGAAGGGGTGGAACCCTTAGATTTCCCAGCGCCCTTACCTCCAGAACGCTCGAAACCCTTGCCGCCTTTGCCACCGCCTTTCAAGACGTTCGTGTCCCGCCCATGCAGCTGTGGGACTCCGCGGTGATCAGGAAACATCAGCATCATGGCATCCTTGATGCTCTGGCAATCCAGGCTGTGGGGCGACGCGACCAGGATGGTGCGTTGGTGCTCTCTTGAAGCCCGAGCACGATCAAGCAACCTCGATCCCCTCGCCTCAGAATCGTACATGCTGCCAACACTGACCCCTACACTTTGGAGTGCAGCTTCGCAACGTTGATTCCTGTTTGCAAATGCTTTCAGAGTCTCATGGGCGTAACGTTGCAAATGTTCATCCAAACATCTTCTCTTCAGGAAAATTGTCTTCTGAAGCAGCGCGCCTCCAAAACAGACATGATATTATCTGATGCCATCCTTGCTGTCAACCTGGGCCATGTCCATGTGCTCGATTTCATCTTCAGACTCTCCGGTGAGCGATGTATACAGCAAAGCCGCCGCCTCATTCTTTGGCAAAAATGCAGAAACTTGTCGCTCCCAAAATCTGAACCTTGCGCTTCCATTTGCTAAACGCACGCACATCATGTGTGTTTTACCGCCAAGGTGGAGGCTGGGGCGGTTGACCTGATCTGTACCTCATGCCAGGCTGTGGGCCTTTCCGGGAGGTCGATGAATCCTTTTCAGCGTCCTTCAGTGGACTTGCTTGTCAAGGCCTCGGTCAAACCTTTCAACAGCTGCTGCAGTAAAACCTGATTTCGTGAAACATCTGGCTTGAGGGATAGCGTCTATGGCTTGCCCAGGGGCTACATCATCTGGATCGGCATTAACCTGATTGTAGCTGCCACGCTTGCCGCGCCTGTGTTTCCTGCGCCCAACAGAACCATCTGAAGTGGGGGTCAACACACGGGTCATTGGTCGGGGCCTCGGGCTCTGCACGCTCGTATCCTTCATCAAAAGGATAACCAGGGGGTCCATCGCCTGCTCGACGTCTCATACCCGGGCGCAGATGCTGTGGCTGCTGCAACCCATCCGACGCTCTGCGTCCGGAACTACGGTGGCTGCCTGCGTCTGAATCGCGAGCGCTCTCCCCGTATATGCTGCCTCGGGGCGTCAGCTCCTCTGGTCGAAAATCCATGTTGCCGCACAAGTCGCAAACCCAAGAGTCGCCTTCCCGGCTAAAACTGGGTAGCTGCGCAAGTCGTGCACTCCCAGATCCATCTCGACCCTCCGCTTTCGCTCGCACGAAGGCTCACATCCCCGGACCTCGCAGACTCCGTCCGCCTTTCCTGCAGATCATCAAATAGACGCTCATGCCGGTCAGGCGGAAGTGGTCAAAAGCAATATCTGGCGCTGCCATCAGTTGCTATGAAGTCCCAGAGTTCCACACCAAAAACCTGCTTCGCCGCGCTGCAGCTGTAAATATGCCGCTCTGCGGCTCCGCTACCAACTGACTGCACCTTTCGCTTGCACCACAGTGAGTCCTTAAAGTCGCCCGCGCTGCATGGCTTTTCCTCGCAAATGTCTAAATGGGCAAAAGGCTCAGATTGCCCCTTCGGACCGAAATGCCAATCGGTTGACAATGATGTCAGGCACAAAAGGGCCTCAGGCTTGCATTGCCTTGATGGCCTTCATGTCTCCAAAAGTGATGGGGCAATCGCATGCATAGGTTCAGGCCGAAACTCACACCACATCCCTCCAATGTCAAGTTTCCCATGTAAGGAGTTGTTTGACTTGAGGGGATTCCGGACATCCTTTAAAGGGAAGGCAAGCCAGTGTTTGAATTGGAGTCATCCAGGTTGGAATGCACTCAAACACTACTGCCCAGACGCTTGGCTGAATCAAAGTTGTGGCCAAACGTGCCAACCCACTCAGGTGCAAAACGTCACATTGCTACACGGGTTCGTGAATGTATCAAACTTTTTGCCGAATGTGGCCGCAGCGATGTTGAGCCAGCTTAGGGTCATTCAAGGGTTGGTTCAGGGTTCAAGCTTGGTTCTGGGCTGCTTCAGGGTTGATTGGTCCGATCAGGCCGATCAGGGTTAATTCAGTGTTGGTCGGCTTGTTTTGGCTTCATGGTCTAGTCCTGGATTGGTTAGGTGGTTTCTGTCGGGCTTGCCACGGTGTGGGGTTCACCGTGGGGTTCAGTGTGCAGGTTCGCGGGCTGCTGGCAGGGGAGGCGGGGTGCATGCAGGGTGCTCGGGTTGCGGAGAACCACACCATCGGGATTAATCAGGTAGCGACCAGGTTAGCAATGTGGCCACAGGACTACATATTGGATATATCACATATTATTCGATTCATGTGCCATTTTTTCTTATATATTTTCTTCACTAGCAATATAAAGACGCACTATGTGTTCTAACTCCCCTCCACGCCCAGCTTTAGCACTGTTCAAGTATTGATTCAATGCTGCCAGCTGCGTGCTGTGCTTCGCATGCTTCGCTCCTGGCTCGTGAGCGGCACCTTGACCTGGCCGGGCTAACCGTTCGAACGACGGGACATTATGCCTGTCAAAAGGGGGACGAACCCTAATCAATCACACCACAAAGCTGGACACCAGTACCATCTGGCATAAGGACTAAGGACTTATTCCCGAAAGAATCGCGAAGGGTTCTTCCGCTGGAATCTCTCGTGCTCGCCTACATAGTCAGAAAACTTGCTCAGAGCAACTTGCATAGAGAAATGTGTTTATAGATGAATGCTAAAACAACTTGATCAGAGAACTTGCTTCAAACACTTGTATTTATAAATCATTTTCTGGACCATCATGTCGAAGCTTTTCAAGGCGGGGCGAGTGGACCTTCAAACGCCAGGCGGCATCGACCGTCTGTGCAGGTCAGCCTTCAACAGCTTGTGGAATGGGCAGTTTTGTGCGGTGCCCGTGGAACCCTCCGTGTGGGTGGGAAGGTCGGGTTCAACAATGCTAGTCAATGAGAACGTTCTTTTAAAGAAGTGTACTCCACAGTTTGCCTCGTGGCTTAAACACAAGCCCGCCCTTGCAGAGAAGGCTTAGGGAGCCTAGAAGCAGTGTTGGTTGGCCCATTCTTTGAGAGACAAGCACCACGAAGGATAAAAGCTCCTTTGGCTGCTTGCTCCTCTTGGCAGCAAACTGCACACAAAATCGCAAAGCGCTGTTTCGCTGGGTTCTGCTCAAACAAGTCGGGGAACTTGCTCAGAGAAGCTCGCTCAAAAAACTCGCATGGAGATGCTGGCTCAGCGAAACCTGTAGTGAAAACTTGCGCCGAGGAACTTGCTCAAAGAACTTGCTTGTCTGCAACATGGTCAAACACACCTTTGGGCCACCTGGTTTCCAGTCTGAAAAAAAACAAACAGCCAACCCAAAAAGGCAGACCCAAGCTTTGACACACACACACACACTTCAAAAAAACATATGCATGTCTCATAGATGAATACTGAACATGTAAACTTGCATTCCTTGCGTATGTCATCGTATTTCCTTCAAAAACAAAGCCAGCATTTGGAATGACACATGTGCCGTCTGGTGTATGTTCCCCACAGCAAGAACATGAGAGACGCGCGCCTGGCTGGAGCTCTGCGACAGCCCGGGCAGGGGAGCCTGAATACCGGTTCGCATCGGTTCGCCGGCTGGTTGGCATGGGGCTTCCTTTCAAAGATCCCTTCAAAGGGGTTCCCTATAGACACACCTCGATGGGACTCCCAGATTGGTTTCCCTTGGCTACCCTTGCAAAAAAGCCCAACACCCTCGAGAGCTGGGGGTCCAACTGGCCAGCGGCAGGCTTGCAGGACCTGGGCAGGACTCCAAGTGGCGAAGTAACGGGATGACGAAGTATTTCCGCTTGTGCGCTCTTGCAGTGCAACTCCATTCATTTGTTGCACCTTGTTTTCTTTGATTGGCAGTTTGGGTTGCTTAGGGCAAAGGCAAGAGCTGCGAGCCATTCAGCGGAGGCAGGTGGCAGTGTGGTTTGTTTTCCTATGATCAAATGGCCAAGCCTGGCTGCTCCACATGAGGAGGCCGCCCATCTGCGCCTGAAGTCGTGGACGGGCGCCCATCTGCACTTGTGCTCTCGAAGGACTTGAGCATTACAAATACACAGTGGCCCCCAAGGAATAACCCCCATTCCCCCATGTGCCGCCCTGTTTACTGCAGTAAATGATGGATAATCTTTGTGCTCAAATGAACGCATCACTTGTCTTTGGTCACTTGCTCGTCTAGCGAACATGGGCCAGTGAAGGAGCTCCGAGGACTGAGCCACGCAACAATGTTTCATCTCCCCGGATCACGGCTTCCGTACCAGGCCTAAAGAAGCACTGTCTTATAATCAGGTCACCCTCCCAGAACATGCACAGGTGTTCCTGGAAAACCATTTTCCTTTTAGGGGGACCTTTGCAGGTTCCATGTTTGCTTTTGGGAGTCTAACTCTTTGCACACTCAAAGCGCCCGAAGGCTCAGGCATATGACAGGGCACGCATCAACGTAAAAATGCTAAAACAAGTGGTCTAACACAAAAAATGGTGTGACAATATGTGGGCCTGCTCCGAGAACATATTGTGACAGTGTGCGTCTGCCGCTTGGAAGTCCTTGTTCAGTGTTCAGCGTGCCGCCTTGTGTGATAGTCTTCCTCGCTTGCCAACAAACATTCAGATCCGACAACTGATCAGAAGCTGATGAATCGAATGATAAAGGTTGTGCTTCCCTGTCGTGCATTGCACGTGATGTATATGTTTGTTTCCCCTCCACACTATGTCTGCTTCACCCTTGTCCTGCTAAATTTCAATGCTTGTCTTCCGAAGCTTGCTGAAGCTTGTCGGTCCTCGGCAGGCTATGCGCGAACAAACCCACTCAAGATTACTCACCCGAATCCGACTTATGGACACCTTGAAGAACGTTGAAGAACCATAGGACAGGTACCTGATATTCTGTTGGTTGCTGAAACCTTGTCATAAACGCCCGGTTTTCCCAGCCGACTGCCAGCCAATACTACTTAATTACCTTAAAGGCGTCCACAAGGTTTGGCCAAAACACCCCTCTTAATTTGTTTGGGCACCTCCCAGAACCCTCTCTGACCAAAGACGCTCCTGTCCGGTCCAAAATCTTGAAAAAATACAACAAACAACTAAATGTTATTTTATCAAAGCTGCCAATACATTTGCCAATGCTCTCCGCTTTCATAGTCTAGGAGGAAAAAGCAAATTCAGGGTACCCCCCTTCAAGGCTACACCCCCCCCCTCGCCACCCCTCTCATGATTTGAGTTGTTTTTTTTCAGTTTTGGAAAATAAGCAACCGCAATTTCCTTTTACTTTCCTGTTGCAGTGGCCAAACAGGGTCCACACAGGAAAGGACCACGTCCAGATTAGTCGGAGGGAGCCTCAAACGTCCCCCAAAATCGACCTTGAGGGGGTGGGGCCGTGGTTCTGGCGCTGTCCTGGCCGGGCCTCGGCTCTCTGGCCTGCGAGGCAGAGAACACATTAAATGCCAAGCAACAAACAAACACAAAAAGGCAACCTATCTCAACATGGCCTTCCGTTTTTTTTTTTTTTGTCGCCCCATTCTCCCTTCGAAAGTACTGATGTCAGAAAAAGTCTGCACTCAAAGCGCTGCACTAGCCGGGATTTGCTGACAAGAATGCACAGCAAGCCTGGTTGTCGGTTTTGTCCAGCATTCGTTCTCCTGAAGTTTGTGGGCTTCTGCTTGGTGAGCACGCTAGACTGTTGGTCAGGCGGTTCCGCTAGAGCCCCCACCAAACAGCAAGCAGGAAAGAGCAGCCCTCCCTTGTCATAGATGGGCCCAAACTCAGAAGTGCAAGATCACACAAGTCTACATGCAACTTTCTCTTGAGCATGTAAACTGTATATAAATGATCCTGGGCGTCTCAGTGCATTTGCAAATCCAGTTTTGCACTGGACTAAATGCAATTCTCACATCAACAACTACGCGTTGCACATTTGTTCGGCTCAAGGCTCAAGGAGAGGACATTGTAGTGCTGCACGACTCGTTGCTGGGGAAAGGGCGGAGTTCTGTTGCAAGAGGTCCAAAATAGCCTGAAAGCAAGCTTCCCCCGTGCATATTTTGCTGAGCAAACGGCTAGCAACGCGGACGGGGTAGTCCTCAGGGGTCACTACAAATAAACAGAGACTTGTGCTGCTCGCAAGTCCAATGCCGCTCGACTTCACTCTGCTCTCATGCCTCACCGTCTGTGGGGGCGGCGGGGCCGGGGCCGGCGCCTGTCCCAAGAGCCCCGCCAAACCCAAGCATCCAACATCACAAACATCGGACGTGCTCTCCGACGGCTCAAACTACTTGCTGGTGCTCAGCAGGGAATGACCCAAGGTGTTCCCTTAAAGGAAACTATTTGGGATGGTTCATAGGGGTCATTCCCTCATTCCCAGCTGAGAACCACCAAGACTATCTTTAGCATGCTTCGCGGGGTGTTGAGCCAATTTTCCAGTCGCAAGGCTAACCCACCGTTGCTCTGGCAAGCAGCGCGTCTTGAACGTGGGCTCAGAAAGTATGGAGATGTTACCTTGCATGTGTAGCAACAAGTTTTTAAGGCTCCGGATACAATGCTGACAAGGCTTCTGACTCACCTTTGACCCACTGCCAGCAGCAATTGAACAAGTCAGCGGCGGATTCCCAAAGCCGAACAAGGCGCCAAACAAATCAGCAACGCAGGAACCACGTCCCAAATGGACTCGCTCCGGCCACGCTCCCTGAATTTTGAGGGTTTGCCATTCAGCATCCTCTGGCCAGGCCATGACCACCCGCGCACACAACTGCAAGCATGTGGTACGACAGCAAGCACAACTCCATTGGAAAGGAGGCCTCGTGCCTGCCCCCTGGCTCAAAGTCATAATTGCAAGGAACAAGCAAAAAGCCTCCAGCGCAAGCTGCAAGGGACCCGCTCAGCCCCATGAAACCAAGACCAACTACACCAAGCTCCACTAACTCAGCTGCCATAGCTTTTGCCCCCGAACCAACAATGTGGATTCTGGCCCATACTTACCTGGCAAACCTTACAATGTAAACAAACAGTTCAACGGAGATCCCGGGCCACATGTGTATCCTTTCCCTATTTCGGCTGCACACACTCGAAAAAGCCACGCCGCAAGACAGCCTGCGCTACGGCGCTGGGCTTGCGACTCGCGCCGGCGCCGGCGCCTGCTCAGCGCGAGCGAAGTTTGAACAAACCGGTCAAAGGTGAAAAGCCATGGGCTGAACATAACTCAACGAGCCAAAGCATGCGTCATATAAGTGAGGCTCCTTCCTGAGGATGTCATGGACATCACAAATCTCATAAACAAGTGCACAGGATAGGCATGTACTAACAAATCACCAGACTGTGGATTGCTGATTGAGGTTCGGATACGCTTGTAGTTGAGCAATCGTTGAATGCGGCAAGAAATGGCGTTCAAATTTCTCAGGGGCCGATAGCATGGCGCTGAAAGCAATATGCTTCCACCCGAAAGGACCTGACTGAGCACAAACAGGCCAACTGTCTGGAAACTGACTTGTCAACCGAACCGGCCTTTCGTCTTGCTGCCTGGCAGACAGCGGCACAAGCCTCGGAAAGCAGCTGCACGCAGCTCCCATGTCCAGGAAACACGGTCACAGCTACCGAAATGGCAGGGCTGAAGCATGCGGTGACGGGCCCGGCGAACGCTGACTCTCTCTACGACCCATGTCGGCCTGCTGGTGGGACCATATGCCAAACACATGCGGCAACGCTTCGCTTGCACACACACACACACACACACACACACTCCGTGTCTGAAAAAACAAATCTCCGAATGACCAGGACAGCAGCATGTTCCTTGTGGTGGCGGTTCATTTTTGCATAATACAGACTGCAGTGGGATGAGCTGCAACCTTTCACACCAGGGAGATCGACTGGCAGCAATAATGGCTTCAACCAGAACGCACTCTCGAGAGCGGCGTGCCCTTTATGTCGAGCCCATATGAAGCTGACACTCAATCAGGCATTCATGCTTGCCCCCCCCAATAGCGTCCCATGGGGTACAGGGCGTTGACAAAGGCCTGGCCGCTTGCCTGAGCTGTGCAAAGGACAAGCCAGGGTAGACCATCGTGGGGCATCCTTGATCTTTGCAGTCTTTCTATGTTTGAACAAACTAAACGCATATAGATCCAAGTGGTTTTTCCGTCTCAAAGGCTCAAAAAGGCAAACACACAGATCCAGCCGTACTATGGTGGCAGGGGCGTCGTTATACATGCAAGTTGACGATGCTGTCCATGTTGTCCAGCATGATGCACGCTGAAAGTGTGATGTACTTAGTTGGCCGAGCTATCACATCGGCTTTACATTCATGGATCAATATGACAATTGCGTTGTTGACAAACACTTACTTTAGTTTGAGGGGCATGTCGGGTCTGCTGACAGAGTGCGTGCTTGTTTGCAGTTTGGCGCACACCTGATCACTTGCTTCCTCCAAACAGCGCGAACAGGTTGCTATGACGGGCTGGTCAAGCAACCGACAAGGCCAGCATCCTGGATCATCCAGTTCAGCTGTGGCAGGTTACATATCCCCCTCCCCCACCCCCACAAGTTGGTGGGGCGGTCAATCATGCACGGCTTTGGGTCAAGGCTGACCGACCATCATGGTTTCATATTCATTACCTGCTCTGCTTCTTACAGGGCAGCGGTGGTTCCGGCTTATGCTGGCAGGAATGGAATGCACTGGAGTGCTTGATACTTTGCATGATCTTTGACGAAGTAGCAGATCTGGATGAAGAACAGCCCAGCTGGATATACACTAGTCGTACACTTGGAGATGCATCTGTATCATCTGTCCACCTTGTAAACTGATCATCTCAGGCCAGTGGTACGGCTCCAACTCCAACAAGCCAATCCAGACCTTCTCAAATAAAGCGTTTCCTTGCAAAGCCATCCATCCAGCAATTCAAGCCTTGAATGCCCTACCCAATCTTGCAGCAAACTTGATTAAAGAGTTTCTATTGCGGGACGCTAAGCGCGAATCAGGCGTGTTCGAGAGAACTCCAAATCAATCTCCCCGCCCTTGCGGGAACCGAAAGCCATGCAGCAAGTGCTGCCCCGAAGGGGCACTGGCACAACATCTGTCGCCCTTGCGCTCCGTGCTTGAGGCAAGTGCTTTGACCAAGTTGGGATCCGGCGGGTCCTTGGTCGCCTCGGAATGTCCCTCTACCGCCAACATGAATGAGCGTGGCTTTAGTGACTGAAGAGAGCTTCTGCCAACCGGCAAGTGGGGTTTCTGCAAAGGGAACGCAGGAGACCAAGGCAGCAAGGGGTTGTTGCGTCAACCAGTTCAGCTCACCTTTTCTCCAGATCTCAGCCATGGATAGCACGGCAGGTGAACAAATAGCTGCTCACCCAAAGTGTCTCCGGCGCAGCCCTCAGCCGACCCACCACAAAAATCATAAACTCCTCGTGGTCGCCAATAACCTGCGGAGAGGGAGGTCATGCAACCTACATGTCGAAAACCGGCTTTGGACAGTCGATAAACCCTGCAAAGTGAGCATGTATGACTGGGGCTGTAGCATGTCATCAGCAAATTGTTGCAACTTGGCAAAAATAAATCCCACGTTGTCCTTCGTAGCCTGTGACATTTGGATTGCCAGCTACAAAGGGAATCCTACCCGATGCAATTACTGTGCGATGGATCAAGTTCTCGTACCTAAACTGCTGAGATTCATTGACGAAACATAATGTCGGGAAAAAAAACAACCTAACTAGGTGAGTGTCCGACATATGGGTTGTCAAGATCAAAGCTGCTGCAATCCATGACGGTTGCCACATTGCACAGGCAAAACTGTGATCAAAATGCGTGAACACGCAGTTTTGGACCAAGAGTTTCCCTCCCTGTGGGTCCAGAAAGGATTCACGACCAGCCGCACATGAGGCAATATGTATGATTCTATATGTCTACTGCGGACCCACACTGGGGCGACGTCACAACAAACGATCTGCCTGGCAGCTGCTTGCCAAGCAAAGGTTTGCTGGGTGGGCGAGGGTCCTCGCGCGCCTGTGGGGTGTCGTGGGGCCGCAGCAAGGAGGGGCTGAAGCAGTGCTCCTCCAAAGCCGTCTGCAGCTCGCTGATCGCGGCCAAAAAGTCCTGACTTCTTGGGACCTGTGAGAGCCAACCTTACTGCGCATCACTCTTCTGGATGCTTAGGGTCGGCCTTTCCTTGCTGGATTGGGCGATGGTTTGGTTTCTTGGCGCCTTCCCTCTTTGCAACCACTGAATCGATGGCTTGAACCTTGCACACCAATGCGGCAAATATGCTTTGTGTTCTGTGCTTGTTTTTGCCTCCTGAGGCATCTTGGAAGACCAACATGCGATATGTGTAAGGGTTGGAAAAGCCGAAGCTACCGGCAATTGTCCAAGAACAAAAGCCAACAAACGCAAACAACACAATCCCCAAACAAACAACGAAAACACACAGACACAGACACACACACACAGACACAGAGAGACACAGAGAGACACCGAGAGACACAGAGAGACACAGAGAGACACAGAGAGACACACAGAGACACAGAGAGACACAGAGAGACACAGAGAGACACAGAGAGACACAGAGAGACACAGAGAGACACAGAGAGACACAGAGAGACACAGAGAGACACAGAGAGACACAGAGAGACACAGAGAGACACAGAGAGACACAGAGAGACACAGAGAGACACAGAGAGACACAGAGAGACACAGAGAGACACAGAGAGACACAGAGAGACACAGAGAGACACAGAGAGACACAGAGAGACACAGAGAGACACAGAGAGACACAGAGAGACACAGAGAGACACAGAGAGACACAGAGAGACACAGAGAGACACAGAGAGACACAGAGAGACACAGAGAGACACAGAGAGACACAGAGAGACACAGAGAGACAGAGAGACACAGAGAGACACAGAGAGACACAGAGAGACACAGAGAGACACAGAGAGACACAGAGAGACACAGAGAGACACAGAGAGACACAGAGAGACACAGAGAGACACAGAGAGACACAGAGAGACACAGAGAGACACAGAGAGACACAGAGAGACACAGAGAGACACAGAGAGACACAGAGAGACACAGAGAGACACAGAGAGACACAGAGAGACACAGAGAGACACAGAGAGACACAGAGAGACACAGGAGACACAGAGAGACACAGAGAGACACAGAGAGACACAGAGAGACACAGAGAGACACAGGAGACACAGAGAGAAACAGAGAGACACAGAGAGACACAGAGAGACACAGAGAGACACAGAGAGACACAGAGAGACACAGAGAGACACACAGAGACACACAGAGACACACAGAGACACCGAGAGACACCGAGAGACACAAAGAGACACACAGAGACACACAGAGACACAGAGAGACACACAGAGACACAGAGAGACACAGAGAGACACAGAGACACACAGAGAGACACACAGAGACACAGAGAGACACACAGAGACACAGAGAGACACAGAGAGACACAGAGAGACACAGAGACACACAGAGAGACACAGAGAGACACAGAGAGACACAGAGAGACACAGAGAGACACAGAGAGACACAGAGAGACACACAGAGACACAGAGAGACACCGAGAGACACCGAGAGACACAGAGAGACACAGAGAGACACACAAAGACACACAGAGACACACACAGACATACACACACACAGAGACACACAGAGAGACACACACAGACAGACACACACAGACATACACACACAGACACACACACACACACACAAACACAGACACACACACACACAGACACACACAGTCACAGACACACACACACACACAGACACACACACACAGACACACACACACAGACACACACACAACCACACACACACACGCAGACACAAACACAAACACAAACACACAGACACAGACACAGACACAGACACAGACACAGACACAGACACAGACACAGACACAGACCCAGACCCAGACGCAGACACAGACACAGACAACACAGACAACACAGACAACACAGACACCGACACAGACACCGACACAGACACAGACACAGACACAAACACAAACACGCCCACGCCCACGCCCGCGCCCGTGCCCGTGCCGCAAACGCAGACGCAAACGCAAACGCACAGGCACACATTGCGCACCACGGCCCTCTCTTCTTTTTCCAAAAGAACTGTGGTCCAAAGTCTGCGAGGCTTGACAACTTGACCCAAGGTCTAAGGAGGCCATGACAAAAGTCCCCCCCATCCGCCAAGTCCTCAGGATGAGTGACTGAGGATGCCGCCAGCCAGCAGTCCACTGAGTCCAAGAAGCGTTCCACGGTGAAGGCAGTGTGCGTCATGTCCTGAGCTGTTCAAAGTAGGGGGGGGTCCCTACTCCTGCAATCTGCGGAGCACCACCACAAGGGAACCCGCTACCATCTGTTTACTGCATATGTATCCCCTCCAATTGGGGTCTTTTTGCAGCTGTCGGCTACGCAAATCCCACAAACATCATATTGAGAGCATGGCCAAAACATGTCAGGGAAATGGGATTCAGAAGGATTCAGGATTGTTTTTGAGCAACGCTTGCTATTGAATTGTAGTCCTGGCAATGCCCCAACGCCAACTTGAGCTTCCACGGGCAGGACGCACCCATTTCAATGAGAGTCGCAGAACTGCATGGTCCATCTCAGAAGCTCATTTGCAGGCACAAGGACCTGTGGAATGGGCTCGTCCATGTCCAATTGATACCATCTTGCAAAAATGGAGTTCAACTTCCACCTTGGCCGTGTCAGTCGGGGACAAGATGTCAGAAACGAGCAGCCCGCATACAACCAACTGATCAAGCTTTAGTATGCAGCTTAGTCACCGGCACATGCCGTAGACCATACTTTCCAGAAAAGCCTCCGTGCTTATCATGGGTGGTTCTCTTCGCAGCAGTGTCACGGCCTCTGCGGAAATCGCATCTGAATCCATCAACTCCTGCGAGCCGGCGACTATGATCTGCAGGAAGGCAGGTATCTGCAGTGTGCTCTCCAGCACTTGCTTCAAGGTTGCCACAGTATGGGGCGCCGGAATGGCCACCTTGGTGCTGACACCTGATATCTGTTCCACTGTAATCGTCGAAGATTCTGGCACAGGGTGAGGCTTGCTCTCAACTTTCAAACTGGGGATGCGGGCCTTCTCTATCAACTTCACCTCCAACCTGGCAACGTTTTATCGCAAGAAAACAGTGAGACGGCGAAGTCGGCATGAAATAAGTTTGAACAGCGTGGCATAGCCTTGGGCTAAGCAGTTGGTTGGTTGTTTGGTTGTTTGCTTGACGGGGCTCGCCAACTATAGTGAGAACCCTCTGACAACCCATGCTGACTAATCCACGCCGTTCTGAACTTATGGCTGGCAGCTGCACTCTGGTGGGCTTCACGCTTTCCAGGTGTTTGAAGTCAACCTTCCCGAGAAGCGCTTCCAGGCGATCGGCCATCTGGTCCCTCGCCATGGCTCTGCGAAGCCATAGGCCGACACATCTAATGTGGCGCACAGGCTGGGGGGGTCAAAAATAGGTACCCAACATGGAACCCCGGTAATGGAAACATGGGCTAAAACCTGCGGTCCCCTGGTGCAGCTCTTATTAAAGGGTCTGGGTGAATGGGAGTCGCAAGTGGGCTGGTGAAAGCCAACGCCTACTCCAAGTCATCAATTGCACCGCATGGCCAGTGTTTGAGCTTGGAGCGGCAAGCGCAAAGTCACTTGCTCGCAATGTACCGACATATTTCTCAATGAAACGCGTGGTTTCATTGTGGAGGGAAACAAGCGAACAAACGAGCAAAACAAAACAAACAAATGAAAACAAGCAAGCAAACAAACAAACACACAACCAAACCAACCAACAAACAAACAAACGCACAAGCAAACGAACAAGCAAACAACCAAACAAACACAGCACACAAACAGGTCACCCACGCACGCGCAGGCACAATCGCACACACACGCAGGCACGCATGCGCGCGCCCGCCTGCACGCACGTTCCACTCACGAAAAAGCTCGAGTTCATGAGCACCATCGTTCATCATGGCGCCTCTTTTGGATCACTGCCCTTCACAGGAAACCAAAGTCTCCGACCGTGGCCGGGCACAGAAGTCGAAGTAAAAGCAAACCTGGCAGCAGGGCTGCCGGTGGTGCCCCAGGTTTCACCATAGCTTCTTGCATGTCTCGCAACACGCATGAACTGTGAAGGCATTGTGAAAGAATACAGCTCAATACATGGGCCCTTCCTTGAAAATCGATGTGGGGTCATTTGACTCATCAGCCTCCAACACTACCTCAACCGCCTCCTTTATACAACAAAAACAGCTTGCAAACACATTGGCCTTTAACTCTTCTGCGGCTGCTCCTGGAGTTTCCCTTGCAAATCAATCCCCAGGAAAAAAGCGGTCGATCTCTGCCTAGCAACTCGGTACGGGGACTGTGAAAACGCAAGAACGACAGCTCTACACATGGAATAGTATTCAGAAGCATGGGTGTTCCTTTCCATGGATTGGGGAGCTCCTCAATGCAGTACCGCAAACTCTGCCAACATGGCAGCATTGAAACAAATTATGCTCCGAATCCCCTGGCAGAAACTGTACCAGCAGCCAATGCTTCATTTTGTTCAAGCCTGGTTAGAGAAATGCGAGTCAACTTTCACATCATTTCAGCTTGGATTCCCTGGATGATCCTACGATATCCATGATACCCCTCGCAAAAGTGTGATAATGTTGGGACCTGAATAGTAAACCCCCATCGGGGCTGCTAACCTGCTGCCCCCTGAATCCCCTCACGACTCGCCAAGACTATTTTGCATTTTAGACAAGGTTGGAACATTTTATCACCCCTTACTGGTTTTTACCCGTAAACAACACTCCGATTGGTGCTATGCTTGCCGGTGCCCCGCAGGCTGTTGCGAATACTTTTTCCGATGCTACTTTCTTTCAGAGTTCTAGGCAGGGTTGCCACAAAACATATCTATATAAAAAAGCAGCTATCCAAAAGAGCAAATTCATTACTACAGTTTGATCATTGACACACAATCAAAGCTTCACAAGCACGCAACCCCCTTCAAGCAGCCCCCCCCCAAAAAGCAGAACCCCCTGATTAATCATGGCCCTCCCCAGAACCTGACTTAAAAAAGCACAATTTCCCTACTGTCTGGACTGGAGAGGACAGAAATGAGGCGGGGTCCAAGGGGGCTCTCCAAAAGCAAGAAAGGACGTCCTCTTGACCTCTATACAAATTCCAAGCAGCACATAAAACGGTGAAGAGCATCACATTGCCGACAGCTGTGCTAATCACCGTGGACAATCGCTCTTTGGTCCGGAAGATCTGGAAGTATGAGTTGAGCAGCCCGCCGAAGCTCATGATGGCATACCTGAGGTCAGTACCCTGCAAGGGAAAGATATTGCCACGAGTATCTCGATCTTGGAACCCTTCTGCAATTCTAGCCCGAAGCTGCTCCGAACCACTTTTTCTGTGGAACCGCCAAAACTCTGCGAGCCTCCAGCCCGGAATCGAATCCTGTGGGAACCTCCGGAACCCTTTCCAACAGGCTCAACATTGCTTCTCCGTGTCTTTTACACTGGTTAGCATTCAGCATTCTGAAGCACCCACTTTGTTCACGCCAAACACAGTCTTTGTCATTTGTGATCCAGGATCCACGGAGAAGCAGTCGTTTTCATGGAAGACGCCTGTGCTAGCTTGTGCAAGGCTTGGGCCGCTTCAGAGGCCCCTGAAACGAAAACACCTTCCCGATATCTGGCGTGCAACACTCAATCTCCATGCGATGCTCAAACAAACATCTGTGCCATTCGGTTCGCCCTTCCCCTGGCACTCCGCCACCCCCTCCCCGAGTCTCCAAAATTAGTCGCGACCGTGAGGCATGGGATAGCTCAGGCCCCCTGAAGCGCGGAAACGCAGGGAGGTTTGGATCTGTGGCACCACCTGCGCGGAAACACGGCCGCGTAAGCGGCCGAGTGGCCGGTTGTCTGGAAACGGAACACCCAGCAGCCAAGCCGCCGAGCAGGTCTGGTCGGAAAGCTAACAAAAACGTTTGAAGTCTGACTTGCATGACAGTGGATCGAACTCTCAGCCATCATGGGAGGAACTTGCCCAACTTCCCGCTGCACGAAGAGTTGCATGAACACCTCTGAGGATTTTAGGATTCATATTTCAGCACTTATTCAGCCGCTTGTACCCCTCCAAAAGGACGGACGCTGTCTTGGCTCCATGCCAATCAGTGCTCGCTCGCCCCCAGACAAATTCGTGTCCCGTTGGTCAGAGTCAGAATTCCACGGGGTCCAACAAAAACTATGTACGTGAAGAAGCAAAAGGTCGGCTTTCTGCATCTACTTATGCCTGAGCCTTCACATACCCAGATTTTCCCTTGCTGCGCAAATGGCTCTTGCGCGCCTTGATGACAGTCAGCAAGGACCCAGCATAGCCCAAGGAGCAGGCTGTGAAACGCAACGCCCAGGGGCAGGGCTGCAGCCTTGCTTCGAAGTATGTAGAATGAGCCGGAGAAAGAGGAGGATTTTCATTTTTCATGGGAAGCTTCCCGCGTGCCCCTTCAACCTCTCTGCTGCTCTCATTGCTCTAGGGACTCTGAGCTGAATATTATCCTCAACAAGGAGGGCCATGCTAGAAGGATCAACGTGAGAAATAAAACAGGGATGTTGCTGGTCGCATTGAGGTGTCAAAAGAAGGTGATACCGCACAGGCATAGTATTGGAGGATATTGGGGGGTATTGATCAGAATGATTGGGGGGACTGTTGAATGAATTGAAGCCCGCACTGCAAGGCCTCTACAACTGCCCAACCAGGCAAGCACTCCCTCTTTGTTGACTTGCACATTGTCTCACTGAATGTTGAAGCTTGGGTGGTCATTGCTAATCAAGGTTATCCAATTACAAAGACGCTGTGTGGCCGTAGCTGGTTTTCGTTGGTGAATTCGTGTGGCTCCCAGCTAC
This sequence comes from Effrenium voratum, assembly GCA_963377175.1. Classification (NCBI taxonomy): domain Eukaryota; class Dinophyceae; order Suessiales; family Symbiodiniaceae; genus Effrenium; species Effrenium voratum. The sequence continues at coordinate 966,722 of CAUJNA010000913.1, read as the reverse complement.
CCTTTGCAGCCAAAGCATGCATGCCGAAGATAAAGCCTGCAATGCCTGCAAACCGTCTGAGCCAACAAGCATAAAACAACTTCAGGCAAAACTTGCGAACACCCGGCGACTGAGAGTGCAAAGCTACAACCCTCTCGCGTATTTACGATTTGGACCGTTGCAAATTGGCAGACCTTGTGAGTTAACTGGCCCAAAAACGGCCGCCAGGTCAGGCGCCTTCCACACAGCCATTCACATCGAAACGATGCTTGAAGAGAATAGTGTGTCGTTCCAAAGCGAAAATCCAAGTATACCTTGTGATGCAACCATTGGAGCACCGTCAAATTTCACCATTGGAGCACCGTTGCATTCTTGTAACGATTGTAGCACCCCCCCCCCTTCGAACATCTGAGTGGCGACGACCATGCCAGGAGCAGCACCGAGCCGAGCACGATAAGCGCCAGCTGCCCCCGCCAAGCACGCAGCAGCTGCGAATTGTCTGGGGTGAAGCGGGCGCAAAGGTAGTAGAGAGGCACCTCTCAGCTTCACTCTTTGCTGGGATCCTGGTGTGTGTGTGTGTGTCTTTGTCGGGGCTATATGGTTTTCGTGGGATCAGGGAAGGGGAGTATACTAGCGAATACGGTATTCGCTTGTCCCGCGCCATGTTCATATCACATGCCCAGCTGGACTGAAACTAAGTTGCTTTCTGCGCACCTGATGCTGTTTGAGTATTCCTTCACTCCGTGTTCCCTTTCTGCTTTGTTTCTTGCTCTTATAACTTCGTCTTCTTGTCTCTTGCTCTCTCTCGGCCAGATGTCCTCATCAGCATCTATGAACCACATGGATCAATGCATGCAAGATAAACATGTGCAACACTGACCGGTTCGGTGCAAAGTGCCTCTTTTCGCCCACCGGCAGGCCTGAAAGAGCCACTGAACTGATAGCTGGTACAGGTCCAGGAGGTTGCACTGACACAGCCGCCAGTCCTTGCCAAAAAGCACAAGGCATACCATCCAATTGCCCTCAGAGTTCGCCCACAAATTCGAGAGGCAGAGACAGCCCCAACAATGCAGTCCCAAACGCTGAGCTACACTTCTGAAGCTGCGGGAACTTGAGCACCAGCATGTTCCAGGCCAAACAGGTCCTTGGTTCAAGCTTTGGTTCGCGTTTCAGGCGCCTCTCCTGAGCTTTCACCACACGGCATCGCCTACGATTTTAGTATGCCTGAAAGCTTGCTCAAAGTGAATGTCTTCGCAGCAGTGAACGTATTTAATGGCACGTGCGATGCAGCTCGAAACTTAGGCCTCCGACAGGCTTTGCCGATGCCAGGAAGTCTGGGCAAAAGGCTAAACATTCAACATCCAGCTGCCACCACACCACTGTTCTAAGGCGACCCATGGCAATGGCATCAACGTTAGTGAATCACTTGTCACTTGCATGTACTACTTGCTGTAAAGGGTTGGCTATGCTCACCCACTGCCTCTCCATTCAATTTCACCCCATACGCCAGCTTAGCCCGAAGCTCTGCTGCAAATTGGTCAACAGCAACGTCTGCATGGAGACCCCCGCGCTGCTGCGCAACTTCAAGATCTTGGCGTGCGCCGGTACAATGGCCCCAGCCGTGCCTGCCATTTGTGCTTGAGCTGGGCCACTAGGCTCTCTTCGCTCCGCTCTTGTCTCTGCTCTTCTCCCCACTAGTGGCTCCGCTCCCTCCGCTCTTCTGCTCAGTCTTCGCTCCAATTCCTTCCCTGACCTTGCCTCCGCTCCTTGTGAACTCTTTGTAGCGCGCGTCTTTTTGCTGTCTTTGCTCCGCTCTTCTCCCCGTCTCTTCACTGCGTTTTGCATTCTTCTGCTCACTCCTATTTCTCCGCCCTTCGCTCCGCTCTTTCCTCCGTTCTGTCCCCGCGCCGTGTTTTGCGCATTGTGCTCTGTCATCGCTTTGCGTGCAGAGCATGCAGGGCTTGACCCCTGTCAACCCCTCAAAGTGAGCTGGAGTCGCCCTTACGCAAACGCCTCCACTGGCTACACCACTGGCCTCAAGTCTTCGTTTGAGCGCTCATTGTTGCAGGATTGTGACAAGCAGCGCAGCAGCGCTAGGTGAAAACCACCTGCAGTATTTTAACATTGTCTTCTCTTCTACTGGGAGAGTACAGGGCAGGGAGCCAGGAGCCAGGAGCCACCAGCCACCCACCCCACCCACCCACCCGCCCGCCCGCCCGCCCGCCCGCCCGCCCACCCAACAAACCAACAAACCAACAAACCAACCAACAAACCAACAAACCAGCAAGCCAAGAAACCAACAAACCAACAAACCAACAAAGCAAGTAAGCAAGCAAGCAAGCAAGCAAGCAAGCAAGCAAGCACCAACCATCCAGCCAACCAGCCAGCCATCGAGCAACAAAAACAACGAAACAACCACCCACTCACCCAACCAGCCGACCATGAACCAGCCCACCCAACCCAGCCCAATTCAGCACCCACCCAACCAACCGAACAACCAAACCACCCGACCATCCCACCAACCACCCAACCACCCTAGAACTCAACCACCCCACCAGCCACCAGCCCGCATGAAACCAAACGCACTCTTGACCAGGTTTTAGGACGCCTTGGTATGGTTGGTTGTGTCACAGATTTGGCTGCGCATACTTTGGATGTGAAGCTTCTCCTTCAGGGAAAGAACTGCTATCTCAGAAATTCTGAGACTAACCTGGGCCTGGCCAGATTATGCATCGCAGTTCGACATCCCACAAATCGAAGCACGCCTTGCATCACCCGGCCTACAACCAGTCCAACACCGATGGCCACTGAAGTGGCTGCGCAGGCGTCCAAGACATAGCTCTCCTTGCACTGGTCCATGCATGCCGCAAAGGCGCTGCAAAGCCTAGAAACGCCAAAGCTGTCTAAGAGCAAAAGTACATGCCGTATTGAGATAGCCTTCATGACCAACCACTTGCCAAACACAACAGCAAAACTTGCCTAGTTGGGGGTGCGGGGGGTGGGCATTGCGAGGTTGAAATGGTTAGCCGGCTGTCCTACTGTTGCCAGCCAAACAAGCCGGCTCCGAGGCTGATAGCGTTGCCGCTTGTGATAGCACTGGGCAACAGCCTTGACCACGCCATTGAGCCAACATGCCACAGCAAGCTGCAAGGCGGGCGATGCATCCCGCGACATTATAATCCGACCCGGGTCACTCCTGAGCTCCCAGCCAGCTTTGGGCGACATTAAGTCTTGGACCGCGGGTGGGAGCCTTTGCGCGTTGGGCAGGTCAACGCCAAAATCTGACAACGGTGGGGCCAAACACTCGTCAATTCATTCCGTATCCACGGGTGCGCTGCAGCTTGAGCATGTCAAACTCACATCCTCCATACATGCATGCTCAAGGCATACCAATGTCAAAACCAATTTGTCTCCACGATCTGGGTGTCCAATTCATTCTCATCAAATGCCGCCCTGCTGAGCTTGTCTCTTCTGCTTCACCATGTCCAAAGCCTCAGTCGTCCCAAGATGGCTATGATGCTCACAGAAAGGAAACACGGCGAATCCCTTTTGCCGGGTGCAAACACGCTTGCTGATCAAATCAAAGGCATTCTCGTGCAGCCTCATCAATTTATGAAGAACATGGTGCAAAGATCTACACGACGCACAACCACAAATTCTTGGCTCATTGCTCGGGACATGCTGTGTCCCAGCTCTACGCTGCTCAGCGCATGCCGCGTCAACGACAAGCAACAATTAGCCAGACACAAACAATCCTGTCAGGCGAACTGGGGACTTCTTTGATGATTCACCCTTGCCTGTGGCTTTGCATGCAGGCCCAAGCAAGATTGCACTATCACTGAAAAAGCAGAACATGAGGGTGGGGTCCTCAATAATCAAGGGGCCTCACTTCACAGCCATGACTGAAATATAAGCACTGCCCGGCACAACTCAATGAAGCCACGTGCACACAGCAAAAACTTAACTTATATCGCTCCTCGCCGAACAAAAGTTCTGCAGTCGACACCGTTGAGCAACGATTCTCCAATTTGGGTGATCTTGGTTGACGTTGGAAGGGGAGCAAAAAATAAATTTCAGCAGTTAAGTGGGGATTCCCTACTAAACCACAATAAGCAAAAATGTAAAATGTTTCCCAACGACAACCATGTGATCCTGTACTGACACAAGGAGCAAGATGACCCAGATCCAAGGCCAAGTTGCTCTTGTTCTGGAACTCTGTTGCCCGAAGGACCCAGGAATAACAGGTTCCCCCTTTTGGATCGACTAAAAATGGAAACCAAAAGGTCATCTCAGGTGATACTCAGACTCTGGTTCCCCAGGCTCAGACTTTTGGAAACCCTGACTTTCCTCAGACTTTGGGGAACCCCAGGCCCTCCCGGAAAAGGAAAACAAACAAATGATGCCGTCCCAGGCGCCAGCTTCCGGCGATCCTCCAGGCATTCACCTCAAAGCGGATGTAACGGCACGGCCACCAACGGGGCTAGGTCTCCAAGAGCTGCGAGATATATGTGCCCTCCCTACAGGTGCTACGCTTCTCATGCCTTAGATTTCTCCAGGTGCTACTCATACCTTATATAGATATCATAGATGCATTGAGATATCTGGTGTACCAAACAAGCAGTCCACGGAAATCGAGGGCTTGACATCCGAATTGGAGCCTCGAGGTGCACCCCTGAAACTGACTCCTCTCAATCTGAGCTCCCGGGCGCCAAGCGCTCCACGTGATCTGCGAGAAAAAAAAAACCGGCGCGCCGAAACAAAAACGACCCTGACAAATTGCAGGCTTAGCAACTCAGGAGAATATGTCGAAGCCCAGGTGAACACCCCAATCCCCACTAAAATAGACTAAAATGGGTGGCGCACCTACCCCAAAATGGTACCATTGGTTTTGACCCACAGCCATATCAGAACATCGGAAAAAACAAAAAAAACACATCATGGTGGCCATCTCCAGATTTCTCCAGCTTGCTTGAACAAGGGCAATAAGCAGCACGTGCAGCTAGAAAGCCCTGAAGCTGGGTCTTAATGGTCAGAACTCTTTACACGTCTTGAGCATGCAAACAGGTAGGGGTTGCTCCAGAAACCCTGGAAGGCTAGGCGTGTGGCCCCTGGTAAAGCCCTTATGGCTTCAGAGAGGCCTACAATGCAATGGCGCAAGAAATGCTTGCCTGCCAGATTTGTCCACACGTGAGGGTGCGCTCATGCACAAAACAGCGTTCTCCATCATCGGTCGCGCCAAACTTAAAAGTGATGTCTCCGCCTCCCACCTCCTTTTGCTATAGCTCCCGAAGGCTTCAGGCACAAGCAAGGATGTTCACAGATCCTGGTAACTGGACAACAAGAGAAGAACACGTCTCGCTGAACCGCGTTTCAGTTGATGCAGTGCGGATGGGCGCCTGGAGGAGCAAAGCGCGGTCCCTTGTCTCCAGCGACAGAAGGAAAATGGCCTATGCTGCCGATGAGACTTGTCACTGGTCGCTTGCCGGTCGGCCCGGTCGACAAGTTGCAATGGAGAAATCTGTAGACAACTCTCTGGAAACCAACGAAGCCCAAACATGCGAGTCTGACTACTGCATCAACGGCTAGTGAGAAAGCAAAACATTCTCTATCCGCCTCATGTCATCATGGAGTTTATCAACCCCTGCATGTCAGCATGCTCGCCTTTGCCCCACAGTCGTCAAAAGCTCCGAAAAAGAACCTCGCTAGAAGGGCGAGTGTTGAACTTCATTCATCAAATCCAACGCCAACCAAACAAAGCACTGAGATTTCTTGGTATCGGGAAAAAGCTGAACCTCCGCAAACAAAACAAAACACAAGACCCTGCTGTTGAGCTCAACGGCAAGCTAAGCACCCGTCAAATCCAGCTTGATGATCGAGCCAAGTGGCTAGTAATCCCCGGTTTCGCTCGAGGTAACCCTCCTGTACACTGGAGGGAACTGGTCTGCCCAGTTGGTTTCCAACTCCTGCACCATCAAATCCAGATTGCCATCTCCCGCCTGGCGCTTCTGTTGTGCGTGCAAGTGCCGCTCCCGCATCTGAGCCGCCTGGGAATGGGTTAGTGTAGGCCAGCGTAGGATGGCAAAGAAGATCATTCTTTGTTCATTTCTGAGATCAAAACAAAAGAGGCAAGGGGAAACAGCAGGTGCCCAAAGAGACAATTGCAAGCGCGACGGCAGATTCTCAACCAAGGCGAAAATAAGGCCGCTCTCCACACTCGCTAGGCCCAGCTTCAGCCACATGATAGGTCCTGAAGCCGAAGCAGGGACTACAAAGCGGGCTAGCGTGAATCTTCGCAGCAGTTGCTGTGACCACGCTGTTCAAAGGAGGCATAACACAAAACAGTTGTAGCCCGCAGGGCTGTAAGTATGCAAACAGCCCCTTCCCCACCTCAGCGTGCAGCTGACGGGCCTGTCGCAGGCAACACCAGCTTGCTTTTGTTTTGAGGTGGCCGAGTGTCGCTCCCAAAACCCAATGTCATTTTACCTGCAGTGAGCTGCAAGCCAACATTCAAGCAATGGTTGGCATCCCGGACGTCATGCTACGGGTTGGGGGCAGCCAACTGAACCCTGTGCTGGCGCATGCAGTGCTGGCACGTCCTGAAAGCCACCCCCTGCAGAATTCTAATAACTGGCTGCGGCAGCTAGAATAAACTCCAACATGTGGTTCATAAGGTTTGCCCAGTCGCCACTTGAGGAGCCTGTGAACTGAGTGTTTCTGTCGCCAGCGCTTCCTACTTGGAGTCTTGTCCACTTGTGACGCAAAACGCCGGAGGGCCATAGGAAGGCGGGCCAAGAGGAAAAAGACTACAGCACCGTTCCGTGGGCAAGGTGTTCCAAACTAGCGGAAACTCATCCGGTGGGTTGAATTCTTAACTGCCCCTTGGCGCCTCCTGCTGAGCTTTCTTCACTTCCTCCTCCACCAAGCGCCGGGAGAGGTCCAGTTGCTCATCCTGGAAGCACTCAGCCCGTGCTCCCGTTTTTTTCGGCGAATCGGCAGGTCCCAGGGCTAGGGTTTGCCTCTTGCCCTTTTCAGTGGTGTCCTGGGAGGGTTCAAAAAGCATGTTCACACAATGGACATGCATGGACCTGCGGAAGTTAAGGGGTCTTGCTGGCATTTGTGGGAAACTTAATGCCTGTCCCTAATACTGTTTATGCATTCGTCCTTCGCGCTTCTGGACTTTTCCGGAGTTCCGAGTATGTGTCAAACCCATCCCTCAAGCTGAGAAAAACATGGGCCTCTGAGGGTTGCTTTAGTAGGGGCATGTCCCCTGCAGAAAGGGCACGTGAACCCGTCTCAAAATAAGGCCGTTTGGACGGTTTTGATGAAAGGGCACCACCTCCTGGTGCTTCCCTGTCTGAGACACATTTATTCAGTGAGTGCTTACACCACTCACGGGGTTGGGGTTTTGTGTCTAAAGGTGGCTTCGAGAGTAGCCGCAGCCAAGGTGAACCAACACCAGTCAAGTCTGCACAAAGTCTCGCATCCTCGCAGACACGGATCATGCCCCTGTACATTGGAGTAAACAAAGTCTAGGGATGTCTCAACTTCTTCTGAAGAAATCTGTTTAGAATCAAGGCCCGTCGGACCTTTCAGACCCTTCAGACCCAGTCCCGCCGCTTCTCAAGCACCAGGTCCCGCCAGGCGGACCTCAAACGGCATCGTGCTGCAAATTGCAAAAGGATTTCAGGGCTGAAGACAAGCGCTTCTGTCGCTTCTTGAAGCACAGTTCGCTGACTTGAAGCACAATGGCTGTGCTTCCACACATGTGGTTCGTCGCATTGTCTTCAATCAGCATGTTCAGGGTAATTGATGTCAATGATACTGTCTTTGGCAGCGTGCAAATGGTGAGCAGTCCTTTCGGTTCCCAACTCAACTTACCATAGGCAAATGGAGACCAAGCAATCCGAGCACTCAAGCACCTCTGTTTCGCAGTGCCCCTTCAATGCAAACTTCACGTACGTACATGGTGGGCTGCATTTCCTTGCCGACCCCAGCAATACTCGGACGCAGCATGGCTTGGCCAAGTCTAGTCAGTTGATGGCCAAAGCATTTTCAAAAATCCTGCAAAACACAAACTCCTGAGTGTGGTTCTGATGCTGCTTTTGTGGATCCATCCCTGTGAGAAGGGCCAACAAGGAAGGAAACTACATTAAAAGCAGCAAACACTTCCAAACTGTCTTCCCCAAAGCACCATGACAAGTGCCCTTGCCTCATAAATAGGGGATCCTCCGAATGGGTGCACATCCACACCTAGTTGGCTTGCTTTGTTGGCCACCCGCCCACTTTCTGCTTTCCTCTGAGCTCCCTCGCCAAAGAATCGGAAGCAGCACCTCCTGCTGCGCCTGCGAAAGGATGCAGCAACGCGGTCCCTAAATGCAAAAAAATGATGCAGCGGGGCGCCACTGTCTTTTCTGTTGGGAGTGGGGATGCGTGCCACCAAATGCCGGTAGGATGCTTGGTCCACGTGAATGCGCCGGACAATGTGCGGTTGCTGGTTTTTATTTGAGCTAGTTTCCCAAGTCCTGAGCTTCGAGTTGCCCGAGCAGAATGGCCCCGCTGCTGTGCAAAGAGGGCCCCCTTCTTGATCACAGCACGAGGCTATTGATTGTGAGCCACGGGTGGCCCGAAAGCATACTGGAAAGTGACCAAAAACAAGCAAAGCGAGCCAACATGCAGGATGCCAGTGGAGTGGTTGCTCGAGAGTTGCTGTTGCGCGCGTGTGCGTGCGTGTGTGCGCGCGTGCGTGCGTGTGTGCGTGCGTGCGTGCGCACGTGAGTGCGTGAGTGCGTAAGTGCGCGCGCGCGTGTGGGTTTGTGGGTGTGTGCGTGTGCGTGTGTGTGCTGTTTGCATGCAACACTCAGCTGCCGCATGTCTCAACTCTTGCCACAGCAAGTCCAAGCAAATAAAGCCGACACGTGGCTGTGTGTACTTGTGCGCGTGAGAGCGTGTGTGAAAATTTGCTCCTTTTGTGACTGATCAGCTTCGGTGTTGCGAGCTCTGTGCGCTTGCGCGCGTGCGTGCGCGTGCGCTAGCGCGGATATCTGCAAAGTGTGCCCTTCTGTGACTGATAAGCTTCGGTGTTGCGAGCTCTCTGCCAGGGTTGCTCTGCGCAAGTGCTCGGCCCAAGTCTTCCGCGCAACTTGCTCTTCGTGCGCAAGTGCTCTGTGCAAGTCGCGATACGCAAGCGCCATGCACAAGTGTGCCGCGCAAGCCCGGGCCAAGTTACCAGGAGCAAGTTCTCCGAGCAAGTTCTTGAGCCGGAGCTGCCGCGGACCAGGGGGGAACCGAACCCGCGACCGCAGGATTGCGAAAGCAGGCACGCAAACCACGAGACAACTTCCAAAGGCCATTTCATGAGCAAGAAAATCGCACAGCGAGAGCGCTTCGATACGCACGATCTCCGCAGAGGGTTTGCTCAGACTGAGACGAATTCGCGCGGGGCCACAGCGAGAACGGTTTGACACGCACGATCCCCGCAGAGGGCCGCGCGCAAACCAGAAATCGTAAAATGTCCTCAGCTTTTGCACCTCGACCACGCCAATTAATGCAGAGGGTCGCGCGGGAACCGCAGAAATCGTAAAAAGTCCTCAGTTTTGCACCTCAACCACGCCAATTTGTAAAAAGTCGGCAGGTTTTGGACATCGACCACGCTAATCCCCGCAGAGGGTCGCGCGCGAACCGCAGGAATCGTAAACAGTCCTCAGTTTTTGGACATCGACCACGCCAATCCCTGCAGAGGGTGTCATTTTCGCAGGGCGGGTTCGGTCCCACCACGCCGCCTTAAGAGACTAATAACTTTCGTGCCACATGTCATGTGCAAGTTTGGCTGTGTGATATCTCGTGCAAGTTGTTCTCGTGCAAGTTGGCTCGTGTAAGTTAACTCGTCCGTGCAAGTTGGCTCGTGCAAGTTGGCTGTGCAAGTTGGCTCGTGCAAGTTGGCTCGCGTAAGTTGGCTCGTGTAAGTTGGCTGTGCAAGTTTGGCTGTGTGATAAGGCTGGCGATTTTACCGGAAGAACCCTTCGCAATGCTTGCGGGGGGGGGGGAAAGACTGCAAACTTGTGTGTCCTACTTGGAATGCTCCTGCAATGTTTGTTTCCCACAGTGCAGGTTTGCCCAGTTGCACGCATCACCGCATTGCCCATGCTACAAGTTGAGGGCGTTATGCAATACATTCAATAGTTGGTCAGGAAACAGCCGAAAGCGCAGCACTTGGTAGACCTTCCCAGCTGCATGCATTATTCAGTTTCGGAAGCTGCAGTCCACCAACGGGCCGACCATCTACAGAAAGAAAGCGCTGCAAACCTTGCAAGGTTAACGATATGGCAAACTCTAAACCGCGAAAGAAATGCCAAACCACCCAGCTCTGGCCTTTACTTGCTGATCCACTGCAGAGAAAGCGATCATGGACTGCCGCATCCTGGCCATCTGCCGGGGGAGTGAACCCTGGCCGTGCAAAGTTGCGAGGTCACTGAAGAACATATTTCAAATGTCACACTTCTGTAGTGAGTATCGCCAAGGTCTCTGACTCTCCCTACATCATTACATCCTGATCATTCATAGGATTTTAACCTCGCCGCCTCCTGCCCATGTTTCCCCGAATTAGGACTTTAGTAGGGCCTTATCTAACGAGGAATGCTGTCCGCTACCTCGACAAAAACTGTTTGCCTGGGGGCCGAACATTCATTAACATCCAAATGGAGTCCGCCCCTTTCCTGGCCCCAAAAATAGTTCGAGATTGCAATTTATAAAAACAAATTAAACCAACAACAATCTAAATCATTCTTTGGTTTTCTGCGGGTTTCGAATTGGTTTCACATTGGCTTAGTATTGGTTCTAAAATGCCAGCAAGACTGGAACTGGGGTCGGCGGGATTTGCTGGATTTGAAGCTGCTTAGTATTGGCTAATTCTAATTTGGTATTGGGAGATGTGGGGTTGGGAAACATACTTTAAATTGTAGGGTGTCTTTAATCATGGGAAGGGATTGTGTGACTCTTGCAATGATTTGTCGCTCACTGCATGGCGCAGCTCGTGCGCTTAAATAATTCTCGCATAGGACTTGAGCGCCTCATTTTAGGCTCGCTCAGTGGCTTGCGGAATACGCTCCCGCTCGCGCCATCATTCCACCTCTGCAATCGTCTCCTCAGCGGTCAGTGTGCTCCAACAAGTCATGGACGAGGTGACTGCAAAGAACACGCGTCCGCCATGAACTCCTCTTCGACCACAGAATTGTTTAAAAATTGACTTGCGTGATTCGAGAAGGTGCAGGCCTACTAGATACAACGGGAACCAAACCTCTCCTGAGCCCAATGCATAACTCAGCAGCAACATTGCATTCGATGAGAGCCACAAACTAGGCAAAGCGGTATCATCTCGCCTTCCCTCTAGCGCGGCACAAGCCTTTGATGTGCTCTGCAGTGGGGTCTCATTGATGAAGCTGAGCCATGGGTGCAGAAGTGTCACTAAGCTGTAAGCCGTAATGGTAATGCAAGGCGGGCTTTCATTTTCTTACGAGAACACACCCGCGCAGCTGGGGTAAAGCGCGGGGGTAAACTTTCTTCATGCGGCCTGGCCCAAGTCTTCCACCGCCGGCTTGTCGCACGAATCTGCTTCTCAGTTGCCCAACAAACGGCTGGCTGGTCAGGAAAGGGGGAACCAACTGGAACACCAGTTGGTCCAAAGAAATGTTTTCTTCTTCAAAATAGACCGAAGCTGTACATTCACCAATCAGAACCATGAGTTGAGTGCTGCCCTCTTTCCAACAAACATGGCAGCAAATGCCCCTTGCCAAAGGCTGGCAGTCTTCCAAAGCCCTCCTCTCCACATCTGTTGTTGGATCAAGCACGTCGAAACGGAGAATCAAAGGAAACTTAACTTACAGAAGCCCAAAAGTTGATGCTTGAGACCAACGAAAAGGGAACATAGAAACCCCAGTGCGAACATCCAAGAAAATGAGTGCGCCAACTCCCAAGCCCTGTCCGGGGCAAGGCGCTCTCAGCGCCTCCACTTTGCGAGGCAAGGCCGTCCAGAACTCCGGGGTCATCTTCCTGTGAGAGGAGCTGCGAGCGACCATGGGAGCCCAAAGGACCTGATCCTGTGCCAGTTTCCAAATTCCACCAACATAAAGGTGGCACCCTCCGAAATCGGGAAAACCCAAAATTGGGCCCCACAAGAAGGTGATTCCTCAGAATGTGCGGTATTTCACATGGCTTTCTCTGCAAGACCGACTTTCTCCGGAATATCCTTTGACCGCGGCGAGGGCGAAAGAGCAAGTCTATGTTTTCGCAGAAGGACTTAGTCTGTTGTCCATCAACCAACAGGTCAAAAAACCAAGTTATGACTGGGAAAGCATGCTTTGCTCTCATGTATTTGCCTGCCATCACCATCTACACGGCCTCAGGCTGTCCGAGGTGCTGATAGTTGAAGTACTCCCAGGCAATCTCCGGAAAGCGGTGCTTATTCTCTTGTGTCCAGAAGTGATGCCACAGCCTAGGGTCAACATTGTTCAGCAATCTGAACTGCAGCAACAATAATGCGCCGTACCCACTAAGCCAGCGTGACCCTTCAATCCAATGTGCTGGTCCCTCCATTTAGTGTAAACCTGAACTTGAGCAAGTTGGGAATTTCCTCACGAATGCGTTACATACATGGTGGGGAACCAAATGCACCTCCCAAGTACGGAGGCCAGGGCCCGCCAAATTGCGGCCTTGCACATGCATGATGGACGGATGTGGATGTACATCCGTCAAATCCATAAGGTGACTTGACAAAAGGGGCGTTAGCTGTAGCCCTTCAGCGGCACTCGGTGACTCGGTGCCCGCGCGTCACTGAGGGGTCCAGCGACACGGAGTACCACCACCAGCCGGCCGGAATCACCTCAAGCGTGCAGTCTGCAGGCGCTTTGCTGGGTGACTGCGAGACTGGAGGTTGCTGTTTCTGACAGTCAGTTTTTTTTCTTTTTTTTTTTCCTCCGAGATGCTGAACAGTACTGCCAATTCGGAAAGCCGTGTACCTGTCAAGTGTTCACAGCAACCTCCGACGTACATGGCAGACTGCACAAGGGATTTATACCAGGGCCCCCTCAGCTAGTTCACTCAATTCGACGCAGTTCAACGGCAATGACTAAAAGCAGGTGCAATACGGAACATAAGCTCAGAATTCCCCACACTGCGGCCCCAGAAGTTCACATTCGTGAAGGCCTTTCCTCCTTTACCCATGTCCATCCAACAAATGATCCACTTGCCACGTATTGGTGTTCTGGGGTTGCTTGTCCATTGGGCTTCGGTTATATTCTGAACTGTCTCATGACCACGCAATTTCGAAAACTCGCATGCCACAAACTTGACGAGCGGCCCAAAAGATCCCAAAAAGTGCCCCACCATGCTTCCCCCTTTGCTGACCTACGTACAATAAGATCGACGTTCGTGTGGTATACATGGCGATAGGGAAATACAGCTTGTGCATCCGCCTTGGGAAAACGATTCAAAGAACCACGTTCCATTTGTGGTGTGACCTCCTGAGTATTGAGAAGGGACATGCATCCTGGACGGGCGTGTCGGGTGGGGAACCTCTTTGATCTCTTTGGATTGTTGCGGCAGAACGGCAAGACACGTGTCAGCTCGACCTCCCCCAACAAACACTGGGTTGTTCAAAGTGGGGGGGCAACTAGAACAAAAGAAACCACCACCATCTGGCATAAGGGCGAATTAATGATTCACTTTGAAGCAACCGTGGCAGGTTCAAAGTGAAGCAACCGTTCAAAACAGGCAGGTTGCTGACATGGCAAAGCCTCCCCTCCCCTCCCAACCCGCTCGTCCCGGCTCGGACCAAGGCGCCAAGGTCTGGCCCAGGTACAGCACCGCCACCCGGCAGGAGGCCTCTGCGAAGAGCGGGTGCCGCTTGGCGCTCGCCAAAATGTCGACCTCGGAGCGCGCGATTGATGGATCCCGCGAAGCGACCAACCGACAAACGCAATGGGACGCTGTAACTTGATGTTGCTGGTCAGCAGGGAATGAGGGAATGACCCCTAAAAACCATTATGGTTTCCGGTCCATTTCCAAAACCCTGGGTTATTCCCTACCGAGCAAGTAAAATTGTGGAGCTGCTAAAGGCACTTGGAACTCAAACAGCACATATGCACATAAACGCTGTGTGACAGGGTTCTGTACATCTTTCCGGCTCAACAAAGATTGGCCCACAAGGAGGTTGGTTAAAGCGAGGGGAAACCACCCTTTCTGGGGAACCCTGTCCTCCGATTTGGAGACACACGCATGCCGGTACCGTGTTCTTAGTCGCTGGCGCCACTGACGCTCGTCGCAAAGCCACTTGTCTCCTCAAACCGCATGAAACACTTGCTTGCGACTATTGTATATGTTGTTTGACATCGAACTATATTTGAATGAAGTCTTTTGTGCAAGCGTTGCATTGTTGACCCCTGCTGCCTCAAATGACGGCTTGCTTTAAAAATACATGGGTGGATCGGTGGATGCCCCTCAAAGTGGGAGCGAGGGAGTGGCTTCTGGCTTTGGCCCGAAAGGTGGCCACGCTTGGCTGTCCTGCATGGGTCCGCCAGTCTCTTCGTAGAGCTTCCGGGACTCTGAGGGTGGGAAGAGGAAGAACCTCAGCTGAAAGTGCTGTCTGAAAGGCCTCCACAAATTCAAACATTTGGACGAGGCCCTGGTTCATCCGACGTGCGGCCGTCTTTGGGGTGTTTTGACGAGATGCAGTCAGCAGGAACTTGTATCAGCAACACTTGCATGCTTCACAGCGGGGAAGTCACTCCTGGACCTTTCAGAAATGTATCCAAAATGGTCCTGCAGGTGTCCGTCCATCATCTGCTGTTTCCACAATACTTTCCCTGCAAAAGACGTGACACTTTCAATTGCCACCCGTGAAATTGCTCCCCGCTGCCAGCTCCTCTGGTCTAACACATGGCCGTTTCCAAACTGTTCCCTCATAATCTGATATCCGACGTTCCAGCGCTCACATGCGAGCTGCATTGGATGCCATGAGCTTCAAGTAGCCAGGCATGCCACTGGCTCGCGTGCATTGGGCGTGCCATTGTGCGTCTCCAAAAGGGGAACGGTTTCCATTCAAACCATCCAAGAACGGCGCCCTGAACAATTAACACCCATGCAACCTTGAAACACGAGCAAGCAAAGTGTCGCCCTGCTGATGAAGACCCGCCTGTGAAGAGTTGAACATGACAAAGGCAAACCTTGCACGCCTGCCAACGGCAGAACGACCACCCACCAGTCTTCTGAAGCGAGGGCGGATCTTGACTTGATCCCAGTTGTTTGCTGAATGGCTGGACGGACCGGGCTGGGCCAGCGCAAGTGGATGCTGAGAACACATGCCCTACAAACAATCAGGCCAACACGATCGGACTTGCCCCAAGTCCTGGCCATCATTTTAGTTCAACTGACCATGCCATCCCATGCCCAGCCCTTTGCTCAAACAAGGGGCACTCTTCGTCCCTCAACCTGATTCAACCAAATATGGGCTCCGGCAACCTCCACCTCAGTTGACACACCCCGTGCTGGACATGCAGGGATGCGAGAGGTTCCAGGCTTGCCGGCACGCATGCAAGCTCCATAGGCATTCCGAACAAGCACTTGCAGAAATCTCTGCCTATTCATGATTCATGCTGGTCGCGGAGGTGCCGGCAGCCTTCAAGTTATGTAAATGAGTGTGTGATGTGTAAGGCAAGTTGCATGGAGTCTTGTTATAGAGCCGGTAGCCGCCAAGGTGACCTGCAAATGAAATGCATTTTGCACATCGCATCATATGACTCTGACATGGTGCCTTTGCCAAGCGTCAAGCTCCGGAGATTTCATTCAATCATGGACGTGTCCATGGCCAAAACATGCTAAAACATGATTTCTCAAACCCGGCGTTGAGTTCGAGCCAACCGAATGGACCAATGAGCCCAACTTCAGGGCCAGATAGTTGGGGGTGCGCGCGCTCGGCCTTGTAGAAGCGAGACAGCGTCTCCATGGGGTCTGGCAAAGAGAAGTGGTGCGCAAAGACCTGCGCGAGCCTGGCGCCAGCGCGAGACAATGTCAACCACTTATGAGGCATCTCCTACGCTGTCGTGGCACGACTGGATCAGCGTTCTCCACATGACAACCCAAACATCTACAGCTCCTTGTTGCTTCCCTGGGTGAAATGAAAACGCCAACACACAAAACCTGCTGTAGACCAGCGATCAGCACATGATGGGCTGGTGCACATAACAAGCTCTTTCAGGCCAAGCGTGCAGCCGGCGGCTGCTTCCGCTCCAGGTGAGCAAATGACAATTCCAAATACAACAACAAGCAGCACCTGAGAAACACTTCACCAAGACAACTCTTCATTCAGAAAGTCTGCACGCAGTGTTTACCAACCCCAATGCAATGCATTCTGTTGTGATCCAACATGAGCTCTTTCAACGGCCTTCCTAATTTCTTGTCAGGGGCCACCGTGGAGGGGGTCCCAAGAGCTTTATGTTGTGCAGCACGTGGTGCCACAGCAAGCTCTCGGGTGGACAGCCATTGTCTGAAAAGGGCGGCCATTCGCTTCTCATCGTGTAATCAAGGACACGGCTCATCAAGAGCTTGTGCTCGCCTTCCTGCCATTATTGCGTTGTTGATTGGCTGATGGCCCGCAAAAAATGAACTCCTAGCAATCAATGCTTCCCGACACAGGAGCTAAGGCAAGCAGCCCTCAAGCAGCTGCTTGGTGTGGGAAACTGCCAATTCAAATGCCATGAGCAGTGTACTTTCCGCATGGGCCATGTAGTCAAATCATACCACGAGCAGTGTGCTCTCCGCATGCGGTACAAGTCATAGTGACACACCATGGGGCTGTCGGCGATGGCCTTTTTCGGTCAGAGCCAAATCAAACCAAACTGCCGCAATGTGACAAAGGCCTCCTCGCATCTAGGTTGAAAACGGAAGTGTCGAATGCCCGGGATGGGACCTGAGTTGCAACGCGCCTGGGGCTCAAGTCCGGCAAGCCCTCTGGGCCAAGCTTGCTCCAGCACTCGTCAAAGAACTTCCTCAGAAGGCCCCCGAGCCGGGGTTGCTTTCATGCAAGTGCCATCGCTGTTACACATGGTGCAAAACGTCAAAAATGTTCCAGACTGTGGAACCAAAGAAGTTGCGGAAGTTGTGCAAGCCACAAGCGCTGCAGGAATATGGAAGTTACGGGAGCTATCATGAAACAAATGAGTCAGGGATGCAGGGATTGAAGAACAGCTCACCGGGCATCAAGTCCGCTGATTTTGGGCGTGCCTGCCTCCTTCAGCTGGTGATGCAACCAACATACGCACACCCTGCAAACACGAACGCATACATGTGCGTATATATATATATATAAGCAAGTGTATCCACTCTGCTTTTTCGGCCTATATTGTGCATGCAACAACACACACACACACACACCTTTTTCTGTGCCGCCTGTTTGATCAGTTTGATCGATGTCACAAATCCTTGAGCCGTCAGGAGGCCGCATGACCCCGAAGAAGGGGGCATAGCCATCCAGCGTGAGCCGGGGAAAGGCGAGGCTCTTCTCCTGGGGAAAGGCGAGCCCTCAAAACGGGTGGTGTCCCTTTGATTTCGCGTCGCCCAAAAGTTGCGCTTTCTCAAACAGCCAAACCAAAGATATCGCATTGGACTGCGTGCCGGGCACTGGTGTTAGCCCTTTCCGTGCTTACCCTGGCAGCCGCAGATGGCCAAATTTCAAAAGAAGCGCCTTCGGAACCTAGGCATTCCCTTCACGACAATCTCAGCTGCCATTGTATCAAATTATGCGATATGGCCATCAACAATCCCAACCTTCAAACCCTGTGAGTCCAAACAGTGATTGCCCAAAGACATGGCACACTTTTCACAAGTATCCGTCTGGGTTATCAGCGCGCAAACGGCTACACGACATGCAAACGATCAAACAGGAACGAACATTTTGCATTGATAAGGTAGGAAATTGCCAGGTCGGCCGTCTTCTGTCACAAAGGCGCGTTCACTCTGAACCTCTGGTATGATGTCTGCAACATGTACCAACTCCAGAAATAGTTAAACTATATAATTAAAAACCGCCACTCATGATGATCATCTGCAAGCGTTCGCAGCGCCCAGTCCTGATCGCATTTCCGATCCATGCGCTGCAATGTGCGGGCATATTCAACCTGCATTGCGCAGCCAAGAACGAGCAACAACACATATATCGTCGTGTCCCATGCTGTGGCCATTCAGGGGAGATAGTTATTGGCAGCGCACACGTGCGTCCTAATAAATCTGAAGCATCTGAAGCGTGCAGCAAACCTTGCTGCTGCGCTACACAAACTTTGCTCCATCTCAACAACATGGAGGCTCATAGATCCCCATCAGCTTCTCCTTGCAAGAACCCCTCTATGATGTGAGAAACTCTGCTCCTGAACTATGAGCGAACATCGCCAAGCACAAAGAAATCTGAAGGCTTCTTTTTTGCAAAACCTGCCTGTAGATCTTAGTGCTGTGACAAATTCAAATGCTGCATCTAAGTCTATGCCAAGGGGCAAATTCTGCAATGCTGGCATGGAGTGCGAGCTTATCAATGGCCTCATTCGAGCTGCTTACAAATGGCTGCGGAATACGAGAATGTCTGGCTAGCAGCAACTGCAGCAACACGTTGGCAGCAATGGCGCTATTGCGCACGCACACACACACACACAAGCACTCATGTACGGACGCAGTGACCTGCAATTGATGCAAACCTCTCCTTTGCACTTCGGCACTTAGCAAACTGACACGGCTTGCTGCTGTATGCACTAAATGCATCTGGTCGCTGCTTCATCGCCATCCTCAACTTGTGACTGTTCTCGTGTTGCTTCCGTCCATGACAGCGTTCCCGCAGCAACTTACTGTAATGGGAACTTACTGTTGGCGGGTGTCCCATTTGAGAAGGACACATTCACTTGTTGGAGGACCCCCTATTGATCTGCAAGCCATTTTGTCCAAGGTCAATACGCCCGCTGCCATGTCGGCCATATGCACTAGGTGCGTCTCCAAGTCTGGAAGACCAGAAAACCTCACTGAACCACCCGAAAAGTTTCTGCCGTCGTTGTGCGTTGGCGTAGGGCGTAGCCATTGTTCTGTCTGCCCAGGCGCGAAAGCTGGAAACTGAGGGCGGCAAAACCTGAGCGAGCCAGCGCAGGTGGTGGGACAAAGGATCTTCTGGAGCCTCCTAGCTGCCTTAAAGGTGGGGATGGGGTGCAGCCTCGAATCATAACGGCAGAGACAGATCAAATCGACAAACAAAATCGCTTGTAACCAACTTGAAAGCACAAGATTCCCAACTGTCCCAATAGGGGTTCCACATTCAGGCGCTTGGAGGAGGCCCACATGCACAAACATGATTTGATTCCGATATATTCCGCGGCAACAACAGTCAACCCATACATTCTGCACTTGTCACGGGACATGCTGGCACAAAACATTATAAGGAAACGGGCTGCGCGTTCAAGTGAGCCTCTCGTGCGCATGTCAGCCTCATTGCCGCACTGGGAACCAGTAGTCATGCCCGCAGTCCCGCTTGAAGAATTCCAGGTTCCAGAATCTCGCGTACCAGTCACCTCAAATGGCTTCCATGTCGCATCAGGATCAAACCTGATGAAATGATGGCCCCTTCACCTGCAACATGTGTGAACTGCACATCCGCTGACTGACTGCTCAACTTGCCTTCCTGCACAACTGTGGCGTGCAATTGCGAGAGCCAGTCCTTGGCTTCACGTGACGAATCAGCCCAAGCTGCGTGGCTTCTCCAGGAGCGTGGGCTGCTGCACCATTGCGCGCTCCAAGCTCCGGAGCCGCGGCACCTCTCGACCTCGCTGCATTCCCCAGCCGCTCGTCTCTAAACGACTGGGCCTGTGCGCCACCTTGACAGGCAGCTTACCCTCTGAAGTGTCCAGCTGTTAACAAGCACAACACCAACACAAGCACACACACACACACACCTTAAAAAAAAACATACGTACACACGTACACCAAAAAAAACAAAAACAAACAAGCAAGCAAGCAAACAAAACAAGCAACCCAAAGCACAAACACACACAGGACAACACACACACACACACACGTGTATATATATATATACACGACAAAGAGCGGAAACACAAGCACACAAACAACCAAACAACTAATCGAACAAAGAAACAAGCGAAACAAACAGAACACACATCCACAGAAAAAAAGACTAACATACAAACACACAAAACCAACACGCAAAAGACACACACACACAAACACACCAAACCGAACGAACAAACAATAATAATAATAAAAAACACACAAACACACCCACAGAAACAAGCATCAAACAACAGAACAAAACAAAACAATCAAAACAACACACAAAACAAACAACCACACAAACAACCCATCAAGCAAGCAATACAAAACAATAAAGCAAGGCACAACAAAGCAATGCAAACAAGCAACCAAGCAAACAACCTACAAAACAAAACACAACAAAACAAAACACCACAAACACACAATGCACAAACACGAAATCGCCAAAAAAGAAAACACGAACACCCGCACAAGCACCAAAACACACACACACACAACCCGTTCCTCCCAACCACTCGGACATTTCTTGCAAACCTTGTCCTACGGCAGTGCACACGCAAAGGAATTAGTGATCTCAGAAACTACGGCCTCTGAACAAGTTTTCTGGTATGACCTCAGAACAAGTTGTCTGGTATGACCTCAGAAAAAACGACCTCTGCAACAACATGCCACCCAAACAAACTGCGTTGCCCCAATAGGACTGCACTACATTGCATGTCAATGATCCTCCCAGGAAAGCCTGCCCACACCCCGCCCAACTGAATCTAAGCTGCATTCCGCAACACTCGTCAGGTGAGGATTCCTCACTCGTCGCACTTGCTATTCCCTCCCCCCCGTACAATGGAACGTGCCACGGCCAAATGATTCCGCGAAAGGCACTAGGTCAACTGCTCGTTCATCACCTCCCCGGTCAGTTCTCTTGTAACCATGATTGTTTAAACAGTTGGCCAACTTGCAAAGTTCTTTGAGAAAACGTGCCCACGTCCCATTCCCCTTGCTCGGCCCTCCGTTCAAGGAAGAGCAAATCTTCGTTGTGTGGTGTACATGTCGATGCTAGGCAAGTGACTACCTGATTACCTCCAATGGCACAATCTAGGCAATTTACAATAAATCTTACCTCGTCACCTCGTTGTTAAATAAGGTTTTGGAGCGTGCGCCTCGCCTCGTTAAATCCGTGGTCACCTCGTCACCTGGTCACCGCGTTAAATCCCTCGTCACATCGTAACTTTGTAGTACAAGTCTAGCACGCGGATAGTTGCCTAAAGTGCTGAAAAACTTCTCAGGCTCCGAAAAGTTTATTTTGCGCTTTGGCAGCCCCGAGCCTTCCAACACCAATGCCACGTTCCAGTACACTTCCACAGCTCCAGCTCGAAAAACTCAATTTTGTAGCACAAACCTAGTGCAAGAAGCGCGCTTCCACGACTCGTAGTACAAGCCAAGTACAAAAAGTACGCTTCCGCAGCTCCAGCGCGAAAATCACAATTTTGTAGCACAAGCCTAGTGCAAGACTCGTTTACAAGCCAAGTACAAAAAAGTACGCTTCCGCAGCTCCAGCGCGAAAATCACAATTTTGTAGTACGAGTCCAGAACGCGGATAGCCGTTGGAGGCGCTGAAAAACTTTTCAAGCTCCGAAAAAATTAGTTTGCACTTTTGCGGCCGCTAGCTGCCTGCAGGGTCGCTTATTTCCATTCTGAGGGCTGGCAGCCCCGGATAGCTGCCTGGAGTGCTGAAAAACAACTTTACAAGCCCTGAAAAGTTTATTTTGCGCTTTGGCAGCCCCAAGCTTGCCAATCACAACGCCGCGTCCCAGTACTAGTGCGCTACAGGAAACCTTGGCAGCTCGCAAACACCAATACAATGTCCTAGTACAAGTCTGCTATATACATGGAATACAATATGCAATACAGTATGGTTTATTAAATTGAGCTCTCAAAACTATTCATTTTTCCGCCGCTATGCCGTTTCCAGAAAATTCGTTCCGTTTGTTCCCCACTCCAAACACACCTTGGAAAGGATCCTTTGCATTTCCGGTTGCCGCTGGATCCCAAATGACAGCAATGTCAGAATATCTTTCCATGTGACCCTGGCCAAAGGCAAGTGGCTGGCCTTTGTTGTGTCAAAGGCTTTGCTGAGGGGTTGCCGGAAACAATGAGACTAGGGGTGCTCTGGGAAGGCTACGGGAAGGCTACGGGAAGGCTACGGGAAGGCTACGGGAAGACTATGAGAAAAAACTTTGCAGGGCCCAAAAAGTTATTTTCCCCAACAATCACCTCTGACAGTATAAAATAACTTTTTAGCCCCTGAGAAGTTTTTTTCCTGCTGTGGGACCCTCTCCTGCTGCATCTACGTGTGCACCTCGTTGTTCTGAATTTAGTTAAATCACCTCGCTTAAAATATTTGCTCCACCTCGCACCTCGGCTGACCTCGCTCCAAATTGCCTAGCACAATGGCACCCCTGTGGAGCCAAAAGCACCGGTGCCTGGCTGCGCACCTGTAAACACGTGGCGTGTGGACGTTTTGCCTCCCATGTGACGTGACCTTCCCAACATTTGAAACAGGAGGGCCCCAGAATTAGTGGTTGGCTTTTCTGCCTCTCGAACACCATAGGCATGCCCCATCCGACACACACACACACAGACGCCGGATGTCCTATACCAGTCCTCGCGCACTCCTTGCAGGTATCGGCTGAAGGCAGCCTTGGCAAGGGACCCTCACGCTCCTCTTTGTGCGAAAGAGTTGAGGACCCACTTGTGGAGTTGACATGCGACGCCGTAGAAGCCTCGCGCGTCTCACGAGGAATCGTTGGCCGGAAAACCCATCAGTTTGTCAAAAGGTCTAAGGAACCGACCAAGAAAGGCACACGACTTGCTCCAAACACACGCCAGGCTGCGTACTCGATGGTTGGCTCATCAATCTTCTGCTTGGCCAACTCTAGCCTCCGACCCGGCAACAGCCTCCCCCCCCCGGAGCGCCGAGCTTGTAGAAAGTCGGAATGTTGTGGGCTCGGCGGCCCAGCTCTTCGGTAGAAAGGCGCCCTCTGGAACAAAACAAGAAAGCTCATCGAGCCAGGTGACCCTCGAACCAAGCCTTTTCTTTTGCGCCTCCTCCAAACAAGAGTCCTTCTCTCTACCGATGCATCCAGTCATGGTCCAGCAGCGCCAGGCAACGAAACAAAGCAGCCAAAGGCCCGACCTCAAACTGAAACACGAGCCTGAGTCCAAACAAGAGTGCCTATCCGCATTAAATTGCTGGATCAGGTGTGACAGCCAAGCGTGCAAGCGCCAGCTTACACATCCATGCTCAAGCTGCGCTTTCAAAAAGCAACCTGAAATGCTCGCAGTCAACATTTGCCACCTAGGGAAACGCGGCCCTGCCACATACGTCAAGATCCAGTTGTTTCCGTGAGTGGAGCCTAAAAGAGATCAGAAAAGGCATCTCTCAACCACAGCCAGCTCAAGATCAAAAAAAGGGCTGGATGTCTATGAGTTGTTGCAGCACGAAGAACTGCATACGAGTACCATAAGAAACGCCCAAAACGGTCGACGCTTGGTGGCAAAAGCCCCACAGCCCCATCCAGTCGTTGGCACTCCCTCCTCTTGTTTGTCTTGGATGTTCTTCGTATGGAATATGAGCATGACCCGCTTCCAAAGGTAATGCCGCAACACATCTTTGTCACACATGGTGGGCGTGTTGGTTCTCATGTTCCCCCAAAACAAGCACCGCATCCCCCACCCCTCACCCCCCAACCCACAAAGCAACTCCCTCCAAAACCCCCCCCCCACCCCAACGAATGCCCAACGACCGAGCCGACAACCCAAAAACCCAACCGATTCGCGCCTCAGCTTGGAGAGCAAGGGGCACGTCTCCACGCCCGGACGGGCGCTCTCGCGCCTTTGAGCCACATGTTCCGGCAGCAACTGGGTGTCCCACTTCGGGCCCGGGCTCGAGCGAGGTGTCCCCAAAAACACGTTTGGGACGTTGAGCAAAAAACTGTTGCTATGACCAAGTGATGCTGTAACCCCTCAGTCTTCTTTCATCAGGCAACCTCAACGTCCCGCATGGTAGTGTAAGTTGGCGACCTGCCTCGCCACCGCAAACGACTGCGGCCCCGTTCCAACAACAAGAATAGCAACTCAATGCTGAAGGTAGGCACAATATGCCCTTGCCGCACTGGGCACGGAAGTTTTAGCGATAGTGTAGCTCACGCCTCAGAAACTCTTCTTGCAGCTATGGGGCGGCTTTGACTGGCCTTGGCCAGCATTCGGGGGGGAAAAACAACAAAACATGCACAAACAGCGTGTCCAGCCTCCAGTCAGCAACAATGGCAGCCTGTGACCTTCTCATGTCCGTCTTACCTACCAGAGTTGCACCTCCAGCAGCTAACAGCCATGTCCCAGAATCATCGAGGTGGAATTGCCCATGGCGAAATCAACTAACTAGAATTACCATAAGCCAGGTGGCCATTGCTCCGGAAGAAGGCTTCAAGGTCCTCCTCCGACCAAAAGCGCGCCTCATCTGGCACCTGCGCTCGAGTTGGCTCCCTGTCCCCTACCACTGCTGACCACCATGACCCTTTGGCGCCAGAAACGAGTCAACAAAATGCCTTGACACTCCGAGTGACCATGAGTTGAATGCCTGCACCATTGGCCTATGTCCTTCCGGCTGCTCGCCTCCCAGTTTCCAGCCTACCCCCTTCAGCCCCTAAACCCCGCCTTCCCGCTGAAGCTGGGGAACCTCCGCTTGATGGAGTAGATCTGGTCTCGCTCCAGCGGCACGGCCAACAGGTTCATGGCTCATGACCTTGGGATTTCTCGTTGCAACCGGTGGCCGTTCCAAAAAAGCTGCTGATCGTAGCGCCGACTTCTTGGGACATGAAATCAAACCCCTTTGGGTCGCCCAACTCGCTGGAAGCGGCTTGCAACGAAAAGGAGGGCATGGGTGCAGCCAAGGCACGGCCAGGCGCCTCTCATACAAGCTACCATTACGTGATCAATGTGTAAGAGCATACCCTCCAAGGAGCTTGAACAACAAAGTGCTAGTATCACGCTCCGAGCCCCTAAACAAGTGGCGGAGGCCCGGCCATACTGCATGGTGTATTGATCATGGTAGCTGCTGTTTGGAAGGTAGCATGTGCTTGCTGCCAACGCTTGGCTGATAGCATGTTGATACAATCTCAAAAGAAACATGTGGACCCCTTCAGGCCTAACATCCATTGCAGCCGAGCTTCGCCAGGCGGCGCTGGAACCGGGATGGCAATCTCGGGCCCAAAACTACTGCATGTGAAAAGTCATGGGTGGCCCAAGTAAAAGCTTTGCAGAAATGAGTCACGCCTGGAGCAAGGGAAGTGGAAGGATATCCAACACTTACAATGTTACTATACAGTTACAAAGTGCACATAAGGATGCTAACGTGCTTGCAGGTGATGCCGGCAGGCCTTTGGGCTACCAAGTTGTTGAGGCGAACGTGCATGCCGCGTGTCGCTCTCATCAAGCAAATGACATGAGCTGGTTTTTGGGTCCCTTTCAAAAGTCTCAAGCTCGGTGACCCATTTTAAGACAGACCCATCTGTTGGTTCACGATGCGAAGCCTGCGGCTTGCCTGAGACTCTGCCGTTGCTCGTCTTGATGCTCCTCTGACAGCTGAACTGCCTGGAATCTGCAAGCGACCCTTGTGAAATATGCTCAAGGCTACTAGCAAGTTGTACTGCTGGCTTTGTACCACAAGCACGTACATCGCCGCTCACTGACCAATCATGCACTCTTGTTGGAAACCAATGCTAGACAGGTACGTCTGGAGACACCAACATGGTGGGCCTCCTTCTTATTTCCCTTTTACCCTCCCACCAATTAACATGAAACCTGACAGGGACCCGGTCCTCCAGAAGGAAAATGGTCCAAGCCAGGACCCCCCCGCCCTTTTACATCACTTTCCATGTTCATTCGGAGCGTAAACCAAGCTGGAAAGTGGTTGCCCTCAAAAGACGCATGCCTCAGCTTTGAGGCGTCCTGGAACTCCTTGGCCCACTTCTGCCGCTCTGCTTCGCCTCAGCTTGCCGGGGTGCGAAGCCAAGCCCGTGGAAAAAAACGGACTTGGTCAACGTTTGACCCTACGCCCCGGATCTATACCTTTTCTAGTGTGGATTCACGGACTGCGTGTGGTTTTCTATACATGTGCTTACTAATTGTTTAAAGAAGATGGCTCAGGGCAAACATCATCTCAGGGCTGATGCTCAGCCGGCTGAAACAATGCGAGGGCAAGCTAGCTGGAGATATCTAACATCGCCGCGTGGGATGTTCGTGGCCGGCACAAATGCCCTGGACGTTCAACGGCTTTCAGGAGATGAAACACATACCACGAACAAACAAGGCAAACAACAACCATGGAGAGGGGTTGTGGGTTGCTTCTGAGTCTTGCTCCCAACAAGCACGGTGCAAATGGCGGGGGATGCCTCTGACCAGTTCTAGCGCACTACCGATGCGAGTTCTCAGTGGAACCTCCCGCTTGCACAGCTTCTAGGTTCGGCACGTTCTTGCATTATCCTGGCAACGCGAGGTCCGGAGTGAGTTAACAACACGTAGATGCATGTGCATGCACATGCCCCACATCACATGCGGTGATACACATACAGTAAAGGTCCTCAGATACGAAGCAGCAATCTGGGCTCCACATACAGCGGAGGACTGTGAATAAAATGCTGTTGCCCCGTCCAATCATGATAATTTAGGCGGTTTTGCCTCAGAACTGCAAAATGGGTGGTTCCAATGGAACTTCTGTGTTTACTTCGCCAAAGAGGGGGCCCTCAAAAAAAAAACGCTCCCAAGAGTTCTGGTGTCATTGCCTGAGCTTTAGGCCAGTCATAGTTCCTCTCGATAGTTCCCCCGATTCCCGATCCCGCAATTTATGCGATGTCCCACCTCTTCTCCACCAGCAACTCCTTCCAGGAGTTCCACACTGAGCCTCAAAGTGCCACCCTCTCGGCGCGCCCTCATGCACATGAAGCGGTTGGCAGACTCTGTGAGGTCGTGACCAGAAGCGCCTCCTCTGGCTTTGGAAGCCGAGCAGTTGGCTGATAAATGGTGAGCGATGGCCCCTTCATGAAAAAACGATTGGGTTGCAAGGTCGCATGCCCCCAAACGCATCGGTCTGGAAGCCGGAAAAAGGACAGCGATGTCTCCCAGGTGGCAACTCAAATTGATCCAGGGCCCTGACCCAGCAAAAGAAGAAGGTTGGGCTCGTCCTGCAATGAAACAAACGCCATGGAGTGACTCGTGCACCTACGCCCGCTGACCTGCAATGCGAAGCCTGGCTTTGTTTCTGGTGACAATGCTTGCAATTGGGAAATGACGGCCAGCGACGAATCAAAGGGTATAAAGTACAAAGCCATCGTTACGATATCTACTTTCTCTCCACAAACCAATGATATTGCTTGGCTTGCCCCCGGGCCGCCAGCATTGGACGATGGGCCAACGCACAACCAAAAAAGATCATCTGCCACGAACGGGCCGTGGGCCAGCACCGCAAATCAGTGCTGATCCCTATGCAAGGCCAATAGCTGAGATTCAGTGACAAACAAACTCACCTTTCGAATTACTCTTTGGAGCCAGTGGGGGAGAGTGTGCCAATCACTACTGACATAAAGTAAACAAGCCGTATCAAGGGAATTCCTTCAACACCCGCAAAAGGGTCTGCCAGTCTCACGCTTCCTTCGAAATGCAAAGTTGCCAGAATCATCATGACGCCCACGATTTCTCACAAAAGAAGACCCCTTCCGATGTCTCTGTACGTTTTGCATCCGAAGCCTTCGGCCGAACTCCGAACAGCGTCAAGCGTCCCAGGCGCGCCGTCATGGCCAGGAGGGAGCCTCGCATCTGAGAGTTCCGAAGGCGCTGCTCCTCAAGACAAACGGAACTTCGAAACGAGAAAACCCTACGCCAATAGCTTCCTCTTGCTGCAATCGCTGCTGCAGGAGAGATTTGCTGGTTCTCCCATTGCTAGCACCCCATGCTAGCGGACAAAGCTAGGTGTTGCTATCACTAGAGTTGAGAGGTAGAGGGGGGCCTTGGTGCAGCAAATGTCCGGCAGCGTGGCAACTCTAGTTGGCCTTCCTTGCTCAGTTGACTGCATATGAACGGGGCGGAATTGATGTATATACCATGCGAGCGTTACAATCTAA
The DNA here is from genome assembly GCA_963377175.1 of Effrenium voratum. Taxonomy (NCBI): domain Eukaryota; class Dinophyceae; order Suessiales; family Symbiodiniaceae; genus Effrenium; species Effrenium voratum. Next base: position 938,484 of record CAUJNA010000913.1, on the reverse strand, counting down.
TTCATTGGACAATTGACACGTTAGCTTCTCTTTGCAGGCAAGCAAGGCTGTCCGAGTGAATACCTTTGATCGCTCCCGTGGATCTACTCATTTGATGAAGTTCGTGCCGGGAAACAATTATCCAACATTATCCGCTGACAAATGCAAGGATCTCACTTCCCTGGTGTTCCAGCATGCTGTTCAAAGTGGGACCCAGTCAGAACAAGCCAAAGCAACCAGGAACGCACCGCGCAGCAAAAGGCTGCGCGACATTCTCCTCCACCTCCTTGCGGAGATCTTCCTGGCACGTTGAAGCCGCCTCCCGCCCGATTTGACGCACACAAACGCACAAACACGCAAAAAACCAAGATCAACTGAAGTCACTGCGCTGCCATCCTTGAGTCTCTTTGCTGGACTGCAGCTGGACATCCACACTTTTGCCCAGCATCCCAAAAAATGATGAAGCCGAGCAGCTAACCTGCATCGAGCGCGTACTGCGCTAACGGCAGTCTTCTGAAGCATGGGTCATAAGCTCTCGCATGAGCGGCCAAGCTTGGGTTCGAGCTGCCCCCGAGCTTAAACACTTCAAAAAAGGATAGGTCCTTGCACGCTGATGCGAAACCAAGTTGTCAACTTATCATCCTGTGATTCCCTGCCTGGCCTGTTCTTTATGAAGACGTTCCTGCCGTGTGCAATGACTGACAGTCATCTCTTGCATACCAATCTCCCCAAGAGACGCACCCTAAGTGTTCCAGCCACCATTGACCACCCAAAGTGGCAAACAAAACCAAGGCCCCAGAGTACCTGTCTGCCGCTTTGGAAAGTCGGCCACTCACAAACCAGCCAGCCATAAAAGCATCTTGTAAGTGGCACATATCTCTCACGTGGCCTACAACTCTGCGGCCATGCAAAGCACACTCGGTCAAAATTTGCGTATCTGCCTACAACAGGTGTCCTTTTCCGAAGGTCCGCTTTTTTGGGTGCTTCAGAGGGAACCAAAGGGACCACAACTAATTAGATTGTTGGCCCTGATTTTGAGATATATGTAATTACCCAGTCTGGAAACCGCCGGCTGGTCGTTTGTTTTTGCCTGGGCACGGCCAATTTGGGCCAAGTTGTTCCCTGGCTCTGCATGCTTTCTGAACGGAAAAACCACCCATGACTTTGCCTCCCTCTAAGCCAGCCAAGCCGGATCAACAAAACACAGTCATAGCCCCGACCAGCCAGCGGCAAAATCCATTAGAGAAGAATCATGTGTGCTTTCTGTCACCCACGCCAGCCGCCAGATCAATTTTGGTCCCCATCAGCAAAATAGCATAGATGGCACTGGGCCTCAAGGTTGCTCTTTTTCAAATAAGGTGTCCGAAAGTCTCGGCGCCGGCATTTGCTTGGGGTATCTCCTTAAAGCCAATAAGCGAGGTACAAGCTTGTGCCGGAAAGCCGTCTCTTGCGCGGATCGGCTTGCTGTTGACGCGCAAACACAGGTTGGCTCATCGCGGCCGGCCAAAGGGTAAGTGAAGCAAACACCATGGGCACTTCTGGCTCAAATGTTACATCATGTGCTGCTGCCTGACTATCGTCGCCTGCCAGGCTGTCAGAAACTGTATGTTGACCGCAATTCTACCGTCATGACACATCCATGATCTGCTTGCACATGTTGTGAATGCCAACTTGTTACATTCCGGCCCTGATGCATTCTACTGTTTTTTGCGGTCCCATGGCCGGAGCCATCCAAATGCCTTCTCCTGCTCCAACTCTTTCTCGCGTTTTGCAGCCTTCAGCTGAGCTTCGTTGCTTTGTCGCAGCTCGTGACAAGCAAGCTATCTACAGTAGGAGGAGGTATTGACAAGTTGAGGGACAACACACGTCAGCCAAACTCGCCACTTGCACATTGTTCTTGTGAGGAAGAGCAACTTTCACACAAACATAAACTGATTCTATACTGAGGAAACTGTCCGCTGCTTTGCTGCCCCAATGTGAAAAGCCGATGCGATTCTCCTCATCAAAGCGACCAGGGGCCACATGGCTGGCACATGCGTTGAATTGGCAAAATGTTACAACATGTTCCAACCTTTTGTTTGCGATGTCAATGCTTGATTTTGAACTCTGTAAAACACATCGATCGCATCATTCTTCCGGGGCACTCCATTTTGCGTATGTGGGTAAAATGGAGCAACAAAAGGCAACTAAGAGTATGCTCTTGTTTGAGTGGGTTCTCCATGTTTACTGTGCATTCAACTGGGCTCCGAGCGCAGGCAAGGGTGGACCACGCTCGGTAGATCCCCTGGAGGTAGTTCAGCCTCTGCTCCACCTGGGAATCCAAAGCCGAATGCCAACTGGATTGCAACTCAAAGGGGAAGTGTGGCAAAGCACAAGGCACTTGCAGTCTACATGCCAAACTCTGTGGCCTCCACAGTTCCATGCAAAAATGCAACAGCATAGACCCCGAATAGCGTACATAGGTGTTTACAGCAGTACCCTGACCAGCGCCCTGACTGCATCACCAAACACGCACCAGCAACCACCAGCTTCGTACCAACACCCTGACCAGCTGACACCTGCAGCAGCAACCCAGTTGAGCACCAGCAACAGCACCCTGACTGATTCGCTAAACAAGCACCGCCAGCAACTGCCACCGCACTTGGAGCCACCAAACAGCACCCTGAGAAGCACCCACAACAGCATCAAGACCAGCACCCACAACAGCCTCAAGACCAGCACCCACAACAGCAACTGGCTGCAGCGCCGAACAAGCAGGGCCAGAAACTGGCACCACGCCTTGAGCACACCAAGCAGCACCCAAACCAGCGCGCCAATTCAGCGCCCCGAAAACCAATCCTGACCAACAAAACAGGAATTGCCAGCAACCACCACAGCATCTTGAGCGCACCCCTAACAGCGCCCTGACCAGAACCTGCAGCATCAACCTGGCCCGAACTTGCAAAGCAGCCTGACCCTCTTTCGAAGCAAGAACCGCTTGTAGCTTTCAACTACCTGGGGAACAACAGGAATAACATGCGACGCGGATGGGGGGATAAAGGACGAGTTGAGTTCAGCCTTGCAATTATGCAAGTGGCCTACTCAAAAGAATCAAGTTTGGCTGGACATATTTTCGTTTCACTTCGCCTCCCTCCTCTTGAGCTCCTCCTTCTTGGACTGAACCTGGCTGAAAGGCGGGCCGCACCTCCCGAAAAGCTCAAGGGCTAAGCAACTTGCCACAAACTAAGGGACATCAAAAAACACACTTGCAATGCGGAGCCGTTCACTAAGAGTGGCAAAGGCACAAGTAGATCGAGCAGTTCTGGAGACTTGGTTCCTCAACGTTGCGCAACTTCTGTGGCGAGGAATTCCTCTTGCGCAACGGGCTTCTGGGCCCCCGAAAAAAAAAAAAAAAAAAAAAAAAAAAAAACGCTTCCTTCATAGCGCGAAGGCTGGTATAAACAAACGCACATGCGCAAACTGCACCGGTATGATGCGTCAATCATAAGCACGTATCTTGTAGGAAGCCCTCGTGCAACAGAATGCCAAGATGGCGCTGGTCCGCAAGCCCGCTGCCGCCTTGGCCTTCCACGCGTGGAAGCTGCCGTTGCGCATCGGAAGGCTGCCCTGGCGCAGCGGTAAAGCCAACTCCAAGGCCCCAAATCAGAGCTTCAAATCCCCCACCCGGGCTGCCAACAGCCCGTGGCCGGTAGAACTGCGTGCAGTTTTTTTGAGGCACTCTAGAACAGAAAGCTTGATGTAAATCTTAAATCTACCATTGAACATGGCGGGGCAGTGCTGCTGGGTTTCCCGCTTGGTGACACCTTGCTTCGGGAATCGGAACCCAACACTGACACCTCTGACATTCTCTGACCCAGCTAGAACAACATAAAACAAGGCCTCCTGCAAAATCTCACGTGGGCGCAATCAGCTGAGAGCTCGAACTCTCAGTCTCATTATTACCTAAGCAAAACATCCGGGTTTGCTTGGCCAGCACGCGCTCCTGGGAGCAGCCACTGATTTTAAGCACTTCTGGCGATCGTCTCGTTTGAGTTGGTCTAATCTGCCTTGCATTCCAACAGCCTCACGACCACCCTGTGCCAAGCACACAGTGCGGTCTGAAATTGGAGGCTTGTAATCTAGGCTTGGGCACCACTGCCTGATTGCTTGCCACCCCGGCAGCAAAGAGCATTGCTGTGGCGCAACTGCCAGAAGCTCAGATGACCATAGCCAGCTTCTCCTGCAGTCGGCATTGCGAGTTTATCAGCAAACAAAGGCCAAACAAAGGCAGCTGTGCAGCTCCAACTGCAAAAGCCGAGCATCCGAACCATTCTGAACTCCGCAGGGCCACTCTCATCGACAGCAATGCACCATTCCCGAGTTTTGCCATGCCTGGAAATAAGAAACGCAAGCCTTGAGATCAAAGTCCCAGTCCTTCGAGTCCTTAAGGGTGAAGTTGCCCGCGATCTTGCCGAACACCTGCAAGGTGCAGAAACCAAGCATCAGCATCCAAGCTGTGAAGCGCTTTGGAAAACCTTGACCTATGGCATGAGCCATAGGTTCAGCCCTTTGAAGGGAGAACAACTCACAGACCAATTTGGCTGTCCTATTCAACCGCTGCCCAGCCTTTGAATGCGGATGCTTGGAACCTCAGGAGCTGGCAAAGCAAACCTCCCAAATGAATGTACATGTGTACCAACGTATATACTGTAACCAATCAAAAGGAAGCGCTCAAGCGAGTCAGCCCTTTGCATCATTTTCTCGCGGATCCTAATGATCAAACCGCCTCCTTGCACATCGAATAAGATGATGACTATCATTATTGCTTTGACTAGTACTAGAATTATTATTATGATTAATTAAATTAGTTATTCTTCTTTCACTCTGACGCTTTTCCGCAAAGTGTGCGCGAGGGCACCGTCCCTTTTGGAGTTGCCGATGCGTTTGCTGAGGCAACGCAATGCGCCACCAATGCAAGCAACAGTGCTCAGAAAGGAACATCACCAGGCAACGCCGCTACCATCCGCGCAGTTCGTCATGCTTGCATTTGCGTCACCCGTTTTCCTGGTGCCCTCAGGCAATTGAAGACCATCTCTGCAAACAAATCCAACTCCCATGCTATGACTTCGGCAAACGCTAAGCTCCGGCTCACATCCCCGGCGGCGTTGGCATCGCCGCCTCAGCCGGCGCCGCAGGCCCCGCAGGCGCCGCAGGCCGCGGACCCTGGCGGAGAACTGGCGGCAGGCCCCAGCCCGCTGCCAGCCAGGCCTCCTGATGGTCCGAAACCAGAACTGAAGGTTTCAGGGGTGTGGAATCAACTCTTGAACACATCACTTGAATGTGGCAAAAAAAACCGGCCTTCTTCCCAATCAAAATTATGTCCAGCATAAAACGCACTCAGCCCAGAGTGGATCCCCTATGAGACGCAGCCTTCATTCCTCCCGCTTTTGGAGCTGTCGTTTGCAGCGAACTCGCCAGCCGGGCCTCCGTCCAGGCCCTGCTGTTTCGATTGAATCCCCGTCCTGTGGCAGGTCACCGGTACGATACCGTGGCCCGGGTGGCGGAGGTGGCTGCTCCGCCACTTTTAGGTACCTAGAGGTTTTCAGGAGCAAGCGAAACACTACAGCACCCAAAGCATGGGCTGAGATCCAGGGAGGCCCCTCGTGCCTCTCTCTTGGCTGACAAACAAACACATCAAAGACCTTGCTTTTGACTACTCCGCGTTTTGCAAGCCAGCTGTATCGTATCAGCAAAGCAAGCTCCACTCTGAACGGCTGTACCTGAATTGCTTGCTCGCCAAGGATACCTTAATACTTCAATGAGCTAGAAAGCAAGTGACTGGAAACTGGGCAAAGTCCCCTCCACAATGGCACAAAGGCTGAGCTTCGATCCCAACGCTTCGGGGTGCGTGGACACACCAAGGATTCGGATCAAAAGGCAAGCGCAGGCAAAGCGCAAGAGAGTGGTGACGACGAAGCCCAGTACTGTGACGACGATGGCCGCCAAAGCGATCTGCAAACTTCGCCGCCGCTGGCGGATGCAACGGCCTAACTGCCGGCGGCTGCAGAGGCTTCGGGCAATCAGCGGGGGATGGCGCTCCTTGCTCTCCGACTCTGCGGAATCTGCCGAACCGTCGGAGATGGCATCATCTGCATAGCCCTTACCTCAGAGACCCCTCAAAATCTCATGAAAGCAGGGCTGAACAAAAGGAACGCAAAGGCAGGCCGTTCGGGATGGTCCCAGAGCTGCTCTAGACATGCAGTAAACACTGCCAGATGTCGATTGTCAGCGGCTGACACGTACTGCGCTGTTCAGCGCAAATGCCACCAGCTTCACTTTATTTGGACTGCCGCAGAATTCGGAACCCATCCAGAGAATAATAAGGGAAAACATGTCAAAAAGTACCCGTCGCCTCTAAACAACATCAACAAACTACTTCAATGGGCTACTTTACGTAAAACACATGCTTGCGGCCAGGCTACGCGCACGTGCAGCAGGCGCAACCTCAATGCGCCAGTCTTCCGAGCTGCTGCTGGAGGCAGAGCCATCATCGGATCCCGAGTCTGGAAGGGGCTGCGGAGCCCTGGGTGCAGCAGTCTGAAAAGAACATACCTAACATACCGCTCCCCCTTTTGGCTTAGTGGACAACAGGTAAATTGAGCCGCATGCTGTATGCTATGCGCCCAGTTGCGGAGCCGGAGCCTTGGCCTTCGGAGCCCTTGAAGGCGGCACCTCTTTGCCGAGCTTGGCCAGCACTCTGGCCTGCAGCGCAGCCTTGTCCATCGGAAGCGAGTCAACTCAAGTCGATGAAGAACTCACTTCATGCGCTTTCCATCCATTGCTCTCCGGTGGCTTCTACCCCAACCCACCGCGTGTTCGCAGAGTCACTAATTACAACATGTTATGCAACCGTACCATGTTAAGCAGTGCCACTAGTAGATTGGTGGATTGAAGCCAAAGCTAAGAGAGCTTGCGCCCCTCCGAGGTACATTGAAGCCCCCTGCTGAGGGGGATCCTTCCATTCGCCTTGTCTGTTTGAATTCACCTTTTAGGCCAGTGTCAAAGGAGCTTCCCTTGAGTGGGGTGATGGTGAATGAAAAGGCTTTTGTGACTCAAGTTTAGACTTGCACCCTTTAGCTCTTGGCTCGGCTGTGCCACCATATGCGGGATCTCTGCAGTTGTCGTGTGATGTCTCGACTGCAGCCTTTTCAGGTGCTTCGATTGAGTTGCCATTCGCCCGAATTGAGTCACTCTTCAGCGGGCATCGTGATATGGCTAGGCCTGGAAAATGTATTTGCCCTTCAAATCCCTTGAGCATTTCTCAGTCCTTCTGTCTACTGCGAGCCTAACGCATCCGAGAGCAGAATGCAGAATGCCTGGGCCCAATGACGAATCCTCTTTGCAGCTTGCACACCACCCCCAACTGACGTGTCTAGCCCAGCTCAGGTGTCCCGGCCGCATTCACCCTGGCAAACCTCGAACTCGAAGGTATAAAGGCCTCAGACAAGGCACTCCAAGTCAAGAGCAGCGGCTGCGGTTGCAGAAACGGCCCCGGCAGCTAGCAAATAGCAGCCGCAACAGCAGAAGCAGTCGATTGCTTCGACTGCGGCATGACTGTTACGGCGGCAAAAGCGCTCGAAGGCATTTTCAAAACTTCTCTTTGCAAAAAATCGACAGCCAAGGAGCTGAAGCTACAGTTCGTGGCATCTCGGGAAGCTCTTCGGCTTGTCATCCAAATCAAAATGGAATTCTGAACGGGAGGCCAAAAGGATATTCCGTACAAATCATGGCGTCTTGGGTTCCAGGTTAATCTGTAGGTGTAAAAAAATACAATGGTACCTTGTGCACTTTCTGCACCAAGCCGTGGCTCTGCACAATCCCGTTGACAGGGCGCAAAGACATGCCACCAGTGAACCTAGCTGGACCCAACCTGGGTCCAAAGAAACAGGACACCACTGCCCGACATCAGCCGGCGTGCTGCATAAACCGCACAACTTCTGACCATTTTGCAAGTTGCTTGCAAAGCATGCATCGGGAACTTTCACGCATTACTTAATCAATAACCTCAGATCGCGATATTTCGTAGCATTCCTCAGCCAAGATCGTGCTCATTCTTGCTCCGACATGCAAATTGACGGGCTCTTCGAGCACCAGCTGATATCATTTGCCTGTTGCCTTGAGATGCCTTGAAATGCCTTGAGTCTTGATGAACGAACAGTTTTCCTCCCTGGGCGCCTGGCTTGCTAAGAATAGCGCGGGCGACTTCATCCGGGACTTCCAGGCCACCGTCCTCCATGACAATTTCGTCGATCCAGCTTAACTCTGGGCCCTGCCGACATGCTTAAACAAGCTCCAAAGGCCGCATGCCACTCGAGTGCACTGACTTTGGGCGTGCCGGCCTCCGAGTCATCGTGCTGAGTGCCTGGATTTCCGTTGATTCCACTCGAAGTGCATGACACATTCAGCAAGTGCGGCAAGCTCCAAACATCGAACACTCAAGGAGCAGCCACAGCATCCCAGCCTTCCAAGGCACAAGTCCAGCTCGGCAGGGAGCCTCAAACTGTGCTGTATGTATCCATATGTCATATCCCCCCCGTGGTGGACGGGGTTACGAAGCATGAGTAACATACCACTGTGCGTGCCTTCGTCGCAGCCAAAGTCATAGATGCCAGCAGCTGCATCATCCGGCCTCTTCGTCATCATGCTCACAAAGACCGTCTGCGACACTCATCGTTTCCAGCATGTCCCAGCTCCCGGCAAGCTTGAATTCAGCTGCCTGAATTGTCAATAATATGAGGTTCGTACGATGGCGACAGCGCTAGTCTGTCTTATGCAATGTATGATCCAAGTTGCTGGAGCTGTTGAAGCCGCTGATTGATCATCCTAACCAAAAAGATGGCGATATCACGCCAGCAATCAGTATCACTTTTGCTGGCCTGCTGGGTTCTTCCATTTGGCTACCTCCGCCATGCTGCATGGAACTGCACCTCAAGGATCATGAACACATTCTGAGCACGGTACGCCGTATCAGGCTTCAAGTCGCATTTCTGATGCTTGCGTTGAATGAGACAGCGATGCTTCAGGTGATGCGGCATGTCCTGTGCATCTTAGTAGTTTAGTCGGTTTGCTCACCTACGGGAACTTTGATGAATGCGGACTGCTAGATGATTGATGCATGTCAAAACTGTGTGTTGCAAGATGTTGCAAGTGGGGTCGAATGATGCTTGGTGCGGCAAACACGCTGCGTGTCACTACAGCCGAAGAAAGGGGTCTGGATTGACCCGCGGCTCAAGCCTAAAACGAGTACTCTGTTCCGAACGTCTGGAACGAATACTCTTCTTCGGGACATCTAGAAAATTGATGGCGCATTGAGGAAAGGGAAATCGGGTGCGACCGCTCTCTGACACTCCACATTAGGCAAGTGGCTGTTGCTGGGCTGAACCTGCATGAAGCCAGGCCTCCAAAGCTTCAAATTCAGCAAGCTCAAGCACACCCTCACATGCAGCCAGCTGTATGCTGAGAAAAGTTGTCACAAGCTTGCCTGATCGCTGTTGACGCAGGCCGGATCGAAGCTACCTGGGCCTCAATGCGTCGCCCCCATGGTGGGCAACCGTCAAGAACCATTCAACTGCATGTAAAAGCAGCAACAGAAGCAGGAAAGGCGCGCCCCAAGCCCCGCTGCTGCTGCAGCAGTGTCGCAACTAGTGGAACCATCTACTAAACCTGGAGATTCATTCTTCGTCCTTTTCCTAGGCGTTTTGGTTTCCTGGTAGTTTTGAGCGTGTTGGGCGTTCTGAGTGATTGCTAGGAGTTTTGGGCGACCCCGGAACCCAAAAAACGTATTTTTCTGATTTGCGGGCGTTTGCGAGGTTTTGTGGGCGTCTGCAGGTTTTTTTGTGGGCGTTTTGCGGGTTCTCGGGCGGGGGAGGAACATGTAGAAAGGGACCTAATCTGAAATCTCGCGAAACTATATTAAGTTTTGTCTCTGACTCTGACTCTGACTCTGTGTCAGTCTCTGTCTCTGTCTGTGGCTCTTTTTCACTCTCTCTCTCTCTCGTTAGAATACAGCCGTTGTGTACTACAAGTGCAAGTGCTGTTATGTTGTTAACACAAACAGTCAAACCTGTAGTCTGCACAGCTTTCGTTTTGCATATGCTCATGCAGTGGCAAGTTGGAGGCCTGCGGTCATGTGCAAGCTATGCAGTACCACACCACATGTACATTGACACGGACCCACAGTTGCAATGGTCTTGTAGTATCTTACAACGTTAGTAGTGGTGAAAGAGTTGCTGTTCACCAATGCTACTGTAGTATGTACCAGGTCGTTTAACTACTCTTCAGGCTCAGTAGTCGTCTGAGTGGCGAGGTCGGTGTAGATCAAAAAGGCGTAGTGCCAAAAGAACTTCATGCCGAGTGCTCCCGGAAGTAGTTCCTTTGTAGGACCTTCATTCCTCCAACGCTTGGCGTGTAGTTGCGTCGTTGAGTTAGTCGAGCAACTCCTGGCCAGCGCCCCGGGTCCGGTTGTAGTCCTTAGTCCTTCACCGGATTCACTGGCATAGTAGTTGTTGTAAGGTTCGAAGTAGTAGCCGATGAACATCTGAACCATGTGTAGTTGTAAGGAGATAGCGGCCATAATATTCTGTCGAGTAGTTGTTGAGTGTTGATCAGCAAATGGTAGTCCCAACTGTAGCCATTTCACAGCGTGTAGCGCAGGGTGAGCTCGTTTGAAGTTAATTGTAGGAGGTGCGCGCCCTGGTAGTAGTGGAGTCGAAGGTTGTAGTTGCTCATGATGAATGGAGAATGATGGATGTAGTCCCTGATGCAATAATCCAGGAAGTTGTCGCTGAGCAGTGTTAGTGGGTAGTGCTGCTGTGGTGATGAGCACGTAGTCGTTGATGCGGTTCGTAGTTGCATGGCATTCTGAAATATTGAAGCAATGCCAAAGATGTGCGTCTGATGCAGTTTCCATGATTTCAAGTCGGATGTAAGTTGGTTCATATCCTGCCTGGAAGTGAGTGTGATGGAAGAAAGGGTGTAGCTGGCTCTGAGTTGGCAATGGTGTAGAACAAGTTGATGGTAGTAAGTAGCATCATCTCGTCCTATAGTGAGAAAACAATAACCTTCAAATGTCAATGGCATGTAGAACTTGGTGCGCTGAAATGGAGTTAGCGCAAATGGCATTGCTCGTAGTACCGTAGTCCCAGAGATGTGCAAGTTCAAGTCGCCTGAGATATAGATGTCCGGAAGGTTGGAGTTGAGTGGCAGTGGAGTTGCCGCGGTCTGTAGTCGTTGGTCAAAACGAGCCTGTAGTTGGGCAAAGTTGCGCGCCGGTGGTGGAACCATTGTAGTGGCTTCCGGAGAACTCGACATTCCCGCCTCGTCCTCCGGCGTTGTAGTCACAAAGCGGTCCATGGCTGAAGTGACCTAAAAGGAAAGCGCAGTGAGACTGTAGTGCAAATGCAAGTGTGTAGTGGCTTGCAGAAAAGCGGGCAGACATGCAAGCACTCAAATGTAGTATTGACTGTAGCTGCCAACGCACGCCGCCCAACGCGCAAGTGACATTACAAGTAGTTGCTGTTACTTACTTACACATGTTACATGTAGCTAACTGGTCTGGATTTGTTGTCAGTTGTGTGGCGGTCGTTCGTAGTGCTAAGAGCGCATGCCAATGCTCTGGATGAGCCGTTTTCTTTGCTGAGGGGGTGAACAGATCTGCGCTGTTGTGAAGTGTGGAAGCCGTGGTTAAAATGTTTTGCTCGTTTGCTTGCGCCTTGTCGTGTAGCAATCCTTTTGCCTGCCGTGGAGTCTGTGTGAATGCGTAGGCCTGCTGTAAATCTTTGTCTCAAGTAAGAAGTTTCTGAGGTGTGGTCCTTCATTAACTCCTGCAAATTGCGTAGAGCTCAGATTCTGCTGAACTGAGCGCTACTGCAGCCTGTGTCCTGCTGCCAAATGCAACTGTTGTTGCAAGGAAGTGAATGTTGAAAACTGAAGCCGGTTTCCTGGTAGTATGAGCATTTGTGCTTTTAGGGTGAACTTGTAGTGTTTGGCGCCGTGCAGGTAACGTAGTAAGTGTTTGACTCGTTTTCGTGAGTTGTGTAGGTGCCGTGCGGTCTCGTGCTACTTTTTTTTGCGCACGCAATGTCTGGTCTGGTGTACGCTAACCATTGTGGTTACCGGTACCTTTTGTGTTGTTCGTGGAGTAGTGCTTCGTCGTCTTCGAACGTTTTTTTGAGTGTGGTGGGCAATTATTCCTAGAGTTGTCACGGTGTTGCAGTTGGTCATTCCGGTCTGCTCGATCATGCTGTTGGTGTAGGAGTCCTGAAGTCCAATGGTGCAGTAGTTGCCGAAGTGCTTGACAGTAGTACCTGTTTCTGGAGTCTTGTCGCCAAGTACCAGAAGTTCGTCCACGTAGACCATGATCTAGTAGTCACGTTTTGGCGCGCAGTACTTCAGCCAGGTAGTCTTGCCAAGCTTTAGGTGGGCTGCGTAAGTCCACACATGGCTTTAGTCGCCATAGTTTGTTCAGTTGCGGGCAGAGTTCTTTAGGTGGCCAAAAGCAGACGTCGCGTTGTTTGCCGTTGCCTTTTGCGTGTAGAAGCGCTGTAGATCTGTAGTGCGAGGAGTGTCCGTAGTGTTGCGAACATGGGTGTAGAAGCGTAGACGCAGTCTTCGTCCACGATCTTCTCGGTGTAGCCTTTTGCGACCATTCTGCTGCTGCGCTTCTTTCTGTGGACCCACTTTGTGCCTAGTGATGTCGTCAGTGAGTGTGTACGCATCTACCTCGTCGTAGACATCATGTAGTTTCTTTCCTCCCAGTTGTTGCGTTTCGTCATAACCTTCATTGTCGAAGATTATGCGTTGGTCTTCTGAGGCGGCGTCCTTTGTGTAGGAGGTTATTGAAGTTCCGTTGGGTAGTGTCACTGCGTTGGTTCTTTGTCGTAGTGGTTGTGCACATGGTTCTTGGGTCGCTTCTTCCTTTGATCTGATTGTAGTGTCTTTTGAAGTCTTTTGGGCTGTGGTTGGTTGCGTTACGTCTTCCGGAGTCTTCTTGTCGATGTGGTGGCGCTGGTAGTAGTGGATGTCGCCGTCCGGTTGGTGAAGTAGCCATGGGGCTATCTGGTAGCCGTCGTGAAGTTGACGCCGAGGCTGACGGAAGTCTCGGGGGTGACGTAGTGCGTTGTTGCTTCGTTGCGGGTTCCGCGACGATGTCGTCCGTTACATTCGTCTGTTGTCCGGCGTCTTGTGTAGTTTGTCTCGTTTGTTGCGATGATTGAAGTTGCGTGTCCAGGAGTGTCGCAAACGGCGGATTGTAGGTGTTGCCTCGTGGTGCCCAAGGCGTGCCGGAGACCTTGTTTAGTAACGCAAAGTCATGCTTGAAATCTGTTTGTAGTCGTCGTGCTGTTCTTGGTTTTAGCACGCCTTGTCCTGCTGCAACGTAGTTTTCTCCTGGTTTCGGAAACTTTTCCGAGCCATATGCGCTTTTGCATTTCGAGATCGGCTTTCGGAAGTTTCTTGTGTTGTGGCGGAAGGTAAAAAGTCGTGTTTTGCCACATTCGCAATTTGGGGAGCTTGTGTAGCCGTCGGAGTGGATGACGTAGCGACTGACGGTCCGCGCTGCATGTCGTACTATCCAAGGTAGTAGACAGCGCTTTGTGGACATTGTGGCACTGTAGGTGCTTTCAACTTGAAGTGTTCTGTGTAGTCGGTCAACGCTCCCTTGACTGTTGCTGCTGAAGGACGTTGAGTGTCGTACCGTCCTTGAGCCGACTTTGGATGCTGTTTCTTTTAGTAGTGCGTTGAGGGCGTTTGTGTCGTCGCTTTGTAGTATGCCTTGTGTTCTTTCGCACTCAAAAATGAGTGCTTGTAGGTTGTTGGTCATGTAGTCCATCATTGATGTTTGTCCGGAACCGCCAGGCACAGTTTTGTGGTAACATCAACTGCTGTTGGACTGGTACGGTCTTCGGATCCTGCAGTGGTTTGATGTGGGCAAAGCCCACTTGAGTGATGGGTTGTCATGACTGTTGCTTCTTGTAATTAGTTGCCCTTGCGCACAAATTGGACACCAGTTTTTGTGTGGTAGGTGGGTCAGGTTGTGTTCTGCCATTTGTTGTGGAGTTGGTTGTCTTAGGCCTCTTGCTCCGCGCATAGTCCTCTTGGAGGTATTCGTGGTCTTTCTTTATGGTGAACCTTGTTGCGCCCTTCCATTGGAATGGTAGTGCTGCGCTGTCGATGACTGCCCAGTCATGTTTGCGTTGTGAAACTTCGCCGAAGCTATTGTTGGTGATTGTAGTTTTATGAGGCTCGAGTGTGTTGACTGGTGGACCAGGGCATCCTGCCATATCTTTTTTGGAGTTCGTAGTTGTAGCTTTGACTTTGTTTGTGGTGTCTCCATTGTATGTTGTGATTGTGAGCTTTGTCTTGTTGGTGTAGTCTTTGTTGTCACCCGGTGTGTAGGCGTGACTTTTCTTCAGAATCTGGCTTCCCTGGCCCAGTCATCACCTTCAAGTGTTCTTTGTAGTTCTTGTTTGGAAAGAGCGCTGTGCGTGGTCGTTTGTGGCCTTGGATGGCGTAGTGACCATCGAGTTTCCAGTAGTCGGTGTTTCCACCAAGGATTCGCCTTAGTCTTTGGTCTGCGTGTGCGTTAGTCGTGCAATTTGTTCTTGTTGTTGTTGTTGCTGCCTTGTTTTCTCCGTAGGCTGGATAACCTCGTTCTTTTCGGTCAGACAGCAATTGCCAAGATCCATCCTGCCGAGCTTGTCACCCTTGGTCACCGTTTTGTCACCCCTAGCTTTTGGGCTGAAAAAAGGCGCTAAACGGCCAATTTCCCGACTTCCCGAAGACCACAGAATGCGTTTTCCATTGTCTGTAGTCATTGGGTAGATGTCGTGTCCTGCTGTGGGATGTCGATCTTGCTCGCAAGTAGAAAAGTCCTGAGTGTCTGAATAAGCGTGCTTGTTGCTGTCATCGGGTGATGGTGCAGTGTCGAGGGTTGAAGTCAAGTCTATATCCTCTATCAAGAAGTCTTGATGCGCTGAGGATAGGACACTTCGCATCAGAAATGTAGTAGGGTGTCATGATCCCGAAGTTGTCCTGCTTGTAGGGAATATACTCGTACGATAGACAGGGATCTGCTTAATAGTAATGGTGTGGAGTTTTGGGACTGGCCCTCCGCAAGGTCGTAGTGGTACATCCGGCGCACAGTCCTTTGGGCAAACATGTGTAGATGCTCTTGACTCAATCAGCAGACGGTGGTATGACTTGAAGTTGGGGTACATGATGTAGTGAGTGATGTTCTCATCAACTTTCTGTTGTTTCTGCTTTTGTGCTGCTGCTATGTCGAAGCGCAGTTGTGTTGTGTCCTCTTGTGAGTGCAACTGAAATATGTCGCTGCGGTCGTTCCTTGATATCTCCCTTTCCAAGTCGTGCTTGTCTGATGTGTCCAATTGTGAGGTGTGAATCGTTGATGCCTCCAATGTAGTTTCATCTTCAACGCTGTTTTCGTTCCAATCCCAGCTGCTGTCATATTTGTAGTCGTTCCAATTCTCCTCCGTGTAGTTCATGTCCATGTCCTTCTTCTCCTTCGTAGTACCAACGCAGTCCTGTGCCCACAGTGGCCAGGCTTGCCACATCTGTGGCACGCTTTGTAGCCTTTGCTTGATCCCAAGCTTTTGGGTCCTGAGTAGCCTTTTCCTTTGCCTTTGTTGTCCCCTCCTGCCTTTGTCAAGTCCTTTGTAGCAACCTTTGCTCCTGTGTTGCCTTTTCCTTCGCTTTCTTTGTAGTGTCCGAAGCTCTTTTCTTTGCCTTTGTAGTTTCTTCCTTTTCTCCAGATGTTGTCAACGTGCATTGGTGCAGGTCCTCCGTTGTAGTTTGTGCCAACTGCTGAAGTCCGTGAAGTCGATCTTGAGAAAGCGGAAATCGTCCTGTAGTCGTCCAGGATAAGGATGATCGCTCTAATCTCATTGAAGTCGTGATTTGTCCAGCACGTAGTTGGAGATGTTGTTGCAGTGCTCCTTTGGTCTTGTTGAGTGTATGTCGTATTCCAATTGTAGGAATTGTTCTTCGAACTGTGCTTCGTTGAATGTGGGTTCCAGTAGTTTGGTGAGGTAGCCAGCGCTTCGGGTTCCTACTGGTAGGACATCCATTTGCGTTGTGGCGGTTTTGTCGTACTACTCTCCTCCCCCAATTAATGAATGACCCCAATTAATAATAAATGCAAATCCGGGGCCCGGGACCAGATTTCCACTCCACACAATTGATTTTCCATTGCGCCAACACTAAACCAATACTAACGTCTTGGAATCCTTATTAGGGGGCACTTTTGGCAAGCTTCCAGCCTCACTTTTAAACAGGTGGGTTCCTCAATTCCCCAAAAGGTTGCTTTCCCAAAAGCTGGCTTCTCAAAAGGTTGGGTTCTTTTGGTGGGTTCCCAAAAAGGTTGTTCTTGACTCTGTTGTCCCTGGCTGTCCCTGACTCCCTGGCTGGCTGCGTTTGTCACCTGGCTGCGGTCTGTCTGGTCTGGCTGCCTGGGCAGAGCTCTGTCCTGGGTTTGCCCAAACAAACTACGAAACATCCTTTCTGCCTGGCTGCCTTTTTTTTGTAGGGGTTATGGGGACCCAAACCACACTTACTCCGCCCTGGCTGCCTTGCCTGCCTGGCTAGCTAAACAAATAGAATGATACATCAAATTTCCTTATTGAACCGCTTACTCGCGGACCTTACAATTCAATCCATTTCATCCAAATCCTACGTGAACCCTCACATTGTTGGAAAAGCAGCAAAAAAACCAACCCCAAAAACCCCAATTAAAAAAACATATATTTTGGGGGGGATTTATTTATAATAGGGGGGGGGGGGCGTATTTATTAATAGGGGAAGAGATTACTATAGCTGCTGCTCCTTGGCATATTAATATGTTGATGAGGATGTTGTGTAGGTCTTTTGTGAGGTCTGCTGCTTTCGTTGTTTGTGTAGGGTCGCGTATGTGTGCTCTGATGTCTGCATCCTCAATTTGTTGTGTTGCTATTTGTGCCACTTGCAGCACCATGTCGAAGTCTTGGTCGAGGAGTCCGAGATAGGCTTGTAGTTTGAACAGCCATTCTTCGTACCGTGAGTGGTCACCAATGAAGAACGGTGGAACGGTGGTGGCAGTTTGTGTTTGTGTAGTCTTTGGACGTCATTGTCTTGCTCCTGTGTCGCTCCTGTTCCCGTAGCCGTAGCTCCTACTGTCTCTGATGCTGTTGGCCTCTCAGCTCCGATACCACGTTAAAATCAAACGTAGCTACATGCGCAAGTGCTGTTATGTTGTCAACACAAACAGTCAAACCTGTAGTCTGCACAGCTCCTACCTTGCATGGGCTCCTGTAGTGGAAAGCTGAAGGCCTGCGGTCATTGTTATGTCCTTCTCTCCTCCTCTTGCCTGCTCTCTTTCTTTCTCTCTCGCTTGCGCTGTCTCTCTCGCCCTCTCCCTCGGCGAGTGCGTGCTTAGGTGCGCTCGTGCCAGGGCGGGCGGCGTGCGATCGGGCAGGCGGGCGGGCGGGCGGACGCGCAGCTGGGCGGGCGCGGGCTCAGTGTGGTGTTGTGCGGTGTGTGCGAGGGTGTGTGTGTGTGTCTGTCTGTCTGGTCTGTCTCTGTTCGTCTGTCTCCGTCTGTCTATGTGTCTGCGTGTCTGCGTGTCTGTCTGTCTGTCTCGTCTGCCTGCCTGTCTGCCTTCTGTCTGTCTGTCTGTCTGTCTGTCTGTCTGTCTGTCTGTCTGTTTGCCTGCCTGCCTGCCTGGCTATCTGTCTGTCTCTGTCTGTCTGTCTGTCTGTCTGTCTGTCTGCCTGTCTGCCTGTCTGTCTGTCTGTCTGTCTGTCTCTGTCTCTCTCTCTCTCTCTGTCTGTCTGTCTGTCTGTCCGTCTGTCTGTCTGTCTGTGTCTCTGTCTGTCTGTCTCTCTGCCCGTCTGTCCGTCTGTCTCTGTCCGTCTGTCCGTCTGTCCGTCTGTGTGTCTGTGTGTCTGTGTGTCTGTGTGTCTGTGTGTCTGTGTGTCTGTGTGTCTGTGTGTCTGAGCGTCTGCCTGCCTGTCCGTCCGTCGGTCTGTCTGCTTGCCTGCTTGCCTGCCTGGCTTTTTGTCTGCTTGCCTGCTTGCCTGACTGGCTATTTGTCTGTCTTTCTGTCTGTCTGTCTGTCTGTCGGTGTGTGTGTGTGTGTGTGTGTCTCTGTGCGTGTCTGCGTGTGTCTGTGTTTGCGCGCATGTGCATGTGCGTGTGCGTGTGCGTGCGTGCGCGCGCGCGGGTGTGTGTGTGTGTGTGTGTGTGTGTCTGTTTGTGTGTGTCTGTGTGTGTCTGTGTGTGTGTCTGTGTGTCTGTCTGTATGTGTGTGTCTGTGTGTGTGTGTGTGTGTGTGTGTGTGTGTGTGTGTGTGTGTGTGTGTGTGTGTGTGTGTGTCTGTGTGTGTGTCTGTGTGTGTGTCTGTGTGTGTGTGTCTGTGTGTGTGTCTGTGTGTGTCTGTGTGTGTGTCTGGGTCTGTCTCCGCTCGTGTTTGCGTGTGTGCGTGTGTGCGTGTGCGTGTGCGTGTGCGTGTGCGTGTGCGTGTGCGTGTGCGTGTGGGTGTGGGTGTGGGTGTGGGTGGGTGTGTGTGTGCTGTGTGTGTGCATGTTGGGCTAAACGTTCTGCAGCGGCTTTTCTAAGGAAAACAAACTCCTCACAGAAGCCGATGCAACACTTTTGTCCAACGTGTTCGATCATGTTGAAGCCTCCAATGTATCCAATGTAGAGCCATGGGAATGTCCAGGACCAATTGACATCCACCCACTTCCATGCACCCAACCCTCACATACAGAGCGCAAGGCTGGAGAGCTCGCCAGTCATCCTTCCAAGACCGGCAAATGCTTGCGGAGAGGATGGCATCCTCAGTTTATATGAACGAGTCTCGAAAAAGAACCTGCGTGAGATCAGGAAGCGCCAACGAATTGCTCACTTAAGTTCAAACACACGAAGCCAAGTGCTCCGATTGGCTTCACACCGTGTCTCGACTGCATGATAGCAAAGTCACAGCCAAGCGGACGTCTGTGGCAGCCGCAAGCCAACGCCATACTTCCAACGCAACGCCTTGCAACCAAAACCGTGTGTCAAATGGCAAATTCCCAGCAACACAAAATAGCCTCGTCCAGCTCGGCTTCACGCCCTCCATATACCTGCTGTGTGGCACCATCTACAGGCAAAGCTAAAGGGATGATACCAAGGACGGCACGCTGCAAATGAAATCAATGAAGTCGTCCTCTGTCAGCTTTTCAGGACTGTGCTTCTCGTAGAACCTGGCCGGTAGTCCGGACATTATCCAGCTTGAATGCCTGACTGGCAAGAGCTACTGCATGATGGCAATCCGCAGCCGCATGTGGCGGTCGTCTCTATTCGCAGGGTGCATCCTTGCCAGGCGTGAGGCAGGATGATCTAGCCGCAGAACTGAATACCAAGTGCCAAACTGCAAACCCTGAGCACGGCCAAGACTCCGCGGCACTGACCAGGGGGGTGTAACCTACTCGGAAACTGAGTGCATCCACATGGCTTCAATCCATGGTCAGTTTCATGGCAGGGCCTGTGGATGCACAGGATAGTTGCCCATCAGGGAGAGCTGCCTGCCAAACGACACAGCCCTAGAAAGTTGACAGCCCGCCTGCGCGCACCTGAGAACTTCAGTCTGAACTTCTGTCTGAGGATGGAAAGCCCACTCAACCTGCGCTCCCGTTTGCCATCACCTAATCTGCAAAACCAGCCACGCCTGGGAGCTGTTCAGGGGCCGTGACGGCCTTCCAACATGAAGTAGGACATGTGTGGCTTGCAGAGATGACAGGCATCTGAGAGTGGCGACCCGGTCATTTGCGGCGGAGGCGGCTGAGTACTTGACCCGCTGGCCTGATGAAACAGACAGATCTCAGGCAGAAGGAAAAGTGAATCGCTAATGGCAACAGATCAACACATTAGCTTGAAGCTACTACGTCAAGCGAAACAAGTCATGCCAAGGACTGCGCAGAAGATTCTGCCACAAATGAAGCTGCCTTGCGTGTATGGCCACAGCAATCAACACTCAAAATGTTTGGAAGCTGCAACCGCCTGTGGCGAACTCATTTTGTTTCTGCTCGGTGCTCCACTCACCTGCACATGCCGCTCACACATAGCACATGAGCTGGTACCATACCATGATGCAACTCGGATCAGTCGGGAAACTTCGAGCCTCTGAACATTCATGGGAAGCATGTGTCACACGGGCCTTGCGGTCCGAATCCACGGGCATGGGAGACGGGAGAACATAGGGAAGCGTGAGCCCGAACACTTGAGCCACAGAATGGCTGCACCCAATGCTTCCCCAAAACGATTCATCGGCACTTCATCGGCATCATCAAGCAAAAGTCATCTATTCTCATCAGGACCTTGGCCGAAAGCAAACATAGCCACCCTCTATATGCATAATGATCTGTCTGCTGGAGGTTGTCTCTTGTGGTGCCTGTTTTGTAAAAGGCATGCGTTTGGCCAAGTGGTGGGAGGTTGCAGGTTGCTTGGCAATTCTTGAGATGTCTGCTGAGACTCAACATCAACGTCCACGTTAGTTCAGTTCCAAACGGATTGTCCCAGTGCGAGCAAGGGCCTGCATCTGGGCTGGTGCTAAGGATGTTGCCAGGCGACCAAACAACCGGCTCATCCCCGCTGGTGTCGTCCTTGACCTGGCCAGGCTGAAAGGAGCACCCATCCAAACCGTCGTGCCGAATCCCAACACCAGGGTCCCTGAGTGAACCAGTGACAGTGGGGCAACATGAAGTTGTTATGGGCATTGTCAAGAAAAGTGCTTACCTGCCCAACGCGGTGCGGCGCAGCTTCAAGGTTGGTCACAAAATCGCTGCCTCAATCAGGATTGCGTCTCCGAAGTATCGCAGACGAGTGCCCAAGATTGACCAAGACACAAGACGTGTCTCACTGTCCCAGGGATGTTCCTGCTCCCCATTTTGAGACACCCACTGGCGGATCTAGCTCTTGTCAGCCGGGCTAGGATGCATCCCACCTCCAGCTGGACAGCGAGCTGCTCAGTGCCTTCCTTCAGGCCCTGACCGGACTGGCCCAATGGATTACTTCCCCCCCTTGAGAGCCCTGAGGCCCTACTAAGGCCTTACGAAGGCCTTACGAAGGCCTTACTAGCTGATCAGTGCTCACTTAGCACTTGGTAGCACCTTGAGACCAATTTTTGCCTTGCCTCCGGGAAATTGGTACAATAGGAACTGAACGTCAAATTTCGCAGCTGGCCTCGTTCCAGCAATTTTGAGGCACCACTGAGTCCTGACTGAGGCCTTATTGAGTTTAAGGCGTTACTCAGGCCTTAGCAAGGTCTCGAACTGGCAACTTGAGATGTGCGACATTGGTGACTCACCTCCTCATGGCTAAGATTTGTGCATTCCTAATTTCCTTGGGTGGACGCCCAAAAGTTCCAAAGGCAGCGGGGCTGCTCCTGGATTGCCTCTTTGCAACGATTGCTGGAGGACTCCATGTGAGGCACATGTGAGCCTCAGCATCTTGTGCTCTGCCAAGGTACTCGGCCCAACTTAAGTTTGGGAAAAATTGGGTGCTTGTTCTGTCCGCTTTTGCTTCATCCTTGCACGGTCAAATCGACCTTTCCCTCACTTTCACAGTGCACCTGGCAGTTGAACATGTCATCTGCCTGCTTGGATGAGTAATGCTTGTACGTTAGTCGCGCACATGTGTGCGCATGTCTGTCTAGAAGCGGACAGAAGCGTCGCTGAAGGTCGCAAACATGTGCAAACCATATCCGCAGCTGACCCTTGCTTCTCCTGCTCTTGCTGCTAATTCCCTCTGACAAGCCCGGGCTCATTGGCTTGACAAAGTCACCTTTTGCTAATTTTCAGGCGCAACCGCCATATACCAAAATGCGACACAACACATGTCTCGCAAAACAACAAAAACACACACAAAAAACAGGTGATTGACTGTTGACGAGCAAGACCGCAAAAACAAATCAGGTTGCAGCCTCCTCCCTGTTTCCATTTGAGTTCCATTTCAATCATTCCCACAAAAGGAACTTAGATGCTCAGTGGCCATGCGAAAAAAGAAAGAAAGAGGGCATCCTTGTCTGGTTGGTTGACTCTAAAGGGACACCCTTCCCAAAAAAGAAGGAAAAAAGGGCACCACTGGGCAACTGGGGGAATGAACCTGACAACGCAACACGCCACCTCGCCTTGGGCAGCAGGAAGCTCTGGCCCACGTCTGCGGTCACTGGGCCCTTCACTGCCAAGCGGAACTCCCCCACGCCCGAGGCCTTTGCGACCTGGTGCCGGAGCTTGGTTTGTCTTCGAAGCCTTCTGTCTGCCTTTGTCGTCTTTTGTCGTATTTGTGTCTTCCTTTGTCCTACAAATACCAACCATACCGGTTATTAAGTGGGCTTGGATGTTCATGGCACATCCTGGATATATAATCGGTTGATTAAATGAACTCCTTGGGGATGGGTGGGGGCGTTTGGCACAAGACACACATCAAGTTCACACCTTTCACCAGCCTGAAGCCAAGGGTGGGGCCATGCTGAGCAGTTTTGTCTCATGACGCCTGAGAACTTCAGAATCAACTGCATGTCCGTCCCTCATCAAACAATGGCAACCTCCCTCAACCTAGTCCCGTAGGTCAAGCCTAGTTACGAAAGCTTGCAAGGAACCCCAGCTCAAAGCTCTGCCTGCACCACGCCAAACCCCCCTCACCCCCCCCGCCCTCATTCAGCCAAAACTAGTGGAGTGTTTCATAGCTTTCCTCTTCTATTCGTGAACGTTCAAAAAATTCCATGGGCCCGGCCCGCCTATCTGGATTCATACAGGCCAAGCCAACAACCAGCATATCTGAACATGTCGGAAGATTGGGTCGAAGACTAGGGCACAAGTCCCAAAAGAACGCCGAAAAGCAGCCACGGGCTGTCTTCAAATGTATTAAAATGTCCACTTTGTCCTAGGAACGCCTGGGTGACACAACTCTCTGATGTCAACCGGCACCCGTGCAATGCAACCCATGGCATTTGACAGCATTGCGTGGATTGATCAGTCAAATGAAAGCAACAAATGCCAGCAGAAACAAGCCCAACCGTCGCGTTTTGAATGGCGGGGCGCAGCGTCAAAAGAGTCAACAATGCAAAATGTTGGCATGCATTTGGTGGATTCCCCTTTTTGGCTTGGCCTGGAAGCCGAAGCATTTAGGGCTTCCGTCATGAGAGAACCCAATGGCTGATCTCTCGGCCTTCACGTCGCACATCATCTGCACAGTGTCGCCCTTGGCCACACTCGTGGGCGTGGCCTGCGCCATGCCCCCCCCCCCCGGCCCCGACTGTTGTTCTTAAAGCAACCGCCGTAGTGTCCCCATTTCAGCCCTGGAGTGGAGCTGGGGTCGCTGAAAAAACGAAAAAACAATCCCTGCCTTGCCTCTTGGCGGCCTTGAAACCAGTTCACCCGGGCGCTGAGAACCATGCAGCAAGCGCAAGAGCGCGCATCTGATTGGTAAGTATAAGGGCACCGGCTACAGCTTGACTGGGATACGAATGGCGCAGTCATGCCGAGAGCTCTTTTCCTGATTTTGTCATTTTTCTCAGGTGCTGCCTCCGACGGCCAATCTCAAGCCCCATGAGGCAGCATTATTGCTGCTCCCTAAAAGCTCCCACCTCTTTGCACCGAATCTACTGTAATGCACTTCCAATCTTTTGTGTGCAAGGAACTGAAGTGTGTCAATCCATGGCTGCACGGTTGGAATTCCTTAGTGAGTTACAGCCTCCTTTTGGTTCCACTGTAAAAGGGGGGGTGGTTCTGGTGGTTTAAGAAATGCCCAACCCCATGGCGAAACCCACCTTCACGTCCAGGATGCTCGCGTCCGCATCGTCCGGGCCAGCCGGGCAAGCTTTGATGATCTGCGCAAAGGCTTCCGCCAGGGAACGAAAAGGATGCCTGGAGGAAAAAAGGAGACAAACCAATGGATTCTGTGTTTGGATCATCTTCGAGAGGCTCGGAGCGATCCTGAATAATACCCCCCCCCCCACGTCTGATCCCATTGTAGAGGCAGCTGCTTCCTCCTGGTCTTGATTTCAAGGAGGGTTTTGGACAATACTCAAAAGGCCAAGGACAAAGTATAAGGTCACTACAAGCATTCTTATCGACCCAGATTCTGGCGTGATGCAACGCCTTCTGTAGATCCCGTGCGGATTGTCTGTGCCATGCTGGTCATCAGTGTGCCCCACCCATGGGTTCCAACACGTCGTTCAGGCTATGATGCATGACATATTGAGCTCTGCAAATTGTTCTCGAGTTATCCGAAACGTTGACATGAGTTCATGATGTACACAATTGGGTGAGGCAGAAACAACCTAGTACACATATTTCACCTGCACCAGAAGCCTGCCCTGGTGCAGTGACACAAAGCCTGCAGAAAGAGCCAAGCCATCAAGACTTCCAGCTTGCGGTTGCAAGGCGACAGAATCTGGCAATGAGCTTGTAAGCTGGCTGGAGGTATCAGCTAGTACGCATCTTTGACCGTTGTTTGCTTGCTTGGTCAGTAAGGCCAAGATGGCCAAGGTTGCAAGCGGCAGCCAAAGCGGCCTCGCAAAGGTAAATGGGATCCAGGTCCGTGTGGTTCAAGGCTTTCACGAACTCCTGCGTGGCTTCAAGGCTTTGGCAAGGAGAATGGAGCCGAGTCTTTCCAAACAAACGCGGCGGACTGGCAAGCTACCGACAAAGCAAAACACTTTGCTGCCTGCAAGCCCGGAAGATCCTGCACGTCGACATGGGGCTCTTTCACATCCGCCTTAGGGCCTTTCAACCCGATTCCCCGATTCCCCTTAGGCTCGCTCGCGTCCTTGATGCCGACCAGATCGCATGCAAGGTTACAGGCCTCGGTTTCAGGCAGCTGCCACTTGCCAGCCCCGGAATCGCAATCGCCTCCTAAGCCTAATGAGCGGTGATCAAAATCAATGGGCCAAATTGCGATGATATCATTTGGCGCTTCCGCGTGCTTCCACGCGCTTCCGCGCTGCGGGCGTTTGCTTCCGCACTCTCATTTCCCTTCCGCGCCTTCCGCGGCTTGCGTCTCTTTCTTGCCAAGCCAACACAACTAGATCCACGGAAGATGAGGCCAGATCGGCCCATGGCTTTGGATTTGGCGGCTTGGACGCTAGAAGCAGGTAAGTGAAACAGCCATGCTGGGGAAGCCCTGAAGAGATTGCGAGCCTGTGCTTGAGGCATCCAGTTTCTGTTACGAGCAGTAGACGGCTGTGGCAAATGGTTTATGGGTCACGACGAGCCCTGAAACGCGAATCCCAATAGATTTGCAACGCATACGTGAAGACTCACGACACACCGCGGCTAATTACGATTCCTGCACAGGGCCAACGAGAACAACACATCGCACACAAGTCATCCAAATCACGGAACCCTTCCGCGGTCCTTCCGCGACCTTCATCCAGTGTTCCGCGAGTTCAGCCCAACATCAATCTCCACGCATGTAAGGCCCGGGGTTCAAAAAAGATTTGTTTAGCCCGAACAAATCGTTTTTAAGCCCCGGGACCGGCCCCGAGCAAGAACAACTTGTTGGGCCCGAACAAATCGTTTTTCAGTTCTGGGAGCAAAACCCAAAACGATTTGTTGAGCCCGAACAAATCCCCAGCCCCGGATTTCTTGGGCCCGAACAAATCGATTTTTCAGCCCGAAAGCAAAACCAATTGTTGGGCCCGAACAAATCTTTTTCAGCCCCGGGAGCACAAACGATTTGTTGGGCCCGAACAAATCGTTTTTCAGCCCCGGGAGCAAAAACGATTTGGGCCCGAACAAATCGTTTTTCAGTTCTGGGAGCAAAAACGATTTGTTGGGCCCGAACAAATCGTTTTTCAGCCCCGGGAGCAAAAGCGATTTGTTGGGCCCGAACAAATCGTTTTTCAGCCCCGGGAGCAAAAACGATTTGTTGGGCCCGAACAAATCGTTTTTCAGCCCCGGGAGCAAAAACGATTTGTTGGGCCCGAACAAATCGTTTTTTGGCCCTGGCTGCTTCGCCTCGATTCAAAAGTAAATGTCGGCCAGCCAGCCCTTTCCACGAGGCCTGTGTGGTTACTCGGGAAAGTATACGGAGCCATCCCACAAAGCGCAAAGTCTTGAGGCTCAAGTCCTTCCGGGCTCTGCTGGCAGAGTTGTGCCTCTTGCGGGCTTGCAAGCCCGGGGCGCGGAAACGATGCCCGAACATTTTTTTTGCGAAAACCACTGTTGGGCCCAAATCGCTTGAGAGCAAAATATTTCTACACGCTTTTGACGCTCCAAAAATGTTACCCTTCCGCGCCCTTCCGCGGCGCAAATCTCTTAGTCAAGTCCGCCGGCCCTTCACCAAGCTTCCGCGGCCTGCAGAAAACCTTCCGCGCGGATTGATTTCAGCGCTCCCTTGCTTAAATTGCTTTGAGCTTTTTTGATCGCTGCTCTATTGGAAGACTGCAACAAAATACGGTCTAACGAAAGGGCCCCTTCGAACATATACCCTTCCTGCAGCGTCAAGCGGTCACTTATTTTGGTTCATTTGGGACATTGACTACTTTTCTGGAAGCGGCCTTCAAAACTGGTCGTTGTCAGAATCGAGCAGTTTTCCGAGAAACGAACACAATTAAAAAAACTGTGTGTTTCTTGCCTGTGAAGCATTTTCGGGGCAGCTGAGCCTGCAAGTCTAGGCACCACCTAGCTTTCAAATCCTGAATTTCGTGCCTTTAAGAAGTGGAGCCAGCACAGGGACAGGAATTGGAAGCAAGAATTGACCTTTGGTCTGACCATTTGTCGTTTTTGCGCAAATCTGTGACCCACAAATGCCGCAAATCGGGCGCAAAAACCCGCAAAACGGACGACAAACCCGCAAGCGGAGCAAATCCAAAAAAGTGGTCAAATCTAGAATTGCAGGATCAAATAGAACGAGCTCCATTGCCTCATCAGCTGGCGAACCCCAGGGTTCGATCCAAAAGTGTTGTCCAAATAGGGCAAACAGCATCATCACCCGCATGGCAAGCCAGTTTCGGGCCGTCCATAATTACAAAACAACAGCCTGCAAGGATAGTCACGACCCTTTTCCGTAGAATCGGGCAATTTCTTTCCAACTCAGCCCAAACGACCCATTTGTTCATGCGGCCAGAAACAGTGCGACAAACCAGATCGAGCAAAAACAAGTGTTCGAATGAAGGTGCAGGTTTCGTTGCTGTTACCACTTCTGTCTTGCGATCGTTGGCTTCTCCCTCTGTTTTCGGTGGTCGAAGAGCTGGAACTTCTAGGCATTGCTCGAACCCACACAAGAAGGCACGCCGTACCAAGCAAAAACCGACTTTTGGGCCTGCCATGACGTCCACTTGGGCTGAATTGGTGCAATGGGATATCATGTTGGCAGTACGCACATTTACACGCCTTTCGATATGTGGAGTCTTAAGACATTCGAAACCAAACGGAATTCTGCAGCTGACTGTCTGCGAAAGCGAGTCGGGCGTTGTTTAGCAGATTTCTTTCGCGTAAAAGGCCAACCTTGCCGAACAACTCGCGGTTCATTGGCTTGCGCGTGCTCCTGAACACAGGCTTCCATTGGGAGCACGATGGCTTGTTTCAACACAAGTATCTAAGCATCTACCGGCGCCAAGGGAAGCGCCCAAGGATTCAAAATATCTGAGCAGCTTAGCGGCTCAAGGGGCCAATTATGGAAGCTTCGTGGCATTTGTCGAACTTCAAACCCCCCATTTATAGACTGCCAGTTGAGCGGTGTAGTTGAGCGATGTTGAGAGGTGTTCTAGTTTACCGCTGTTTTCTGTTGACATCATTCCATGCTCCGCGAAGCCTTCCGCTCACCCAAGGGTACGTTTCGCGGACCTCTTCTGCTTCAAAACACTTCCGCGGGTTTCCACACGTGCGCGTTTCCGAGACAGGTCTACGTGTGTGCTTCGTGTGTGCATGTGGTAGCAAGGCAAGAGTAGCCCTTCCGCGGGAAAACTGCTTGAAACCCTTCTGAGAGCTTCCACGCGTGGGCTCTCAGTCAGCTCTTGTTGAATAATGTCGGCTCGTAGACTTAACATTGCCACGGCAAATGAGAACGCTGCTCAAGCGAACTCCATACCCGAATGACTGGACAGAGTCAAGGTTCACTGAAGAATTCCTGACTCTGAACTCTAGTGAGTTAAGCCTGCAGCCAACTGCTCCGGCTTGCTCTTCAGATGCTCACAGAGCTTGGAGCAACTCTCCACCACACCCGCATTCCTCGGAGATTGCCACATGGAACCTGCAGCACGCCTTCCGAGCCCTCCCGGCCACAGACCAAATTTGAACCCACGGGCTGACAAAGTCGTGGGCGCAAAACAAGGTGCAGCTGAAGCGCAAGAGGTAGTTCAGCAGCCTGGTGGGAGGAAAGCACCCACGCCCTTGGGTAGGACCGTCCTTTCCGGGCTGGCTCCCAGTTGTGGTCATTGGAAGGTTGCCCCAATAAAGTGAGAGAGGGTTCCAAAGGACGGGCTGTAGATGCTTGCTCTGTGCCAGTAGCCAATGGCTTGTATGTCACTCATGGCCCCAACACCATGATGGAATCTCATCCCCCTCTCAAGATTGCATATTTTGCAGTGTTCACCTTGCCACGTGTCGACACACACACACACACACACTCTCACACGGAGAAAAACTCCAAAGGGGGCAAGCATCTGCGATTGTCAGACCTCTTCACCGTGATAGGGCCTTGCGAGTCCATCAGCAGCCCGCACGAAATGTCACCCACTGACGGGCCAAAACACGCCCAGTTGATGCACTCTGGAGGTGGAAATCTGCTCATCTGCACCACCCCACGACCAAATCACTACCCTCACATGCACGGGCACTGCCGAACTTATTGGCAAAATAAATTCTACCTGGTCATGACCTCCTGCATGATCGGGGAATGCCTGGTGAGGGACAAAGCTCTGCAGAGAGCATTCTACCAAGAAAAGCTACCTGCTACTTCCTGATTGAGCAATCCTGCTCACAATTTCACAAAGTAAGCTTCTTCTTCCATACGCCTCCGCCAATGCTACCCTCGAGCCAAGAGGCAGGTTGATGCCCTGCGATCCTAGCCTGGGTGAGGCTGGGGGTCAATGCACGCCCCGAACTACGCAACAGAGACATACTGAGATCCACCAGCGACTTTCAGCATCTGCTTCAGAAATTTATTTTCAACGTTTGTAACCTAAGTCCATAGGGCTGCAACCTCAAACACCTCGTGGAATTGCTGCGAGCAAATGTTGCCTTCCGTATGGTTTGTTCAGTTGGCCTGGAGTAACATGTCAAACACACCTCCTGCCACTTGGCAATGAAAGCCCAGCCAACCAGCCCAAATGAATGCCACATGCTCTACTCTTGCATTTTGCCTCCTACCGATCAACATGACGTACAGTATTGAATAGAATCCATGGCTTCCAGCTTTTGTGATGCTCGGACAATGGTCAGATCATCCTCCTTGAGGGGGCTTCTTTCTTTGGAATAGCCACGGGTGGTCGATGCCTGCCGAGTTGCTGCACGCAAGGCGAGCAGAATGCGTTGGGCAGCTCGGTCTTCGATGGAACCAGGCCTCAGCAACGGTTGAGCCAGCCTTTCTCCCATGGATATGTTGTGGTAACATCGTAGAACAGCCTGCCAGCTTGCACATCTCACAGTCCAACTAAAACACAAACACGAGTACACCTTGGACAAACATAACACAATACACACAACATTGCACACAACACTACATACCACGGATCAACGTCACACCCCACAAGAAACACAGAACATCATTCAAAGAACGGCTTGCCTCTTAGAGCAGCAAGATATGCGCAAAGTAACACTGTAAATCACATACACAGCGCAAATGTTGAGATGCCTGTCCACGCTTTTGCTTTCCAGTGCTGGCGCACAATCTTCCACCCACCCACCCACCCACCCACCCACCCACCCACCCACCCACCCACCCACCCACCCACCCACCCACCCACCCACCCACCCACCCACCCACCCACCCACCCACCCACCCACCCAGCCACTCGCCCGCACGCCCACACGCACACACACCTTGATTCTGCACGGCTTCTCGGAAAAGTTCTTGGTATCCGAGCTCAGCTGCGCCTGAGCTGCCACAACTACCAGGAAAGCCGCTGCCGCACGCATAGCGCTGAGGTGCTGAGGGAGATGCTTACCGCCAGCGAGCTGTCAAATGGCTGCAGAACGTGACAAGAACAACTAGGGCATCCTCATTTGCCAAATGACCCGCATAAAATAGTTCACATGTTTGGAGTCTCGACAAATTACATGGGCAAATGAACAGCATGTCAAGCAGACATGGGCCTCAGTGGACTTTTCTTGAATTCAAGGGGGCCCTTTGCCTTTACACTCAAAGGTCCTGACGTACTTCCTAGGTACTACTTTACGAAGCCGGCCTGGAGGCAAGACCAAGCACGGACTGGAACCTGGCTAGATGATGGCACCATGGAAAACTAGTTGTTGTCTCAGCCTGAGCTTAGCATGCCTTACCTGGGTGCTGAGTATCCTGTGAACGTCCGGAGTCGGGTTGCCTTGCATTTGACATTGATAGAGACCTAGCTTGAGAATCAAGTATACAGGCTTGAGCCGACTTGCGGCATCAGCTTGTTCAAACAGCTAGGGCAGTTTTAGCGAAAAGCAGTCAAATCTGAATGAGTCCACCGCACTAATGCACGCTTCAGCCAGACATGCCTAAGCGCAAGGGCCCGTGGAAAGCCTGTGTCAAGTTGGGACTTTGGAAGCCCCGGCCATAAAGAATCAAGGATCGCTTCTGATCGTGGAAAGCGGTCCTTGGGACGAGGGAGTGCCTTCTGAGTAGTTGGGTTCCAAAAAACAACTGGTCCCATTTCAAGGGCTCCAACAGGGGGTCGTGTGCTCTGACCACTTTTGGGACGCCTTCAATGGGATCCAAAACAGAACCCCAACCACGGGGGAGGGGGTTCCTCTGGAAAAAGCAGCTCGCCTTCCCATCCCAAGCGCCTCAGTGATGAGCATGGCGAATCGCCGTTGGGCCTGACTCTTCCGCTCCTTTTCGCCTCAGAGAAGGTAAGTGGTGAGACTCCCCGGCCAACGGAAGGGGTCACAACACGTCCCCTGCGGATGGACGAAATCCATTTCGCACCACCTGAGAAACCCTGGCAGGAGGAGTCCCCTGTAAATACCAACAAACAATGGTTTCCCGGATCCCAAGTGGTGCAGGATTCTGTCCATCTACAGGTTTTATCCATCCTTCCATTGTTCCCATGTTGGGTACATATTGTTGACCCACTGCCAAGTCCTAGTAGTTGTGCTCAATGACACAAAGCCAAGCTGTGACGGCTGCCTGCGGACCTGGCTTTTGACCTTTCTGCGTTGCTTTGCATGAAGCGAGGCAAACAGCGAGATGGATGACCAAGCGTTCAAGCACCAGTTTCAATGCAACATGTCAGAGTGAGCTTCCTTTTGGTGGGTGAGGTTTCATACTGTGGAAGGATTGGCGCCAGCCAAGGAAGCTGCGCCCGTTGCGCGTGGATGCCACGGC
This sequence comes from Effrenium voratum, assembly GCA_963377175.1. Taxonomy (NCBI): domain Eukaryota; class Dinophyceae; order Suessiales; family Symbiodiniaceae; genus Effrenium; species Effrenium voratum. The sequence continues at coordinate 906,963 of CAUJNA010000913.1, read as the reverse complement.
ATGTCCTTTCTTGGGGCCAGGCGTTCCTCTCCACGCTGGCGCTCCACCTTGATGGCCTGCAGTGCGGCACTCCATCTGCTTGGAGGTTGCCATGAATCCGCCCCACCTTAAGCGGGGGGGGGGGGTTCCCAATTCCATGTATTTTGTCTTCCCAACAAAGGGGAACATGGAGGCAAATATCGAATTTCAGGTTCCCCCCTCCGCAAATTCCATTTATACGGGGGGTGGGGATCATGCTGATTTTTGAGCACCTTCAGTCTTATGTTTCACCCAACCCGAGCCAAGCCCATTCGATTCTAGCAACACCTGTATCGGCCACTCACTTTGTCCAATAATTCTTGTTTCCTATCCCTGCTGTAGTCAACAAGTACTTGAAAAGGGATCCAGCTCACTGAACAGTTGAAATTCTTACCCCCTCCTTTGGAGGAAAGCAATAGCCCGAGATCAACCTTTTTCAGCATCCCTTCCTGCCATGATCTGGGTGTCAGGCAGGTATACCACTGTATATATATATATATTGCCAGCCGCTCAGCGGCTACAGCAAGGTGATGAGCCCAGCCCGAGTTGCCCGACGGATTGGGCCCGCGTGTCGATCATCAAGCTTTGCCAGGCGCGCAGTATTACCTGGCACTGAGCGTGTATCTATCTGCGATTGTTACTCTTCCAAAAGCGACATTGAGGGATCCCCAAGTACAGGACCTTTACCATGGTGAGCCGGTTATACTGCCAGGTGAGCTCGCTATAAAATAGACAGATCGATTCAAGACATGTCTGACTTCCTGCCTTCCCGCACAAGGCCTGACGCTAAGTTGTGCTAGTCAGCCAGCTATTGCATATCCGTAGTGCAGATTTTGCGAGCCGGGTGATTCCCAACACATGATTACTTCATACAACACCAAATTGAGCAATGCATGGTGAAGCGCTTTTCCCACTGCCAGGGAACACATCAATGAGATCGTCTAGGCTCGCCAGGCATACGCAAAGGCAATTCCTTGCGGGCTATCACAAGACCGAACAGAAGCAACAAGTTATGGCTCCCAACACAAAACACACAAATGCAGCAACAACCTGAGCCAAAAAACACCGGACCTTGTTTCCTGCCCGTGTAGACATGTGCGTGATATGTTGGAGAGTGTAGATGTATGTAGCGTGCGACGCAGTACACATCTGTTTTTACGGAGGTATGCACCGGGGGTCCTTGTCACGCAGGTGTGCAACAGGTCTCCAAATTCAAAGATGATCCAAATTCGATTCGTTTCGCCGCCTTACCGTGCTCTATACCGTGCTCTCTGTGCGTTGCTCTTTTTTCTAAAATAGGTTTGTTGTTGTTGGCTTTGTTTTTTTGTTTTTGGTGTGTGTGTGTGTGTTGCGCCTTGCTCTTGCAAGAGAAAGATTTCAAACACGGCAACACACAGCCTCTTTTTTCTGTTCTCTTTCCCATTCCCTTGTTTTCTTAAGACTCCCAGGGTGTCAACTATTTGAACCCTGGGAGTGGAATTATGACTCGCCACTCGCCAAATTCTGAGGCTGGACTCCCATTAGCCGCGCTAGCTGTTTTTTCTCCCATTTGCTTGTTGGTGTTGCTGCGGCGCTTGGTGGTAAACAGCGCACTGGAGTCACTAGAGCGTCGGGTGGGCGAGATTGAAAGGTCGAACTTGTTTGAGAAGAAAGCCATCGCCACGCTTGCTGCGCGACACCCTGTCCCGGCGCAATACGAGAAGGACAAGCCAGCTGTTCGGGAGAATGGGCAGTGAGTCAATCGGTGCGAGTGGATAACACGCTGTGGACCAATGGGCGAGCGAGGTGTCCTGCATCTTCTAATCGGAAGCCCCGCGGCGATCACGTTCTCCAGCCAGCGACCTGGAGGAGGGTACTCCGTGATGATGTTGCTGGCTACATTTTGCGTTGCCGATGCTTTACGGCATTGCAGTGCAGCTATTGCCTGCCAGTTCTTAAAACACACATGCCGCTGTTCGTAGCTAGTAGCACGGTAGGCAGTGATCAAGTTGTTGCTCTTTGGTTTGGTTGAATGGTATCGCAGTTGCATGTAACATTTGGCTTGGCTACAAGAATCATGGCTGGGAGGTTTCTTTTTTAGTAGCAGCGTTGTCCCTGCCTTTTGCCAATGCCCAGGACAGAAGACTCCACCCTGAAGTTGTCCGACAACCCATATCCATATCCATACGCAATGGGAAAAAGGTGCTGGAAAAAGTACTGGCAGTACATCGTAGCGCAGAACCGCGAAGCAAAGTGCATCTCCCACGGAGCAGGGGCCGGTGGCCCGGCCTGGCCGTTCCCCGCTACCTGTTCCAACTTTGTCTCTGAATGCAAGTTGACTCTTCACAGTATGCCCAGCAAAACATGCTCTGCAAAAGCCTGCTCTGCAGGCACCCATGTGAAATCACTCAGGAAAGTGTGGGTGTGCATAGTTGTATGCAACGAGGGCATGTGACCAGCTAGGCTGTTTTGTCATGTCAACGTCGTGAGGTATGTAACGAAGATATGTAACGATGTAAGAAGCGGGCAGGCCTTCTTGCATATGGTCTGCAACGGGGTACGCAAGGAATGTTTGCCGCGGATCTGCTACAAACCCCTCAAACAATCTCTGCCTGCGTCCCCACTTGTCACTGAACAGCTCGGCTGTGCCAGCCTTCATGGCGTACGGGTCCATCGTCTTTGGGTCCGCTGTGAGTGCCAAGGTCTGGGCAGCAAAGGTTAGTAACAAAGATGGAATGAGCGGCGGTTGACATGGAGGCAGGAATGTCCCTTGTTTACCTTGTGTTATGGTTACTTTCTTATGGGAGCTCTTCACATGTGTCCGTGCAGCGTGGCAACGAACGGAATCCCGGTCTGAGTTTGTGCCAACACATTTACTAAGTTGCTGCTTACCGGGCCTTGAAGCTTCAAAACAGGGCAACCAACTCCTGCTGCAAATTATGTCATGTGCTAGCCGAAGATGTATGGTAACCATGACAATGAAGTGGAAATCTCGCCTCCAAGAAGCTCGAAGCCCCCAAAACCTTTCTACAATTGGAATCCTAAACAGTGGCCTAGATAACGCTCTCACAAACTCTTTGCTTCAGACCATGCCATAGCCCAAGCATCATAAACGCTGAGAGATGTGCAAGGAAGACTGCTCCTCAACATAGCCCTTGATATTGAGAAAGGCCTCCTAGTAGAAACCCCAAAAGCACCAGCACATTCCCTCGAAGTCTCACAGCCTCTCTGCTCTCCACACCAACGCCACCAGAACACATGCACCCGGCCCGGATACCTCTGGGACACCACCGCCATGACACTGTTGGGACACCACAGGAAAATGGGACACCACAAAACACTATAAACAATACCAGTGGAACACATATACAACTTGTCCAGAACCACCCGGCAAGCAAGCAAGCGAGCAAGCAAGCGAGTGAGCGAGCCAGCGGGCAGGCTCAGGCAGGCAATCACCCAGCGTAAGCCCACCCCAAACCCACCCGTATTTAAACCTACACAAACCAACCCCGAACCTATCCCCACCACGCGCCGCTGCTGCGAGGCGCCGCTTCTGCTCCTCCTGCAAAACAGGCAGTGCCGCCTCTTGGCAGCATAAAGGCGCAAATTCTCGTGGGACAGGCTTTTCATGAGATCTTCGTAGGACCAACTCTGCTGTAGCTTTATGTTGCGTCGCCCGAGTTTACCTTTTGGGCACATGCAATTCAGGCCGGCCGTCTTCACCACACGTGCATTGTTCGACAGGTGGTGGTGTTGGGACGACAATTCGCGTTCCACGCTACTGTCGGTCCTTGGCCACACGGATGTGCTCCCGCCGCATCTCGTCTGCCTTCTTCTCCTCTGATGCAGGGGCTGAACCAGTCAAGCCAAGCCGAAGTAACCGACTTCGAGCTGTGCTTGTACCCATGGGCAATGTTGCCTTCCTCTCACGTAAAACAGCTGGCATTCGCGCACCAGGGCCAAGAAGACATGAAAGTTGTCTTTTTGACGCGGCCTATCTTGCCTGGCCCCTACTCACTACCTTCAAAATCCTAGTAACCTTTCCCTTAACTTCTCAACGGAATAACTCGATGACTTGCCTGAGGAACACTGGCAAGATTGGATTTGTGGAGGCTGCGACTTCTACTGCTCTTCTGGGGAGTGACTCCTCATGCTTCGCGTCGATCAAGCGCCGCCAGCCGAAAAATATCGCCTCAGGTTGAAGCAAAAGCTTGGACACGCGCGGACCACTCGTGCATGTTCATAAGGCTCGATGTGTCATCACTGTGCGTACTCTGTTTGGCAAAGCTGCTTCTCAGACTTCCGAACAACGGAATCTGGAGATGGAATCGGCGGCTGAGCGCCCCGACTGGGAGCGCCGTCTTTGGGAAGTCTCCGGCCCAGTGCATGATGGTCTGCCGCACCTATCGCAATGCTGGGCTAAACAACTATGATGTCCACTTCGCATGAATCCAAAGGACTGTGCTCAAGAATGGTTCGCCAATCAGGGGTGATTTTGCTTTGAATGGGGGATGGATTCACTTTAGGGGAATGCCTCTGATAGTTGGGACTCCGCGTTAAGCCAAACCTTTTATTCCAACAAGAATCCTGCGCAACGGGATGCTCTAAGGACATGCACATCACATGCCAAGCAACACGTTTGAGTCCAGTGGGTGCCTTTGATTTCAACGTGTTGCAATGGACGCGTCAAGGGTGCAAAAGAAAGCTCTGCGTCCCAAATCCTTGGCAACGTTCAGCAGTCGCAAACGGCCTGGTGTTCTTTCATCTTTCTCCTTGGCTTGAGCGCGTCACACAACCCATCTCCATGCATTGGGGGAGCCACACATGAGGTCAGGATATGAGCTTGATCCAACGAAAAAAAAACAACAACCCACACCCGATTCTGCAGTGTTTTGAGCAAATTGAAAGTCACACATCACTGACTTCCCTGCATTGCAAGCCCCGGAAGCCTTTAGCAGTGCCAGGGGTCGTTATGATTCCCTGAGCGGTCAATTCTTTGCCATATGCTTAAGTGCCCAAAGGCAAGCTTGCTGCAAAAATGGGGTCACAGGCCGTCACAACACCACTACCACCCTCACAGCCCTCGCCCAAGCAACACATGCTGCGGACAAAGAAACACAAGGGCTGCCAGGCGTCTTCTCCTTCTGGAAGCGGCCTTCTTTGGCCACCCGCCTCCAACCTTCCAGTGCCTCAAGGTTCCGAACTAGTTGTTCCAGATCCCAATGCGCATTTCTCCGAAACGGATATGGAAGGTTAGCCTTTTGGACTATTTGGACATCCCTCCTAACACGAGACCAAACCTGGAAGAGCCGCCAGTGAAAGACAGAAGGTTGAATTTGGGCAAGTGAGAATGCAAACGGGGGCAGTCGACACATGCACCATTCTGGGTCAAACTGATTATTGAAATCTGAAACACAAGCAAATCAGTATTATACAGGCATTTTTGGTAGGCTGGTCACCCATTCCTCCGATTCTGATCTGAAAGGCATAATTACCCCCCTGTTGACATGCGTACAACAATTGCTTGGCTTTCACTTGCTTCAACTGGCAAGCGTGGGAGTCAATGGCCAACATGTCTGATTTAATAATTTAAGGAAGCCTCACAAAAAGCAATAATGCTATTTCACCGCCCGCAAATGCCGTCGCTGTTATGCAAAGCTGCTGTTAACTCAACACAGCTGAAACTCTCATTCATTGGCCTCTAGAAAACTGAACGCAGGGTGACCCTCGTGGTCCTGCATGTTTCAAAGAACCAACCCACTTGGAGTCGCCGAGGACGTCGCTTGTCTAAGGACAACTGACAAATCCAGCGAGGCAGTTGCGGGATCCCCCAAGCTTGTCTTGCTGGAGCCAGCTGAATGAGTCGAACGCTGGATCGCCCATTTTCAGCTTTTGTCCAGGGTTAGCCATCAGAACGCAAAGCAAATTCATACTCAGATGCTCAGTGGCCATGGGAAAAAAAGGGCATCCTTTTCTGGTTGGTTGGCTTCAAACGGACACCCTTCCCAAAAAAGAAGGAAAAAACGGGCACCCTTGGGCAACTGCGACCATGCAAGCCCCAACAAATCGAGAAACCCTTCCCGGAGAAGGTTGGGAGAACGTCGGGCCCCGGCAGTGCGGCCCTCCTGGGCCAGACTAGCGTGAGCCAGGCCTGCAAAAAGCTGGCAGGTTGACGTCCGTTGCTGAAGACTAACCCGAAAACGAGGGGGGGTGGGGCCTACAACAGAGAACATACGGGTACCCATACCGGGCTGCGGCATTCACTTTCAGTTTTGCACCTTTTTTGACTTCTATGAAGGAATCATTTATAATGATTCGTTTGGAGCACGTGAGCCAGTGAGTCATTGCAAAACGGGCAAAACTTGTTGCGGGGCAACGGCGATTCAGACTGACCGGCGGTGTTTCAAAAACCTTCGAAGACACCCATCTCTGCCCAATCCACCCTCAATGCCGTGACACGTGGTTGTTTCTTCTGAGCTTGCCCTCGCGCAATGGCCTAACCCGGTGATGCCAGCAAGTGCCAGAGCTGAACATTGTTGAGAATGGCCAGGTCATCCTGAACCCCGCCTCCCACGATGACGTTGATTTTCGACCTGGGCAGGGGCTTCAGTACTGCGATCCTGGCCGCGCAATGGCGACATAAAGATGGGCAGGGGAAGGGTCCGTCAGGTGAAGGATCCCGTCAGATCTGAACAAGACAAATACATGCAGAGTGGAAACAAACACGCAAGCACAGAGAGAAAGAGATATGAGATAGCCGACAACCAAAGACTGAAAAGCCACAAACACACACATTGACATAGACAAACACACACACAACAGAAGTCATGCAACCACACACATCACAAACAGAGCCACACCAAGACCCAAAGACACCCTGAGTGATCGAGAGACAGAGAAGGAGAGAGAGAGAGAGAGTGGAAAAGAGAGAGAGAGAGAGAGACAGAGAGGGCGAGAGAGAGAGAGAGACACACCCACACAGGCACAATCATCATTTCATATGCAAACTGAAACGCACACACACGCGAAGACACACACACACACACACCAACAAAAAAAGACGCGCTCGCACACACACACACAGGGACAGAAACACAAACAAACATGAACAAACAGAGACAAACATAAACAAACAGAGACAAACAAACAACAAGAGACAACCAAACAAACCAAAAAACAAACAAACAAACAAACAAACAAACAAACAAACAAACAAACAAACAAACAAACAAACAAACAACACACACAAACACACAAACACACACACACACAAACACACACACACAAACACACACAAACACATACACAAACACACAGAAACACACAGAAACACGCACACACACGCGCGCACAAACACACACACACACACACACACACACACACACACACCCACCCACGCACGCACGCACGCACGCACGCACGCACGCACGCACGCACGCACGCACGCACGCACGCACGCACGCACGCACGCACGCACGCACGCACGCACGCACGCACGCACGCACGCACGCACGCACGCACGCACGCACGCACGCACGCACGCACGCACGCACGCACGCACGCACGCACGCACGCACGCACGCACGCACGCACGCACGCACGCACGCACGCACGCACGCACGCACGCACGCACGCACGCACGCACGCACGCACGCACGCACGCACGCACGCACGCACGCACGCACGCACGCACGCACGCACGCACGCACACGCGCACACACGCGCACACGCACACGCACACGCACACGCACACGCACACGCACACGCACACGCACACGCACACGCACACGCACACGCACACGCACACGCACACGCACACGCACACGCACACGCACACGCACACGCACACGCACACGCACACGCACACGCACACGCACACGCACACGCACACGCACACGCACACGCACACGCACACGCACACGCACACACACACACACACGCGCACACACGCACACACACACACACACACACACGCACACACGCACACACACACACACACGCACACACGCACACACGCCCACACACGCGCCCAGACACGCCCAGACACGCCCACACACGCCCACACGCGCCCAGACGCACACACGCGCCCAGACGCACACACGCGCCCAGACGCACACACGCACACACGCACACACGCGCCCAGATGCACACACGCACACACGCACACACACACACACACACACACACACACACACACACACACACACACGCGCACACACGCACACACGCGCACACACGCACACACACACGCACACACGCACACACGCCCACACACGCGCCCAGACACGCCCAGACACGCCCACACACGCCCACACGCGCCCACACGCGCCCAGACGCGCCCAGACGCACACACGCACACACGCGCCCAGACGCACACACGCACACCCGCACACACGCACACACGCACGCACACACGCACGCACACACGCACACGCGCACGCACACACGCACGCACACACGCACACACGCACGCACGCACGCACGCACGCACGCACGCACCCACACACACACACACACACGCACACACACGCGCACACGCGCACACACCCGCGCACATACGCGCACCCGCGCACCCGCGCACAGCGCAGACGCGCGCAGACGCGCGCACGCGCACACACGCACAGACACAAACACAAACACAAACACACACACACACACACGAAGACACACACACACACACAGCACACAAAAAGCAAAGACGCGCTCGCACACACACACACATACATAGGGACAGAAACACAGACAGACATAAACAAACAGAGACAGACACAAACACACACACACAAACACAAACACACACACACAGACACACACACACAGACACACCGAGACAGGCGCAAACACACGCACACAGAGACACACACACACTCACACACACCGAGACATGCACACACACACACAGACGCACACACAGACACAAAAACACAGAGACTCAGACACACACACACACCCACGCAGTCACACACACACACAAAGGCACACACGCACAAGCTCAAGGCAAACACTACATACACACAAAAAGGACACACAAACATACACACACACACCAAACCACAAACGCGCACATGCCCACAAACACAGAAACGCAAAGACGCACAAAGATATGCACTACACACACTTGCATACTGACACATACACATGAGCAACCATACAATATATTATGCAATGCGGTGATGCATGTTGATGAAAGTATGCTTTGTTGAACCCCTTCCCGGTAGGCTTGCATATCAGCTCTGTGGTGTTGCCAGAAAAGGCTCAACTGAAGGGCTGGAACAGCTGGCCCAGTGCCGGGACAAGCAAGCACGCGGGCCAGCTTGCAAAGCTAGCTAAGCAAGCAAAGCAAGTCAAGCCAAACCAAGCAAAAAGCAAGCAAGCAAGCATACATTATGAGGCAAGTTCACATTTCGCGAAACATCACGACATGGGCCTCCCTGCTGCAGGGCTGCCCTGGACCTGCGGGCAACAGCCAGGCATCACCATGCCAAATGCCCTTCCGTCTCTGATTGCTACACACTTTGTATGTCGTATGCACACAAGTCATGTCATGTTACATATGTACATGTCTCCCTCCCAAAGTGTATTCACATCGACTTGTTGTGACTGTAGCCAGTGAACATTGAAATGCTCCTCCTCAACTCTACCCGGGCATCTGTGCGGAATGGCGATGGCTGGAGTAAACCAAACGGAAAAGGCACTCCACCCTGAAAACAGGAAACACCTCTTGCGTGCTTGCAAGCGGGGTGTTAGACAAACCTATTGACGTTGCCTCCGCTTCGTGCTGGAGTGTATGTGCCATGAAGGCTCTGGAAGAATGGATAAGTAGTCTTATCTGAACTTGTGTGCTCGTCTGAATGTGTTAGCCAGCATGCGTGCTTTCTTCACGTATTTGCAGGTTGCAGCCAGCAACCTTGAGGATCACTGTGCGAGTTTAAGACACGTATCTTTACGGCAAATGCGTAACCACTCAGTAAACACCAGTACCAAAAAGGCTGGAAGAAACAGATGAGAGGGCTGCCTCCACTCACACCCTGAAATTTGACAATGACAAGAGAATCAACAAATCATCTCACGAGCTGTGACCAGTGATGTGCCCATTCTGCAGCATTCCACGGGATGCCCGGCCCATCCCAGGCGGCAGCTTTTTGGCCTAAGCCGTCAATGCAGCCTCTCCCCCGCGGCCACCTCACCGGCATAAGGATGAAAGCTGGTGCACTGCTCGCTGCGGCCCCTCCAGCATTGGCCGTTCCTTGGCTTCACAGGGAACATTTGAGGCTTCCGAAACAAGCAGCCAGGCAGATTGCAGGACTCAGGTCAGCTTTCAGACTAACTGACTGAATCTGTTTAGCAACATCGACCCGAGATAAGCAGCAAGGATCACGTTGTCCGGCCACCCAAACTCAGTCATCAAAAATACAATGTCTGCCGAACTTGCAAACTTGGGTGCAAGCAATTGGGGATCGGAAAGGCACAGCAATACACACACACACACACCATGACTGAAGGGACCTTGCACACCCTGCTTAAAACGCAGGTCCAAGGCTTACCTTCGGACCGGGCCTTTCCCCCTCCCAGCGTCGCCCCGAATGTGAGCAGCAAGCTGTCAAGCTTGCTGCTCACAAAGTCCCATATCCCACCCTGACGTCGGCTTGGGCACGCAGACATTGCTTACACACTCAGAGGGAAACCGCTAATTGAAGCGGCGACAAAGCTCACGCGGTTTGACCGCCAAGGGTCCGCATGAACTGCCATACGCTGCAGAACTCGTCCTTACAGCAGTGCTCGTGACAGCTCTTGCTCGAGGTCGCGTTGGTGTCCTCACAAAACGCAGTCAAATCCCGGCAGTAACAAATAGTATAATAGAATCAAGCCGATGGCCGTTGCTGCTTCGATTCTTGGAGACTGCAAGTAGTCCCTTGCTTGAATGCTTGCTGGCCAAGGCATGTAGCCTTTGCGGCGTCATTTGAGACAGTGGCTTGTCTAGACACATTCACAATGGTCCCGCGCACAGAGGGTACATGTCGCAGTGACTTGCTTGCCAAGGCCTAGCCAAGGCCTAGCCAAGCAGAATTGGCAGTAGCCCTGGTCGAAAGTAGCAGGAGGGGCCGCCTTCACACCTCCATAATGGTTTCAGCTCATGCTGACGCAGCGTGCCTCCTCGCGCATTCCCTTGATTCGCTGGGTATCTCAAGCATCACTTGCCTTCCTTGAGAATTTGAGGTGTTTCACATAATGATAATGGCAAAGTATCGGAATAGAAGAAGCGCGTGTTTGTTGTTTGTTTATGCACAATTATTCATACATCAGGATGGATCCATACAAGCGGTGTTGCACACTCGCACTTGCGGCCCAGGAAAGACATGAACACAGGGAGCGTGGCAAGCTGCAACAACTTAACAGCGTAGACATTGGTACATGGGCGGGTCGCCAACAAAAGACGCCTCTGTATACAACTACAGCCTATGTGGTTGGTATATTTCTGAAAAACTAAGAGTGCAGGGGTGGCAAGCTGGGCAATCTCAGTATGACTGGATGGCGGGCTACATCTCGTTCATCTATTGGGAGCACAAATGCCCCTGTTTGCTGATTAGCCATGACTCTATATAGCTTATTCCTGCTTGAAATCAACACAATCCAACAACAGAAGTTGCATGCCCCAACCACCCTGGCCTCACTTCCGTTGAGGTACAACTGGGGTATCAAGCAACAAAGCCGTCGGGAGGTGTCAAACCGCTCTGAGGGGCGTGGCGCAGGCCGAAGCACACCACATCCGCCAGCTGCTCCAGAACAGTGCAGCTGGCCGCAGGCAGCAAACCCCCCCGAAAGCCGCAGAAGCCGTCGTGCCGGGGCAGGTCGCTGTGCCTTGCAAATAATACCGTGGATGGCCGAAATCCATTTCGCACCACTTTGAATCCAAACAAAACCATTGTTGGTTGGTATTTACAAGGGAATCATCATTCCAGGGTTTCTCAGGTGGTGCAGGACTTCGTCCATCCACAGTATCACTTTCAGGCAACGTCTTCTACTCTCCCATTCATGGCTTACGCAAGCGAAGCATCCTGAGCTACCCTCTCCAAAGAAAGCAGTGCGGAGGTCGCATGTAAACATTCCGCTGTCGACTGATCGACATTGGCGTCAACGTGTGTCAACTTTGATTTTCGGGACTTGCCAAACTCATCCCGACCAGACAAACGAAACAGTTCGACCTTGTCCATCCCTTTTTGCCATCAAGATGCACAACTCCAAACGCATAGCCGAAGAGAGCGTTGCCAAGGAAGTGAGCTAGGGCGCCACCCATCAACGAGAAGTCCTCCCAGGGGAAAGGAATCTCTGAACAGTTCTGCTGACAGTAGCTCCAACATGCTGGGAGCGCATCTGCCGGCTTTGCCAATCCTCGTTGTCGACATTGGGCAGCAAAACGATGCATACAATGGCGTTCAAAGTGGCCTTGAAATATGTTTGTGTTTTTCTCAAATAACTCTCCAAAAGGGCTGAGCCCAATCTAGCACTGCCTGCCCGGTTGCCCAGTGACTCTCGCAAGGGTGCACCGTTTTTAGTGAGCAAACCAGGAGAAACAAACAGATTTAGAGGGTGTCACCAAACGACTGGGTCAAAACCCCTCTGGCTGTGCCGGGGGGGCGGGGTGTGGTTCGAAATTTGCCCTTCTGCAATTCTCATCAAAAACACTCTCGGCTGCAACTTTCCCAATGCGCTATGAAGGACATCCTCCATGCCGACGTTTACGCCCTTCATGGCCCCAGGAACCAGCAGCTCGCTGCGGGGGCACACGTGGGCCCACCTCCGGTCGTTTTGGTGCTTTTTCTCATGGGCCAAAACCATTTCAGCACACATCTTGCGCTGACTCCAGCCTCTTGCTCGGGTGCAATGACTTGGGGCCATTGGCCAGCTGACTGAGGCAACTCATGACATTCTCCAGGCAGTAGCTGACAATGTCCTGAGCGGAGACACGAGTTCAAAGCTTGGAACCAACTTGCCCAAGCCCTGGTCCCACTATGTCCCGCATGTCAGGCTCGAATTCGTCGTCTGTGACTCTGGTGAAGGCCCACTTGTTTTCACGCAACTCTTTCGGGAAGAACCATTTATTAGCAGCAGGTGTGTTACAATAGTGGCGATTTGCTGAAGCTTGCCATCAAGCAAGCAGGAATTCAGCATGGTGCGTGCCGCACTCGCTGTTCCTCCAGAGGGACAAATTTGTTCAAATATGGCATTGTTGTCATCTTGTTACCTGGCTGCTTTGCAGAATCAAGCACGCACACACACACACACACACACACACACACACACACACACACACACACACACAGACACAGACACAGACACAGACACAGACACAGACACAGACACAGACACAGACACAGACACAGACACAGACACAGACACAGACACAGACACAGACACAGACACAGACACAGACACAGACACAGACACAGACACAGACACAGACACAGACACAGACACAGACACAGACACAGACACAGACACAGACACAGACACAGACACAGACACAGACACAGACACAGACAGACACAGACACAGACACAGACACAGACACAGACACAGACACAGACACAGACACAGACACAGACACAGACACAGACACACAGACACAGACACAGACACAGACACAGACACAGACACAGACACAGACACAGACACAGACACAGACACAGACACAGACACAGACACAGACACAGACACAGACACAGACACAGACACAGACACAGACACAGACACAGACACACACACACAAACACTGCAGGGGTGGATTCGAACAAGCCATATTGCTGTGGCTACGTTTGCTTTGCTCAAGCGCCAATGGGTCCTGTGGTCTACTGTGCTCTCGATCACGCCTCTGCACTGAACGAGTACATGATTCCAAGCAAGCAGCCTCTTCGCCAACCATCATGCACATAATGCCTAATGTGTCTCGCCCATCTGACGCCAGTTCATGCAGTCACATGCATAGATGATTGCTCTACGCTGGCTAGAGCCCCCAAACAAAAACATCGACACCTTCTGGTCACCATGTGCATGGGGGTGGCCACAGTCATCCCCGAGGCAACAGTGCAAAAGCTTTAGTCTGCGGATGGTTGGCTATGAACCCTTGCGGCCGGTCACCAATCCATCATGGCTTAAGTATGTGAATCCGATCTGTTTGGGGCTAACTTTCCTGGGTTTGGGTCAGCCAGGGCTCCATGATTTGCACGGGTTCAACAAAAGGCATCCAGGTGATGACGTCGTTGTAGACCCCCACTCGCAGCAGCTTGCCGCAAAGGTTTCGGGACTCCCACCAGTCGCCTGAAGCCAAAACGAGGAAGGGAACTCTTTGGGTGCTTTGTTTCCTCTCTCTATCTCTCTCGAAGTCTTGGCTGGTTGTGCCAAATTCTGTGGGAGGGCGCTGCAGGGAGACAATTACCATGCTCCCGCTCCCGCTAGCCTTGTTGCATTTGCAGGACGTCTTTTGGCAAGCAACTTGGACAAAACATACTTGCTGGGGCGGTGGGTGGCATCAGCGAGCAAACCTATCCCCCGAACATGAGCCGTGGGTTGACTCGGACAGCAGGCTCCGAACTGAGTTGTAAATGAGTCAAAATCCCCCGGAGGAATTTGGTCCGTGGGAAAGCTCCGACGGTGAGCGCATCTTTGCCAGGGCGCTAAGTGCCTGGTCTGCAAGACGCGGTGACCCAAAGACGACCACTGCGTCCGGGGTGCGCGGCCAGCCTTCTGCCTGTCAGAATCTGTCTGCCAACGTGGAACGGGACGTGTTGTGTCATTGTGTTTGCTAGTTGGTGTTCCCGCACTTGCCGTGTTGCTTTGTAGTGTGCTTTTTGCTAGCTGCTTTCGCATTGCCTGAAGCGTCAATGACATCATATTGTTGCGCGCGACTTTGTTGCTAAGTGCCCTTTTCTGTCCGGAGGGGGTGATGCATGGATTTCAATGCCGCCGATTCAGCGGGGCTCAAGCAGCCCCGCAACGACAAACCAACCTTTTTAGGAAGCTCATGCGCATGTCTGGGCATCCCTGCGCTCCGTGTTGACTAACAATCAGCTACATGTGGTTAGTTTATCCTTTTCGCCTGTTAACCACCAACCAAAGGAGATTCCGCAAAAAAAGTCACACCACACCCACACGATGATGGTCTGGAGCCTCAGCCAGGGTCGCGGCCAGGACGGCAAGGGCAGCGCCCAGGCTGTGGCCAGTGAAGACAAGCTTCCAGTAGCTGGGAATACCGAAAAGGCCCTGGGTAAACGGCCATCAGGCAAGGGGGTGCAAACCATCATTTGGAACCGCCTCAGTGAACATGTCATCTGCGACTTTTAGGTTCATCTTCTTTTTTGAGAGCGTTCCTCGCCAACATTCACGGCCAGATTACTTCGCCTTCTCAAACAAATCAACCAGGAAGGGCCCCTTGTTAGCTAAACGCGAGAGCAAGCCTGGCTTGTTTTATAAATCAAAGGCTCCTTGGCCAGCAAATGTGCGCAAGCTTGATCCTTACTCTGGGGCCTCTGTGACATCCGACCGCAACCAAGGCCATACCAGGTAACACTTCCCATCTTCACACTACGTCCCCCAAAGGTGCTCGTTTCGAGCTCTCCTTCTCCTCTCCAGCACCGAAAGCACCGAAAGCGTGCAACATGCAAGTCGTGTCGTGACCCTCCAGTCGCTTTGGGCCACGGGAACTAAAGATAGGCGGCTCTTACTGAAAGCACTTGACACGCAAACGTTTGGCCTGCATGCTGGCTCAACAGCTCAATGTCACGCTGCGAAAGCGCGCTATCTACAGCCGTTGTTTTGGCTGGCCCTCTCGATCTGGACGCTGTCCAAGGTGCCTGGGTGCCCTGGATGTAGCCCTCCACCCACTTGCGCACATGGGGCAGCACCCTTTGGAGCTCCAGGTAGAAGCCCTCGTGCACCATCGCCTCCGAGGAGGCCTCATGCAAACCCCGGGCGTCTGGGTAGCTTGGGGTCCGAAAGCTTTTGGAACGCGCTGCGAGTGACATCCGCGCACCAAAGAAGTGTGAAGGACCTGTGTGAGCGAATTCAGATCCTGGCATGACAGCCGCAAGATTTGTAAGTCTATCAGCACAAAGGTCAGCGCTACCTAGTCTATCTGCCTATCCATCAGTATCAAAACACTGAATAATTGCTTTTTCAACACCAAACACTTCTCCTGCCGACGCTCTTGCAACTCTTTTTGGTTCCCATCACCAAAGTCCTGGCCTTACACCGGCACACCGGGCCGTGACCCGTGAAACCTTCACACCGGCCCCGACCCGTGAAACCTTCGGGGCAGCTCCTTGTTTTGGTGGACCTGGCATGTGTTTCGCCATACGCTCTGGCAGCTATATATATATATATAAACATACATATATACATAAAACATATAATTTCATGTTAAGTATGACTGGACACGGGACAATGCCTGGGCGAGGGCCTATTTGGGGTATGCCTCCATACATTGCTAGGAGAATCGGGGACCGTCCTATGATTCATCAAGCACAACTCGGGGGGCATAAGCGCGCGCTTCCCCCCCTTCGCCCTTTCCAGAACTGCTTGTTGCTCGTTCATTTGAACATACACAACTTTCACCGGCCCTTACTGCTGGCTTGAACTGTGGAGACCTTAGAATGTGTGCCTTTAATTCCAGTCCGTACTTCCTTGGTTACACTTACTTGATGTTTGCCTTGCGCACCAAAGGACATTCTCTTTTCCACCTGCAGGTGACATGGAATCTTTCGGCCGATGATTCTTCAACTTGGAACCCGTGCATTTTTGAGAACAGCCCCTGTTGCGGCTTCCAGAAACCAATCCATAGTTGCATGATCTTGAATGGGGATCTAACGGGTGGATTCCGCTCTGATTCTAGACATGATTGTCCCTTGGCGCAAGCGGTTTGGAACCCGTTTTTCGGAACCGTCTAACCTTCTAAACAGGCCCACATAATTCCAACAAGTAAGCCCAGGGCCAGTAGGTGTGCCTGGTTTTGAGGGTCGCCTTTTTGCGCGGCTTCTGCAAACTAGGCCGCGCATCGTCCAACTTGCTCAAAAAAAACGAACGATTGCCAGTAGTCATAGATCCCCTTTTAAAACCAACGAGGGGAAGACGAAACATATTCTCAAGCAAATGGAAGAAGCAAGGCGCTGAAGTATTGGCCAGGGCGCTGCTTTGTGGGGCCCAGGGGCACCCAGCTCCACCGGAAGCATCGTGATGTCCGAGTCAATCTCCCAGTTCTGCGCTGACGTGGCCTGACGCGACACGTTTCAACCAAACTGGGCGCGAAAAAGCCCGAAATCATATTTATTCGACATGGTTATTTGTTGCACCTCTTGAGGAAACCGATTTCAAAGGGCACGTGACACAAAGACATGAATCCAAGGTCCAAAGGAATTGGATCGGAAACCAGTTGGCAGTTGGCAGTGCCCATTCCGCCGACACGGCATCCCATTGTGTCTTTCCGACGGCGCGCGAGCTGAACGAGCGAAATGTTCGGCTGGTCGTGTGACTTGCCTGGGTCCCTCGAAATGAGACCACCGCCACTTCTGCCCGAGCGGACTTGTACACGCGCGCGTGGACGTTCTCGGCATCGTCATTCAGGTAGTACTCCTGGCTTGGAAAATAGAACATGCTTTGAAAGAACGTCCACAAAGCATACGCCGCGCCATGCTCTTCAAGACACAATTGAACACCGCCTGCCAACAAATGGCCAGGCACATGCACCGTGCTTAGAACCGCTTCACAAGCCTGGAATTTGACACAACAAGGGAGTACATAGCTGCCCGTCCAGGAAAATGGGGTGTCGTAGGGCCTGGAAGCGAGGGAGACGGGGTGGAGGGAGCCCAAATACGCCCTTGCTGCGGGCTTATTTTTAAAGGCCTATTTGGGCCCCCTCCCCTTTTCCCAGCCCCCATGAGTGTGCATAGACTGGCTGTGTGTAAAGCGGGCTTCTGTCAATGCTGATTGGCCTGGTTCAAGCCACCACCTGCTGCATCAAGGTTCAAATCCAAACTCAATAAGTCAGCAAACAAACACAACAGCAACACCTCTATGGGCCAGTTCCGAGTGGCCAACTGGCTTCTTCAGTTGCATTCAATTCACAATCGCCATAGTCGCCCACATTCACATCACTAGCAAACTGCGTACAACTAAAGCGCTGTGGGCTTATCCTGATGCCCTGATCAAACTGCAACGCGCCCGCTTCAGGACCCTACCTTTGGGGCCAACAAGCTTCCACCTTTCCGTCGATGCCTCAAAGTATCTCAAGCATAGGCGTCCTTTGTGGGGAAATAGATGGCCCTGGTAGGTGATCAAGCAACCAGGTAAACCAGGGCCATCTATTTTTCGACCAAAACATGCAAAAAGGACACCTATGATCTCAAGACGGCACCCTTGAACCAAGGCGTCCCTGGCCGGACCCGTGGCTGTCCTCCCAATCCGTGATGCGGGGGCACAGGTCCACCACGCGGCTCCGGCGGCCGTGGTGGGCTCTCGCCAGCATCTTCCGGGAGGCGATGCCGGCGTGCCTCAGGTCTTGGAAAGGAGCTGTGCTGAAGGCAGCTTTGGATTCCCGGGGCGAGAAAGTGAGGAAGCAAAGCACAGAACCTGACGTTGACGTTTTGGGCTCCCTCGCCTTGGACTTGCCATCGGCTTGTTGCCTGCTCACATGGCAGTATTCGGCTGCAGGACATCTATTGGCACATGTCGTACCAAAGGTAAGGAGAAATTATTCAGCAAACAGGCCAGGCGGCGGGACGGCGGGATGGCAGGATGGCGGGAAGGCAGGCAGGCGGGCGGGATGGCGGGACGGCAGAATGGCGGGCAGGCAGGCAGGCAGGCAGGCAGGCAGGCGGGATGGCGGGACGGCAGAATGGCAGGCAGGCCGGCAGGCAGGCAGGCAGGCAGGCAGGCAGTATGCATACCTGCGCAAATTTGCATTTGTGGGAGCATCGTGATGGCTGTACACAACGAACATTGGCAACAAAGCTCGTGCTCAATTGCATCAACCCTTGCTCAAAAGCACCATCCCGCCTGGTAACATCCGAAAGCCGGCGTTCGGTGCCTTGTGGTTCAAGGACCTGTCCAAGGATGAAATCGGGATTCTCCCGAGCTACCGCGGCTTAGGTTCTTGGCCGTTCATCGGATCAAAAAAACCATTGTTGACCTGGGTGCTCCCATGCTGTCTAATTCACCCTCAAAATCCCTCACAGAAACCGCAAGGGTACCGTTTGTCTTAGCTGAAGGAACACGTTCCAGGCGTTGTGGCAGTGGAAAATTGAGGAAATCTTCCATGGAGTTGGCAAATCGGGGCTGGCCAATCAACCCTTTGGCTTAGAATGACCAAGCTAGGCCAATAGCCAAGCTACTTTGTGCTCCCGCTCCTGCCCCAGAAACAGGGAAATGCCTCTGCGTCGTCCGTTCTTAAGATGCCTATACGCCAGCAGTGCATGTGTACCTTCAATTCGTCCCCATTGAAGCTGAATGCTGCAGTGCTACGTTCTTAACAAAGGCCCTGGGCAAGGCGGGGCTTCTAACAAACAACCTCCAACATTATTTGGGCTTAGGGTTGGTCAGGACGGAGATTTGAGCTCCTTACCTAATATTGTAAAATCCAAAGCCAGCAGCAATCATGTAGACCATTCTAAACTGTGACCTGGGCCTGCGGGACAACCCCCAAGTAATTACAGCACGTTCCTCACAACCAACTCGTTTCACCTGAGCTTTGACCACCTGGGAGAAAGAACCCCCGTCCTTGGGGCTGCTTACAGCCATAGAGGCTGCATAGCCCAATGCTGCGAAAGGCGCTGCTCTAGACCTAAGCGTCTAACTACCAATTACCTGCTCAAGACACACACACACAGATGCACACTCAGCACTACAAGGATACAAGTTATGAGGCTGTTCCATGACTGTGCGAGCATGTGTTTGTGCGGCAACACGGTCGTTGCCCCTTGGTTGATGCACGGCGTCCTGCACACGCAAAAGCAACGAACAAGACACATTATGTGCCTCGGAAAATGCTGTAAAGTAAAGAAAGACCCGACATTACTCAACCTGAAGACAGCTTCAGGTTTGGCGCCTTCAAACCTGGCAAGCCACCTGTTGACACGCTGCTGTCAGCGACTCCCGAATCTGTCACAGGATCAAGTCAGGGATTGGACATCAACTCGGCTCAGCCAGACGAAGCTGTGCACCAATCATTCCAGGAGGCTCGGCGGGCACCGCGGAGGTATTCCGCCAACAGGTGGGACACCAACCAGTGCCGCACCTGAGTGTCCCACTGAACGATGCTGGCCCCGCCCAAAAAGCTCATGGTATATTGGGCCAAGTCCGAAGGCACCGATCCAGAGCATCAAACACCCAGACTTGCAGCCCACTCAACTGAAGTGCCTGTGACGCGCATCCAGGCTGCACCGGAGACCACGGAAGGACTTAACTAACGTGTTTGCTGAGCAGCACTGCTAGCTTCCTGCCATGTTGACTACGCAACCTGAGTTGCACTGAGATTTCTGCGGTGCTGAACTTCCAAAATTATGATCGGCAAATTGATAGCGCCGTGAGCAAATTGGGACAAACAGGGCACATGACATCCCTGCCACTCATCGCAAAGTAAGAGTTGCTGCGCTGGCGAAATAACAAGCTCAACAACGCCAAGGACGAACTGAGGCACTCTGGGTACTGGTAGGGCCACAGCATCGGCACGGAGCTGTAGCTCTTGCAGCAGTCCCCTAGCCAAAGAAGGCTCCAGGCTGAGAAATTCGCGACAGTGACCCTACTGTTCTAAGAAATTTACCTGTTTAGCACCACAGGGTGCAAATGGAATTGACCATCCCAATGCAGAATTGCTTCCATCTCCTTCCCTTCGGTATCAGCTGCTCTTCTTAATGAGGCACCCCGACTCTAGCCCTCAGCAAATCTGATCCGAACCAAGCGTATATTGAAGGCCATGGAGTGACAGGCAAGGATGATTTTTTTGGAAGGGATTGCAGAACAGCCTTCCAACGAGTTAAAGCATTATGGACGGGCGGGAACTGTGGGAACAGGAATGTGAGCTGCATTTTGGGCTACGTGCCTCTGGTTTGGAAGCATGTTGTTTCCGGGGACCTCCGCAAGGGTGCCTGTCGGGTGAACCTTTGTATTCCCACGAGGCATATCGATGCAATCGAGATAGATCACTGGCCCCGAAGCCTACCCTTCTGCTTCCAGTTCTATCCTTAAACTATCTGTTTTGATCCAGCCACGCAAATTGCTTGTTGCCGTAACTTTTGGGTTTGGAACTTGTCTTGCTTGGCTGAATCTGGCGAGGCAAAACGGTTTTGCGGCTCAAATCCGTTACTCCAAAAATTGAAGAAAGCGCAAATCAAGCAGGCTGCTACAGATCTGGCGTGGTCACGATCGATTCAACATGCAAGATCTATCATATCCGAGATAGGTCCTCTTCGTGTTACAGTCACGAACCTTGAGCAAGGATTCAACATTCCTCCCCTCCCTCTCGCTTGTCGTTTCTCCGTGCGTACGCAAGACAGTCCGTGCTGTCATCAAGGCACCCAGACCCCCGCTGTTGGATGGTTTGGGCCAACTGACGCGTCATCCTATGGAGCGCATCACCTCTTGGCAGCAAAGCAGGCCTTGCACGTCTCCTCAGAAACGTCGTACTTGACCAGGTTCTCCTTGAATACTCGAACAGCCTCCTCATAGACTGGCATGTCGTAAGGATCTGTGATGGTATCTGCGTCCTCGTAGGGTACTGCTGCAGTCTCTCCCGGGGTGTGGGGACGCATGTCCTCAAAGTCGCTGGGCATGCATTGCCCGCCGAACATGCGGTGAAACAAGCACACGGAGATGTCCCACTCCTGCACAAGCTAGTTTGCTCTGGTGAATCCCATCATCACCCTGCAAAAAGTGATGTATTGGAATATTGGCAGCATGACATTAATTAAGCCAAATAGGTCCCACAAGCCCTAAAAACAATGGCTTCATTCTTCCTGGTACATGTATATTCTAAAATCGCCCACGTCTCTAAAAGCCTTACATGAGCTCCAGCGTGCCAACGATGCTCAACCACCGCGCCCTGGCTCTCTTTTCAGGGCTCAATCGTAGTCACCAAACTTGGGATCATTTGATCATGCCATTTAGGTCCTCGGTGATGCCGATGAAAGCAAAGCCTTCACGGAGCCGAGAAACGGCGAGCTTTGAATCCTCCTCCGTTACCCTCGAAGGCTCCTGGAACAATGGAAAGAGAACATATCTGGTAATACCCCGGTGAATAATTTCTTCTCAAAAAATGAAGTAGGGTAGCAAGCTCTGCGTTTGGCGGCCAGGTTCGAGGATATGGATTTGAGAAGTTTCTACATGATAAGCGGTTGCTGCTGCTTATGCAGCCAAATTTTCAGTTGAACATAATCTTTCAAGCTGTCATAAGCTGCCCGGGCAAAACAGTGATTTGTTACATCCCCAGCATCACCTGCAAAACAAATGCCAACGGGGGATATTTCCTGGAGATCGCATTGGACCGCCTGCAACCCCAGCATCATCAGCAAACACGAATCCGTGCGCGTAAGGAACCATGTCGGGACTTGCCCACAAAGCGAGGCCCAGCGCAATAACTTCTGCGAAGGGCATACACACCACAAGAACACGCAGCTCAATCAGCCAGGATCACACGAGTTCCTTCTGTGTTTTTCATGCATACGATTGGCGCTCGGAACTGCAAAGCAAAATTCACAGAACACACTTCCAAATCCCAACCCTATCAGTTTGACAAAGCCGTTCCGTATGTTCTGTTCTTCTAACTATAAGCCGAGAAGCAGCTACGTTCATGCCTAGATTGAGTTCAAAACATGCTCCATCACACGCGTCTAGCGCTGTCACGTCCAATACGGTTTCACTACAACATGCTAAGTCAACTCTTAGCTGAACATGGTCCACCTGATCCACCTATGCTAAACTTGTTTTGCCTCATTCCAGCCTGGGATTGAAATCATCCCCTGTCCGTGGCCTGGGGCTGGGTCTTTATGGTGGGTGTGGGGCAGTTGACGACGTTGCTTTCGGCCGGACCCCGTCCCCAAGCGGTGCCGGTCCTGGACTTGAAACTTGGCTCTGACCAGCTGCCGGGTGGCATCCCCTGCCCTACGAAGGGCGAATTGCTGGAGACTGATCCTGCGGCAATTGCAAATCGTACTTGGGGGAATTTGTATCGAGGCCCGAAAGTGTAGAACCCTCAGCAAGCAGGCTCAGCTAAGTTCAGAAATCCGTGAGACAGGATCATTTTAAACATGGCATCAAACTGATTTGTTCGTTGACCTTGGTCGACAATCTAGGGTGACATGTGCCGGGGGGGGGGGGGAGGGGGGCGGAACAACAAACTTGGCAGCGACCAAAACAACCACAAAACAGGGGGCAAATCTAGAAAGCAAAATGCCATCCAACCAAAACATGCCTGGCAGCCACCAAAACAGCCACCAGCCCTCCTGTGTGGCAGCGGCCCGTTTTCGTCGCTAGCTCTGAGAGGATATTCTGCTTGTGGGAATGCCGCTGTGTCCCCCACAAAGTCAAACACCGGGTCATAGTATGCCGAGCAAAGCCGCTGCAGCGGATTTCGGAACATGGCCACCACGTGGCCCTTGTACCGCGTCCAATTCTCACCTCCTAGCCTGGCTTGAGCTACTGAAAGGAAAGGCGTGCTTGCACTAGGCGATGGGGCAGGTCAAAATGTTCAACCCCCTAAGGGCGTGTCCCGTGTCCTTGCTTGATTCGGACAGGGGTCGTTGATTTGTTACTTGCCGATCCGCATACTGCTGGGGGTTTAAAGTAACAACGATCGCCAACCCAAGTATTGACGAGGGCGGCAAACTAGCTGGGCCTTGTGGCTCCTCTCAAGCAGAAGCAACAAAAACGATATGAACCAACATGGAAAAAACCCTCCGTCTGTGGTCGGGCAATTGCAAAGTGCATCCGTGCGGCCCCTCATGCGGGTGCTCGTTGCAGCTCAGCGTGTTGGGAGGGCACAGCTTTTTGCACATGTGCCTCAGAGGCCAGATCCCTCTAAGGTTTATCCTTTGACAACTTGCAGAAAATTGAGGGCACCCGCTCGAGGGAGTTTTTAATATTTGTTTGGAAGCTGCTCTTGGCCACCATGCAATCAAGGCGCAGCAGTACATTTTCTGGGTGAGCTCCCAGGCTGTCGTCATCTATGTTTAAAGCTTTGGGAAACTCTGGGCACACACCGTCTGTATGTATCAAAACGTTGTAAAAGGACGTGCCGCTCTTCGGCACGTGGAGGAACTTGAGCGGTAAGTCTGCCTGCCATCATCTCAGAGACAACTTCCATCTTAGGATTTATCCCCTGTTGTAGGAAGTAAACGTATCGCAAAGTGTCCAGCCAATCACAAGTCTGGGCAAAGCGATTGTTCAAGGGCAACCTAGTGGACAATGTGTTCATGGGGCAAGTCGTCGGAAACATGTGGCTTGCTTCAGAGGGCTGAGCATTGCTAACACTTGTGTGGATTATGGTGTCGGCCCTTCAAAAGAACCACCAATGGTTAATTTCTGAAACCCTTCTCGCCCATTGAACCGATAAGCAACCGGCTCTTGCCATGAGTCAGCTGATCGCTCCGGCCTGCAGCATTGGCTGCGGTCTGCGGCTGGCCCCCCGCTGTACTAGAGCAGTAGACTCGTCGTCCAGGGGCACATGCACTGCCAGCACCAGCGGCCAAAGCACGTGAAGCCACATTGCAATTTCAGTGATGCGCCGAAACAAACGAAACACGGAGGTTAGCTACCATTTACATAGGCAGGTAGGGGTTTCCCGCCTCTTCCAGCCAAAAGCTGCGCAAGCGATGAAATGGAACTGTTGCAAGTGTTCATCCATCCTGCTACATACAAAGCTTCTCAGCGAACTTGGCGGCCAACAGTGCTGCGTACAGCGTTCGGCCCGCTTGGCCTCACGTCAGCCAAAATGGCAAAACAGGCGCCAACAAACGCAACAGGTGATGAATGGTTGAGGTGGTTGAGGTGGTTGGGGTCCATGGTGGTTCGGGTCGTTGGGGTGGTTGGGGTGCGGATGTGGGGCGAGAGCGAAAGCCAGCTGAGAGCTGCAGGCAAAACCAAACAGCATTCATTCCTGCCCCCCGTTGCAGCTACTGGTATCATTCCAGCGCCAAACATTTTCTAAAAAATGGGCAACCAAG
Organism: Effrenium voratum; assembly: GCA_963377175.1. Lineage (NCBI taxonomy): Eukaryota > Dinophyceae > Suessiales > Symbiodiniaceae > Effrenium > Effrenium voratum. The sequence goes on along the minus strand of CAUJNA010000913.1, from coordinate 881,764 downwards.
ACCAAGGCCCCAGGTGAAGTCGCAAGTCAGCCCGACTATCCTGTGACCTGCACAGCACAGAATGCCAATGCAAGCCCTCACTTCCTTGCTGGTTCCCTCGCGCCACCCGCCCACGCAAGGCGCATTCAGTACCGGTGCTTTCATATTCCACCCAGCAAGGGCAAAACTCCAATACAAACTATTGTCAGCGTATCCCATACTGCATCTCCTAAATCACAAAAAGTAAGTACATAGTTACATCACACTAACAAGTGCGTGTTGGCTCAGGAACATGGCTGGCATTCTAGGGCAGCCGGCCTCCAACGTGACATGCGAGGCCAAGCCCTAAGGTCAGCAAGCGCAAGCACTTGACAAACATGCGGGTAAATGCCATGGTGCAACACGGAGACCTTGCCGAAAAGGGAACCGCGGCAACAGCAGGAGTGACAACCAACGAAGAAACAACACACACACATACAAAAACATTCGAAAACAGCAACATCAACAGCACAGCCAGCCAGCTGCCACAGCAATATTGAACAATTACTGCACCCACGACACCTTCAAGCGAGCATGGGGACGCCGTATGACTCTGCAATGCTTACCAAAAAGGTTCAACAGTTTGAAAAACATCAATCAAATCCCTGAGGCGCCAACAGCAGCTCTCCGCGATCGTGCAATGCGAAACTAAATGCAATGGGAACTACATCAGGGACAGGTCCACTAAGTTTGTCTTCGCCAGGGCAACCTTGTGCAAGGATTCAACATTGCTCCCCTCCCTCTCGCTTCGCGTTTCTCCGTGCGTACGCAAGACAGTCCGCGCCGTCATCAAGGCATCCAGACCCCCGCTGTTGGATGGTTTGGGCCAACGGACGCGTCATCCTATGGAGCGCATCACCTCTTGGCAGCAAAGCAGGCCTTGCACGTCTCCTCAGAAACGTCGTACTTGACCAGGTTCTCCTTGAATACTCGAACAGCCTCCTCATAGACTGGCATGTCGTAAGGATCTGCGATGGTGTCTGCGTCCTCGTAGATTACTGCGGCAGTCTCTCCCGGGCTGTGGGGACGCATGTCCTCAAAGTCGCTGGGCATGCATTGCCCGCCAAACATGCGACGAAACAAGCACACGGAGAGGCTCCACTCCTGGCGCGAGGAATGCAACAAGGATATTCCCCCTGTGGCATGGATTCATCTAAAGCTGTGAAGCCCACTCGCCTCTGTGATTCCAACGAAAGCAAAGCCCTCGCGGACGCGGGCTGTGGCGAGGCGGGACTCCTCTGCTGTGGCCGGCTCGCCACCCTGAGCAGAGGGCAGGTTCTGATTGAACTGAAAGCACCAGGCTGACTTTACGGCTGGGCTTTTCAAATCAAGGGCCAGAATAGATGCCGATGTTGCGTCTTCTTGCGGCAAGAAACCACGGGTTTGAACACAGTGGGGCATACCATTCAGCGCAGCGCCCGCTAAACATGTCTGACCGGCTACAGCCGGCTCGTACTGGCTTTAAACTCGCCCCTTGCAATGATGCAAGTAGAAAACTGTCTTTGGTACAGTCTGTGAAAAAAAGAAGCTATGGGTGAACGTTACGCATGGCTTTGGAGAATATGTTAGGGCCACAATCACGGTGGCTCCAACCACAGCATCGATCAAAGCTTGGGAGCCTATCCTGTTTCCATCATGATGATGCACGGGTGGGGGGGCGCTGGCACTTACATCTTCAGTGAAGCACTTGCCTGTGAGCAGTTGCAATGGACGTAAACAGGGAGAATGTGATCAGGAATGGAAAGATTGCTTCCTTGACAAGGATATGTGGCAGTTGATCAATATTCCTGTTTCCGGAAAACGCCATCTTCGCGAGAAAAAAAGTTTCTTTCGCGAATCTTTCGCGACTCCATCGCCACGCCCTTTTGTTTGCAGCGTGCGCTCTGGAGCCATTGTGGCTGCTGCAGTTGTGCTTGCAAACACGGTAGTCGCAGTTCACTTGCGTGCAGTACGTAGTGTCAAGTGCAGGCAGTCACCGTCGTTCGCCCTTGCCACTTGCGGTTGCCGGCGATGTGCGGAACCTTGCAGCAAGCTCCCTGGTCTTTCGCCGGTCTTTCGCGGATCTTTCGCGAAACTTGCTCCAAATAGCCCAGCCAACGTTATTGATTTGCACCAATCCCAAAACAGGCAGGGAATCAATAATGCAAGTGTAGGTGCTGCGCATCTCCCTCTCTACAAGGGAGCGGGGTCTGCAAATATGCAAGTGCACAGGCAGGCCTCCAAGAATTAAACGCGGAATCTTTCGCGAAAAAATAAGTTTCTTTCGCGAACTCCTTCGCCGATCTTTCGCGGAGGGATTTAAGCCAAGACGAATGGTCACCGAATACATAACTCCTTGCAAGGACCTTTTGATCAACCCCCATGTGCTGGACAGCCAAAGAAGGAATGCCCCTTAGCTTTCCCAGGTCTGCTTAGTCATCAGGCACTTTAATCATGGCTGAACAAAGCGGCACTAAACTTGGAAGGTGCACATATCCACGCATGAAGGCTATACGAGCAAATTTTGTCCTTTCAGGCCCTGCAGACATGTTGGGGCCGGACTTTTGCGGGAAACCGCTCTGCAAAACAGGGGCATCATGTGGTTCCCTTTTGAACGCTGCTCGCTGGCCTGGATAACGAGAGAAGAGCCGAACCTGGTCAGCTGCTTGGTGGCATCCCCGAATCTCTGGGGAGCGTACTCCTGCAGGCTCATCCTGGCACGGGATCTCTCCAAGATTCAGGTTACTTCCGATCGAGCTCACCATTCTCCAGCCGCAGTGTTCAAAGCACATCTGTAGTTTGACACCGACCCCTTAAGTTCGGTCCTGTGTGGCAGCGGTACCCCGTTTGCACCTTTAGCTCTCAATCTCCAGAAAGGAGTAGCTTCGGCGGTTACATCCCCCACAAAGTCAAACTCGGGGTCGTAGTACGAGGAGCAGATGCGCTGACGTGGATCCCGGAACATTGCCACCAAGTGGCCCTTATACCGTGTCCAGTTCTCTCCTCCCATCCTGAAATTTCAAACTGCGCGGAAATTGGCCGGGGAACCACGTATGGTCGATGGGGATTGTGTTGGCTCAGGTTGGCCCCAGCGGAAATACACACAAAATGAGTGACACACAATGACACGCAATGCCACACACACAGACATTCGAGACATTGCTAAGTGAGTCCAAGTAGCTCCTCATGTGGCGACCGGTTGCAGCTCAGCATCTTCTGGTCGCACATGGCCGGGCACATCATCCTTACAACTCCCACGGCAGCAAACCACTGCACGCCGATTGTGGGGGGGATTGAATTTCGAAAGTGCGGCCAAATGCTCAAGAAGGAAGCTTCCGGGTGTCCACCCAGGCTTGCCTCATCCACGATCATGCCAGCAGGGCGGTCCGGGCAAATGCCATCCGTTTGAATTACGATATTCCAAAATGAGGTGCCGCTCTTTGGCACATGGAGGTACTTGAGGGGAGCTGCCGCCTATCAAATAGCGCTCTGTCGGCGACTCTTCTTGTAAGAAAAACAGGGCTGGATAGAAAAGTTCAAACTTCTCCAGGATTGACGGAAAGGATGAAAACATCTACCAACAAAAAGCCCAAAGTTTGCAAACTCAGCAGGTCCGGATTCCTTCAGAGTCATGGGGAACAAAGTGCGTCATGCTTTCTTGGCTTCTGGAGTCGCCCGACAATCCAAGGGTCCCTTGCTCTGAGGTGACAGCTCTTTTGCAGCGGCCTTGGGGTGATGCTGCAGATTTACAACCCAGTGACTATGTTCTCACGGGCCTCACCTGCAGCATCGGTTGCCTTCGGCTGGCCGAACGCTGCACCAGGGCGGTGGACTCGTCGTCCAGGGGCACATGCACGCCAGCGACTGAAGCCGCGAGCGACCAAAGCAGCCACCACATCGTGAGCTTCGGCGCTGGGAGAAATGGTGGACCATTGGCTGAAAGCAAGTGACAATCACGCTGTGCAGAAACATGCAACCAACTCGGTGTTGGAGAAGAACACAGAGGCCAGCAGCCCAACCCACACGCCAGACCAAACCCTACAGGCGGGCATGTGCTTGAGTTGAATGGCCTCATGGCGTTAAAAACAACAACCCAACGCTTTATTGGTACAGAGTTTCGGATTGCTCCTGCTAGCAAAGTCAACTGAGTGATGGCTCAAAGATGCTCGAACTGGGTACGGAAAGGTAGAACGTTCAGCTTCCGTTGGAGGCAAGGTTTGGGTTTTCCCGCCTCCTCGAGCCAAAAGCCAGTGGTAGAATCTGCGGCAGGCAGCACGCTGGGTTCCAACTGAAACATGATGGGCCCCAAATATCGCAGCAAACAAGCCAATGGAAGCTTGTTCGGGAGGACCGCCACTCTCTCTCTCTCTGCCGTTGCGTCCAAAGGGTCTTGACTCAGCAAGGTAACGAAAAAGGTGCCCACTGATGTTCAGGGGCACCAACAACATACTAGGACCGCCACTAGGCCAGTTGGTTTGCATGCAAGATTCTCAAACATATTTCCAACATCCAGGACTCCTAGCTCAGGCGAGCTTCAGGGCCCACGTCCATGTGCGGGTTGCGCCTTCCGCCTTGCGGCCCACCAGAGCGGCTGCAGCCATGCGCTGGAAGACAGTCATAGGGCAGCCGAAGGCGAAGGGGTCCTCATTCCTCAAAAAGAAAGCGAACGGCCGAAGAAGTCAGCCGCGTCACAAGCAGCTTTGCATGTCCAAATAAAAACTGCCATAGCACAACTCTCTCTCTCTCTCTTTCTCTCTCTTTCTGCCCTGCCATCCTATTCCAAACAGTGATCCACAAGGCATTTGGTCATTTGACCCTCCTTGGAAGCCTGCCATGGCCCAAGGCTCTGTCGATATCTGCTCGCCCAATTTATCCGAGGCACTCCGCGCCTGACATCAAGCCCCAAGCGTCCAGCAGCTGAAACTTCTGCGCCAAGAACCCCACCGCCTGGGTCAACGAGCCACGTCCCAGCCCACTTTCTTGGGCAACCAAAAGACCTTAAGGGTTTTCGTTTTTGTATTGCAGCCTGGGAATACATCGGGTATTGACCCCATTTAGGCACATTTCCGGATAAAACCGTGTTATTTTGAACCATTCTGGGTCATTTCCCAAGGGTGTAATCCCAGGGTGTCATACAAAAACCCTCAAACAATAGGTGAATTCCGGCGCTGTCAGCGCCAACTTGGCATAAAAGAAGCTTGGCTGAGACAGAGTGAGGTTGCCTGGAAGTTTCAGCCCAAGCGGAAAGTACCCGGATATTCGGGCTGAGCCATCGGAGTCATACAAACAAAAAAGATGAGACAGTGCTGCGAAGCCCTGGGACCGCCAATGCGACGATAGTATCTCCAAGAACGCCGCGAACCCAGTACTGCCTTCAGGGATAAACTCGTGTTTGGCTCGTTGAGCGATGGAAATGCTGAGGGGATCACAATTCACCATCGGCGGCTAAGCAACACCTTGAAGGAGTTGACAGGGGCTATGTCCAACTGACGAGATGTGTCATGCAGCTTGGGCACATCCACGTGCGCACCAGGGTACACATAGTATGCATGCATATATATATATATATATATGTATGTATGCATGTACGTGTATATATGTGTATATATATATAGATATGCATAGGGATATGCGTGCATGTATGTAGTGTGTATGTATGCATGCATGCATGCATGCATGCATGCATGCATGCATGCATGCATGTATGTATGTATGTATGAATGTATGTATGTACGTATGTACGTGTGTACGTACATATGTACGTATGTACGTATGGAGGTATGGAGGTATGGATGTATGGGTGCATGGATGTATGGATGTATGGATGTATGGATGTATATATGTATCTATGTATCTATGTATCTATGTATCTATGTATCTATGTACGGATGTATGTACATATGCATGTATACATACTCACGTATTTATTTACGTGCATATGTATTCGTGCATGCATGTATGTGTCTGCCTATCTATCTATGTATCTATCTATCTATCTATCCATCTATCTATCTATGTACGTATGTACGTACATACATGCGTGTGTATGCATGTAGTTGCTGACCCATGACGCGTGAACCACACATGGGATGCAAACTGGGTCAGGTGTTCTCAACACCAAGGTTGGGAACAAACGAAGAAACAAACATCGTAAATTCTGCCCATTGCCACACATGACCAAGGGGTTCTGCCAGCAAACGACATGAAAAAAAAAAAAACAGGCTGCCAGTTTTAGCAAATTACACAGGCTCCAGTCGCTCCAGTTTCAGGAAGTGTCGTTTGCAGAGTTGGAAGTCATCACTCTGGCATAGTATATTAGTATAGCACTGAACATGTTGCTCCTCACGGAACATCGCCAACGAAAGGCTTCCCAGGGTCCGTGGCCACAGTTCCAAGCGGCTGCGCGACTTGCAGTCGAGCTGCAAGGCGCGGGTGGCTGAAATGGGCCGCGCTAGAGGCCAGAACTGCCAGCGCCAGGATGAGCGCCAGCGCAGTCGCGCGGCATCCCCGGCGCGTCTCCCTGTGGCCAAAGGGCTGGCGTGGTCATTGATCGAGGCCAAGAAAATCACACAACATCTTGTATGTTGCCTCTTTGACAACTGTTTAAGGGAGCAACATATTTCAGCACATGATTTCGCAGGGTGGCTGCACGGAAGCGTCTTTTGAGACCCATGAGCCAAAATGTTGGACCCGCTTCTATAAATGAGATGTCTACTATAGAAAGTGTTCTTCGTATTTCCTGAATTATAGAAATGTTGTTTCATCATCCCCCCAAAGCCGGAACAAAATGAAAAACAAAACAGGACCGCTCAACCCCCAGACCCCTCTTTGCCACCAAAGAGGCTCCAAATGACTGTTGGCACTGTCACAATATAAAAACAGGCCCAACATAATCTAATATGGCTGTGGCTCAGAAACATGTACCCAACATGGCCCCTTGGTAACTAGCTCTTTTATTTTGAGCCACGCTCATGTTTTTCTGTGGAGGCCAGGACGTCGCCACCCCAAACTGCAAACTTGCCCGGGCTGATCCGCCGGCAAGGAGCGTGAGGCCCTTCGGCGGCCCTAGCAACAGCTCGGCTTCCTCGTCCATCGTTGGATGCGCGGGTGAAAAGTGGCGTTTTTGCGCCAGGCACTGCAAGGGACACATGCCACTGTTCGTTTCTGATCTTGCAACTCTGTTTTCAGGGATTAAAAGGCGCATGCGTGTGTAAAACAACGACCACTCGTAGCTGAAGTCGTGAGGGATTGACATGGTCCTCCATTTGGTTGACCCGTAGTCAATTGATGGGCTTCCAAAGACTCAAACACTGAGCAACCTGCTTATCACGAAAAGCGTAAAGCCCACGTCCCTTGTCGAGCTTGCTTGGGCAGGGGGACCTTGGTTCAATCCCAAAAGAACAATGCTCCAAGGCCCGCTTTGGGGCGATAATGGCTCGAGCCACTTGGCTGTGAAGGGTCTTGGAGGATCACCATGCAAGAGGCATCCATTCTTAGAATACTAAGACTTCCCAGCCGAATCCCAAACCGGGGGGGGGCCTTCTCAAGCTCGCGTGGGCGGTGCTGGAAACCCCACAATGGCTGGCCGACATGCGGAGCCAGAACACAAATCTAAATCATTGCGTCGCATGCAAAGCAACAGAACCGTACTAGCACCCACAAGGCTCCCATGCCATTCTAAGACTGCATGGGCAGGTGTTCAGGCTCAAACAATCTTGAGCGGGTGCACAGCAGGTGAAAGGCAAATACCACTTTGAGGCCCAAGTTCAGTCGACTCATACAAACATTAACGAGTGAAAACCGCAACACCATCTAATCTACATGCACAGTCAGTGCAACCTCCCTAACGTTCTCGGAAATCTGCGTGAACAGCACCTAAAGGATGCCAAACAGCTCGAGTCTACATGTGCAGGTCAAAGGTCCAGACCCATGCGGACTCAAGCTGGTACAAGGCACCGGTATCTTCAGCATTTTTCAGCTTGATTTCCCTTGGCCGCACCTGCCCAACCTCTTCTGGAACTCTGCTTCCTGTTTTCGGGTGTGCACATCCCCTGGCAGGGCTGGGGCCCTTTGCAACGGAAAGGCTGAGTTGACAACACATTCCTGCAAGAACTCCTAGCGCAGCCAATGGACCAAGCCGAGAGACGTGCAAACCAATGCTTGGCCAGTCGCTTGCGCATGCAACATCAAATTAAACTCATAGATATTGTGCTGATTGCTGTTTCGACGTGCCATGTAAGACCCAACCAAATGCAACATCCCACCGAATAAAAAGAAAGACAAGGTCATTTGCGAGCTTTTACGGTGCTTTATGTCATGTTCAAAGTTGAGACTTGTTCTGTCCAAATGTGCAACATGATTTTAAAGCGCTTCAAGAAAGCATTTATGGATTCACGATTCAAGATTCTCAGGACTCTGGTTGAATCTTAAACCCAGGAGGTCTTCAATCCAAATGGTGTAATGCGCCTTATGCAAATCTGGAGAGACTCAGCTTATTCTGTGCAAAAAATGGCGGCCAATTTGGTATGAGGACACAACCTTGCCTACAACCGAGTAACTACTATGTTTTCTGGCCACCTGCCTCCTAGTTACTTTGTGCAAGGAGAACCTACTTTCCTTGTGTGGGTCCAGTTTCCAAAATTTCCAAAGGCTTCTCGCATGTCTACGTGTTGATACAGCTGGGCATGGAATGCTTTTTTTTGGTGGAAATGTGCAATGAGATTGTTCTGTGTCCGAAACTGGATGAAATGCACATGATGGACTGCAAGGCTGCGTATCTCTGCTTAAGTCTGCTGCAAAACCAAAAAGAAACACAAACCTAACAAAACAGTGGCATGTGCAGAAAAATGTGACTACAGCCTGTGCGCTGTAAACAAATCAAGAAAACGGGGGCACCCAGCGGGGGGGGGGGGGATAGCTTAGATATGTGTATATGTGTATATAAATAGTGTGTACATATATATATATATACATATCAATAAAAGAAAGAACAACATATGCGTTTATATGCTTTTGTGTGTGCATCTTATTGCCATACTAAAGGACTGCATGATATGTGGCTGACGTATGCTTGTAAATTTGGGATTTAGTCACAGGGGACAACTTTCTGGTTAGGCAAAGGACTGCATTCCTGAAGGCTCCGCTCCCAACAGTTAAGCAAATGGACAATCTCACCAGGAAGCAAGATCTTTGAAACACCACGGAAGAATCCCTTGTGTGAATTGCTCGTTGTGGCGGTCGCTCTGTGCATTCACTTCCACGTGCTTCCAAATACTGCCGAAGTGGGCCTGGGAACAACCATGCCGGAATGACCGGAGCGTGCTTGCGCAGACCATGCTTGGAAGGAGCTGCCTGCAGTGGAGGCTTGATGCGTTCTTGTCAGTTTTCCTTGCCATACACCAAAAAAAAAAAAAACGCCAAGGGTCACTCCCCAAAATGGCAGAACTCCTTAGTGTGCTGGTGATGCCCACTTCCAGGATACTCTCCGGATCTTGGCAAACCTTGCCGCAACCTCCAAACAAACGCAGGATGCCTGCAAGCAACGACCAAGGGTGCAACTTCCCTGAGTTGCTCAGCATCAGACGCTGTAGCTCCAAAGGCATGGCCTCAAGCACCGGAGTGAAACTGACCGTCAGATCCTTCGACAAAGGCTCCTCTTGAACTGCACGGGAATGCATATCTGCATGTTTACAATATTTCCAAAACCTGAAATAAGGAATCCCCAAGAAAAGGATCTGTATCATAGTGAGCTCGTTTTACCCCCAGCGAGCTCCACAGAAGTCAGGCAAATATATGCACAAAGCAATCAACCTATCTCAACAGGGTACACTAGTACACTACCAACCATCTTGTTGGGGGGCAGGGATGTCAGTGGCAAAATATGGAGGCTGACAGCAACAGTTGGCGGCGGGGAGTGATTGATGTGTTCCTGCCCACATCCTTGTGCCGAGACCACCTGTTCATCCCATGCAGAGACACATGGCACCCCTGCAAGGACATCGTGTGATCCAAACAAGCTGTTGCACTGCCCAACAAGCCTCTCGGCCACTTGGGATTGCAGAATGGTTCCCTCTGCAGTTTTGTCAGGACTGGCCCCAAGCAAGGCGAGATGTCAAGCAACATTACAACACCTAGAAGTTTGATTGCGGAACAGTTGCAATTTTCGAGCCGGAGCAGCCAAAGAGGCACTTTACATACCGCACTTAGTACTGAACAGTCACGATGCCCGCTATGGCTCTGACGACAAATCAAAGGACGCCGTCGTGCGGGTATTTTTCTTAATCTGAATGGAAGCAACACATGGCGCTTCCCCAGCCCTTGCGCCATAATATGAATGGCACCTTGTGCGAGGCATATCGCTACAAAGAGCCCCGGAGCTAGATGTGCGAAAAGGTGAGATCTGCAAAGAATTGTGTTTGCCCACTTTACGTGTGAACGATTTTCACTTGGAAAAGACTGAAGCAAAAACATAGTCTTACCCCTTACTCAAGATTCCGCTGCTACAAGCACTTCCGCAACAGTGTTGCCCTACTTGTTCTCCGCATAATATGTCCAACTCTTCCATTTTCCGCTTGAGTGCAACGATGACAACTCCTCTTAGGTGCCATTGGTGGCTGCCTTTGTCTCAACATGTCTCAAGCAAAATCACAAAGCCCAAGTCAAAAACCCGTTAGAACTCGCCAAATGACCGGATGCCGGCTCAGGCCACGGATGCCATTTGCATTGCTATTTCGAAGCAGTCCAAAACAAACTTGTCAACGGGTGGCTCAGGTGGCTACGCTTTTCCCTGCAAAAAGAATCCCACAGGGTCCTTTGACAGGCTGACGCTGCAGCTCTGTGGCTCTGGCACTGGGCGCCCACTTCCCGAGGGCTCGCTGCAAAGTCCGCTCCGCTCTGGCAAGCGACCAGCTCAGTTTTCTAATGCCGGGCCGGGCGGTTTGAGTTGTCAACTTGTCCACGTACGTAGAATCAAAGCAGGCTATCTACGCCATGCTAGTTTACAGGCTGTATCCTTGTGCTGCTTTGCCTCAGGTAGTGAAAAGGTCGCAGGGATGGATTGGCGGATAAGGGGGCGCTTTGCATTTTCTACCGAAAGAAGCAAACAACAAACAAGGGGCCGTCTATGGCAAACGTTGCATCCTGTGCTACTAGCCCTGATGTCAACTTCGGATCAATCCGGAGAAGGGGGCTTCCACTTCCAGCGGGACATCATTCAGCTGAGCGGGATTCCGTTGATACAGAATTTCACATGGAAGGCTGCTCCACAGAGTGGCAAGAATCTTCAGCATCTTCGACCCTGCGGGCCTGGCCGCAAGGCTCTGGGCGGTGTTGCTGCCCTTCAGCAGCCCCAGGATTTTGTTGTCCTTCTCAGAGACCTGAGGCGGTATGGAAGAAGGGGGACCCATGGGAAGTCTGGAGGTTCTTCGGGGCAACAGCTCCATTGATGTGCTTCTTGCAGCCGGGGATGGCCATAGTGGGTGTTCGGCCTGCTTGCCTTTTGAAGGCTGCTGACATTCGCTCGCAAATCACACTGCTTGTGCTCCTGTCCAAATGGACTTGCCTCCAGCATTGCTGATGCTCTTTCCTGGCCATGAGGATGATTTCGAATTTAGACCTTTCTATGTCCTGCACCCTTCGCCTCAAAGGCGGGAAAGCGCCTAAAGCGTCTTCCGGCGTGGCATTGATGTAGATGATGTCCGTGTCGCCACGCAAGCCCGAATTCTCTGAACCCATCATACCATGTTGCACCCATCATACCAACAGGTTCCTTCTCTGTGGCTGAAGCATAATGGGAACCCCAAATTAGTCAACACCAGCTTATTGATAGAGGGGTGTCCCGGGGTTGAGCGGGAATTCATCACTTTGTGGAGGGGACGCCCCTTACTGACAAGCAGGGGTTTGTTACTCCGGGGTGAACATTACACAGCAGGATAATCAAATCATTTGGAGCAGCTTGGCAAAGCTAAATACATTGACAGATCGACATGTTCAGTTCATTGACGGGTCAGGTTATTGAAGCCACACATGTGGACTCTTCAGAACTGCTTGGAGGCTCCGAACAATTCCTGGCCTGCCGCTGCAAATCCTCGATCTGCTTCAAGTAATCATCCTCCTCGGATTGCAAGCCGGGAAGGCCTTTCAGTAAGTAGGCTTTGTTGACCTGATCCTTGGCATGCAGCAATAGGGGTGAACATCAGGAGAATCCCTTCCTTCAAGTGCCCCTTTCATGTCAGCACCGTGCCATGGACTACAAATGAATCCCTGTGGGTTTGCGCTGCTCTCCTTGAAACAAGTATGACACTTGAGCATGCCGATCACTAAATCACTGCAAGTGGTTGTAGGGTATGGATCCCAATCAAACGGGGCTCTTCTCATGGTTGGTTCCCACCTGGCCATGTACCACCCTCCAAAAAACCCTGCGAAAGCTCCGCGCCGTCTCCTGAATATCAATGCCGATGTCCGGCGGCATCAGCGATGCTGCATGCTGCAGGGCCTCTGAGGCATTGGCTCATTGACTTATGTTTGAAGCGATTCTCCCAATAGTCCGGTGATCCTTGTTCATGGCAATTGGTTTGCCTTTACATATCCACTTCCACATCCTTTATCACGATTTGTCCCTCCATTTGACCTTGCAGCCGAACGAAGTCGACCTTGAGCGGGGGGGAAGGGGGGAGGGTTCTAATCAGAGGTTCTTACCAATGGGTCGACACTAGGTGATTTACCACTCTTGTGGTCGAATTTGGTGCTGGTTGCTGCAGGCTTAGGCCCCAACGCTGGCGCTCGCCTGCCACGTGCTACAAAAGGTTTGCAGCAGAGAGAGCCGGGGAGCAAATGGATTCGTTTCCACCTGAAACCAACCTGGGCCATAGGAAATACAATGACTTCAAGTGAGGTCGATTGAGTGTCTGGGTGAGAAGCGATACTGGATGTGCTGCAAGTTCCTCCAGGCTTTACTCAATGTGGGCCTTCTTGCCCGCATGTTCGTCAAAACAAACCGGAGAATCAGTAGCCAGTCCAGGGAAGCGGACAAGTACACCGCAACATGTCAAGCCAAGGTCGCCCCAGCACAACCCGAACGGTGGAAGTTCGATATCCGAGAACCTTTCCTTGCATCCTCTGAGTTCAGTGCCAATGAAATGGAAAGAAAGGTGGGTGGTACATCAATTACGGAGGGAAAAACCAAGCTGTGCCGCACAATATGCTGCACAAACACGGGCCAGCTCGCAACGTTGCAATCTGTGCGGCACAACCTGCGTCTAAGATCCATGAACAAGCAAAAAGCGCTGACAACTTCAATCACGGAACGTCCGACAAACCAACGACGCTCTGGCGCCCCTGAGCACCGAGCGCGCAGCGCGTTGCGCAGCTGAGTGTTCTTGGCGTCCTGTGACCAAGTTGTTTTGAGCTCCTCCAATCTTTGGGTATTGCGTGGTGGTAGAGTGTTGAAAGACCGATTCGTGACCATTCGAATTGCAACACACGCAGGTCATTTTACAACACGCAACCCGGCTGGCGATCATTTCCCAACACGTCGAGCAGATTTGGCGATCATTATCCAACACATAAAGTAAGTATGTTTTGCAGCACATAGACCAATGTCGCGACCATTTTCCAACACCTCGGCCCACAAATGGCAACGACGCAGCCGGACCAAACGAGCCATCAGCGTCACGCCTGCCAAATGATTAGCACACCCGCTCAGGCAAGCGCAGGCGCTCAGCGCTGTGCTCGCACCAGCCAACTGATAAGTAAGAAACACACCCGCCCGCAGCCCACGCTTGCCCAATCATAAGCACACCCTTCTCGCGCACATGCTGTGGACCTTACCTACGCCAGCATATAACACGCACACCTGTTCCGCTGCGCACGTCATGGACTGCACCCACGCCAGCAAATGAAAAGCCCACGCGTTCTGGCGCAAGTGTGGACTGCAGTGGAAACCGCGGAATCTGTGGAAGACTCAAAATCAGTAGAAACTGTGGAAAATGGAGAGAAGACCTCAAAGCTTGGGGAATCCCCGCAAACCCTCAAGCCGCGCAAAAGTGGAAACCGCGGAAACCAACGAAACAATAGAACCCGTGAAAGACCAAGGAAAGCATAGAAAGCATGGAAGCCATGGACACAATAGAAACCATGAAAGCCATAGAAACGAAACCATGTAAATTGTGGATATATGCCGTGCGGCTATCTAAACTCCTTGCATCCCGTAGTGAACACCGCCAAATTTGGGACGCCCCTATCGCTTCCTTCACGTTGTCTTTTTTTCGCGTTTTTGTTGTTCAGGGTATCGCTTTTGCATATTCTACGTTCAAAATGCGGACATGTCCAATCTTACAATGGACCCATTGCCCCAACTATCCTACTCAAAAGGCTTCCAAGCATAGATACAAATATGATTTCTTGGATTCCAAGCCAACCTGCGCTACTAAATTTAATTGCTTCCCCTTGGGGTTGTTCCACATACACGACCAGTTAGCGCATCAATGCCGCAAGGTGCTGCAGGGTGCTGCAGCAAGCCGAGACTGAAGGGCTGTCGGAATGCTGTTGCATGGTGCTGCCGCAGGCCGAGGCTTAGTGTTGCGCAGGGCGCTGTTGCAGGGTGGTAAACCAAAACCAAGGGCTTTCTATCAAAAGGTCGGTGTTGTTCAGGACCCAAATGGGCAACTGGGCAACTTGAAGGCAATTGGGCATCGCTTCGGGCATCGGTTGGGCATCGTTCTGATCTTTCTGTACATGTTATGTTGGTGGTCTAGCTTCAAGCACCGCTACGTGCCACCTGGAACATCTAGCAACCAACAGCGGTCAAGTGTTGATATGGGTTTGTCGTTTTGTGAGGGACCTGCGAAATGGATGGGCTTTTGCTTGGTTTTCCGCTGAACCTCCGCGACCAAGTAGCGCCGGCCATAGTCACCCTGTGAAAGTTGATACGCACAAGAGCAGGGCATCGCTTTTGGGACGCCCCCAGCTTTCTTCACTTTTGGAAAACGGATGTCCGCCGAATACATATCTCAGTTAACGCGCGTGTAAACTGCTTGGAAGCTCGGATTCGTAGTAAGTTTACAAGCCAAGCCAATCCTACTCCATAATCCGTATTCAGGATCTGGCACCCCTGTCCTCCCAGAGAGGGATCAAGGATTGCATTTGCACAGCGCAGAAAAGAACAACGGGCAATGATAAAGCGGGTAGTCCCAGCTCCTTGCGCGTTGCTAAGGGCCTAGCATGCAATTCTTTGTGTGAACCCAGCCACCCATTTCAAGGAATCCAATCCATTCCGGACCATTCCGATCAGCCAAAGAAAAATTACCCCGAATGGCGACGTGGAAGAGACTAGCAGACTAACAGCCCAACCAATCTTTGCCACGCGGTGCCGCAGCCAGCCGCCTACAGCTGATTGCCCAGGGCAAGTACGCACCTCCTTGGGAGCCATCTGGAACCCAAAACTATGTCCAAACAAGCAGACCGCTACAAAACTTGGAACTGACTGGAAGATCAAAAGCAGTTGGCGCTCCACCAAGATTGCCAGCTCAACTGTGAGAGGGTGTGACTGGAAGCAAGAAATCAACGCTGGTTTGCATTGATTAATAACAGCACCCTTCCTGCAACCTGACCCTTGCAAACACAAGCCACGAACGTATTCACCAGCCTGAGTTGGGTATGGCAAAGCAAAACCTCATGAAACATCGCCATTGTCACTTACACTCGGCCTTTGGCCCCCTGGGATTCGCCCTGATGCCGATCCGCTCCGCATCGTGGTGCTCACACTTCAAGTGCATAAGCTCCGTCTCGCGCTCCTTGATCCTGACAGTTGATGCCGCCCGGTTGGGCCCAAACCCATCCATGCCAAGTGATAGCTTAGCTTTGGAGGCCATTTTGTTGCACGGCAAGGTCAAATGGTGGGCTATGGGAGTGAGAACCCTGTGCCTCAACAATGGTCAAATGGAGCATTCGTCTGTTGGCAAGGTGCATGCAACTCTAGTGTTGTGCAAAGCTGCCCAACATGTCCTTGACCACTTGAATTGGCTTCAATAAACAAATGGAGTCCCTCTGATCACTTTGTGTGTGTGTGTGCGTGGTCATCACCCTGCTCAAGCATACACAGGAGTTGCTGGCCATAAACACTTGCGCATGCGCTGAAGGATTTGGCAGCAACCTCCGCCTTGAATCGTTGACAGGGACTCAACACAAGCAGCTATACAACCAGTTGAAACGGCTTCTTGAAACGGCTCGTAAAACAAACAAATCAACAGTGAACTAACCTAGGGCTGGAACGAAATACACATGTTGGTATGCCACCCCGAAAACATAACCTGCGACAAGCTTGCTTTAGACGCATCAGTGGGACGTGTCTCGAGCTATGCTCCCGCCGGCGTTGTGAAGACCCGAAGTACTTGTCACAAGACCCCGTAGCGCGCCTGTCTACAAATAGCGTCTCGAGCCTGTTGAAGTCTGGATCACGCTCTGAAAGCCTGAGACGGATTGGACGGCCATGGCCGTTCATCGCATGACTTTGACCACTCCACCCCACCCCGCCGGACCCCGCCCGAGATTTGCTCGAAGTGCGGTATTCAAAAAGCTCCCGACCAAAAACACGAACACATGACCGACCTTGAGGGCCTCCGATTCCCTGATCTGGGTCTGCAGACCCACCACGCTCAGCCAAGTGCTTCAACCTCAGGCAGACAAGGCTAGCATGGGGTCATCAACCACTCTGGCTTCCTGGTTCAACCCTGGAAGCTCAGTCACCCCTCTTGTCAATAAACCGATTCCTGACCCTGCATCTGAAGTCACGGCCACGAACCATCAACACAACCAAGATATCTGTTTCGCTGCTTAGAAATTGTGCGGCAGCGAGGCGCGTGGGCGTGCAAAGTGAAGCACACTAATGCAAAAATCGACGAGATGAAGGCATAAAAAAAACATTGGGACCAATCAATATTTCAGCAAAGAACGGCGCATACAGGTTCAATAGCCAACTAACTGTATGCAACCAATGATCAGAACAAGTGGCCCTTGGATGAAACAAACCCAAACGGCACATTTCACCACCCACCAATCAGCACAAAACAATGTGGAAACCAAAGCGACGCCAATCACCGGCACGAACAAGCAACACATTACAAATCGGCCAATCCCAAATAACTCCCTGCGAGCAGGATCATCAAGATCATTGGTTCTCATCAACCATCTCCTTGCCATACATACTTACAAACATCTCACCCACTGTATGCGCCGGCTACATAGCGACCACAACACAACCTAATTCCCATAGACTCTATCCGGAATGTCGGGGGAAGAAACGCCCCTTTTCCCCAATCTGTGGATTCCCCAATTCCACTAAGGGGGTGGGGAGGCTTCGGGGCGCCGTAGACTCTGAGAGGAGCACCAGCCCGATCCGCCCAGGCAGCCGGCAGTCTGCGCAGCTCTCGGCGGTCGGGATGTGAGGCGTCCTCAGCGTGCAGGCCTTGAGGCAAGCCATTTGCCTGAATACGACGTATAAACCAAACATTTTGCATCACACAAACACAAACAGGCGACACAAGCAAGCAAGCAAGCAAGCAAGCAAGCAAGCAAGCAAGCAAGCAAGCAAACAAACAAACAAACTGCGAACACACACTGCGAACAAATCACACAAACAAACACAAACTGCGAACCGTTGAAACAGCAAGCGCCATGCAAGTCGCGCGCTTTGACATTGTGATGCTGGTGTAAGAACCTCTACGCCGGCATGCCTGGGAACAGTAGGAACAATCCGCTGGCAGATGGGGAGTTGAATAGCTTGCCACACCCAACTGCGTTGCTGAATTAAACGCTCAGTCCTTTCAGCACAGCAATGCCCTACATTCGGTGCATGCCAGTTCATTCTCGCAGCCTTCAAGGAATGCTTCGGAAATGCAATATGTCCTATGATTGCCAAGGAGCCCACCATAGGCAAACAACGGCGTGCCTATTGAACAAGTTTGAGTCAGGCTCAGCCGGGAGAAAAAAAAAGCTCTCCTGGCCTGCAGGAAGGTGTTTCCCTCCTCCCTCCCTCCCTCCCTCCCCCTCCCCCCTCCCCTACCCTCCCTCTCCTCCCCTACCCTCCCTCCCATGTTGTGTGGCGACGGCCTGGGGAAACTCGCCAAGCGACCTTCTGCGAGGACATAGGAAGCGTGAATGGTGTGAGAAAAGTAAATGACAAATGAACGGCAAGTGAGTCCCTTTAAACCGACCATACGAGGGTGCCGGACAAAAAAACGCAGCCCTGAAGACCGTGCACTGTGTGGCTTTCCGAAGTGGGTTGAGCACTGTGGGGCGTCCAACATCTCATCGAAGCCCTCTATGCTGACCGGCCCACCTCAATGTCGTCAGAGGCTGCCACATCCGGCCTGTCAGTGCATAGGGTTTGAATTTCACGGGCTTCGGCTTGCTGCTCGAGGTCCTGAAAATTATGATGTGAACCAGATCTTACCCTCTGATAATACTCTGCGGCGACAGTGAATGCTGCTCAGCTACAAACTACAACTGGCTCCCGTGGGCTTTCTGGACTTTCCAAAGTCATACTCGGCAAAGCAAATGCTTCAACCAGCTGACGTTGCAAAAAGAACCCCCCCCCCCCCCCGCGGAAAAAATGAGGCCATTTCCAAAATCCTTTTGTATGGTTACGTTCTACGAAACAATGGTCCAAGTATCGACGCGTAGGCTCAACATTCACGCCATGTTTTGCTCAATGATACAAGGGTAGGGCCAAAAAGTAGCTTGGATGAACAAGTTGTGTTGGAAGGCCCGTCGACCCCGCAAAAGCGAGGTCCTAAACTCTGTGGGTAGACCGGTAGCCTTTCCTCAATGTGGATGATACTTAGGGAGGACGCCACGCCTTTTAGTTTGTGAGTGCCAGTAGCTTTCCTGCGGGGAACCGGCAAGCAAGCAAGCAAAAGGTACAAAAGCACAGCGAATCAAGCAAACAAACAAACAAACAAAGCACATGTGAACATATGCCTCTTGGATGCGGGTGACTGGGTGACCGACCCACGGCCATCCAGGGGAAACCTCAGCGCCATGGGCGTGAGATCATCTGAAAACCAGGCTTTAAATCTTGAGTTGAGCACTCATCAAATGGAACATGCGCCAAACAGGAGATCATTGCGCACGGTCATTTTCAACAGGGGTGTTTTTGTGCAGGCTCCAATTGTGTTCCCATATTCAACCAAGATCTCGAGTTCAGTTCGATCAACTATCTGGGCCTGCTCACAATTGAAGATTGCAAATTAAAGCAAAGCAACTCCCGCGCGATGTTCAGCTGGAGTCGCACGGACTAAGCATATGCTTAAAACTGACAGAATCAACATGCAACACCTTCCTAGTACTACAGAGCCATAAATTAATACTTCCTGTTCAGGCCGTAACTGACAGCGACGCGAATATAAGCTAACTACATACTGTGAAGCTGTCGGATCTTCTCAACAAGGGAACGCTGGCATCACGGAGGTTCTACAAAAAGAATCCATCGCTTGTGACTCGGCTAGCTGCAAAGACGTGCTGGATGCCACTAGTGCCATCTAATTAGTACAATATGCGTCTGTCCTCAAAGCTCTCTCAGGCAAGCTGCTGTCGCAGCCAAGTGTTCAGATGCTTGGCAAACTGAGCGTAGCTGTCCTGCCAGCCATGAGAGCACTGGAGCCATCGCTTGAACCGTTCCCACACAGTATATCTTACTTTTCTTTCAGATTCCAGCATTCCAAATCCCCAAATGCCAGTGACACCGTTTAAGTTGGGGGGGTGTGGGGTTCGCAGGCTCGAACCCCCCAGCCGTCACCTCCAGGGAAATGCAAGGGAGAGCAATGAGAG
The DNA here is from genome assembly GCA_963377175.1 of Effrenium voratum. Taxonomy (NCBI): domain Eukaryota; class Dinophyceae; order Suessiales; family Symbiodiniaceae; genus Effrenium; species Effrenium voratum. The sequence continues at coordinate 861,943 of CAUJNA010000913.1, read as the reverse complement.
GGGAACGCATGCATGGGCAATTAGTGGAAAATGAAAGCGAAATGAATTGGAAACGAAGCGGAAAATAAAGGGGCATGTAGGGGACATGAAGGGAAATGGAGAGCAGTGCAGGGACATGGCGGGAAACTAAGGGCACATTAAATTGAAAGGGAAACGAAGGGTAAATGCGGGAAATCAGGGAAGTTAAGGGTAGCTTAAAATGACACGCGGGGGAAATGGAAGGGGAATGAAACGACCTGAAAGGGAAACGAAGGGAAACGGAGAGCAATGAGGGCGAAATGAAGGGAAATGAAGGAGGGGAAATGAAACGGAAATGAAGATCATTGAAAGGAAAATGAGGTGGAATGAAAAGCAAAGAGCGGGAAATGCAGGGAAATGAAGCGAGATGAAATGGGACATGCGTGGGGTAGTAATGGGACGTGAAGGGGGGCCAGGGGAGATGAGGGGAAATGACAGGGAAATGAAGGACATTCATGGGAGTTGGCGGACTGAGCCGGAGGCACTAAAGTATCTCATGTAAAAAACAAGTGAGCAGACCATGTGGACAAGAAACAAAGTGGAACCTCGAGGGCCCACGGGACTCTATT